>OX596017.1:10397574-10795074 GCA_951394055.1 Villa cingulata
AAATATCAAAAATAAATATATGTTCAAATATAAACAAATAGATCTTAATTTGTCTATGAACATCAAAATTTTTGTGTATTTTCGTAATAAAATCGCGCATTGTTTTTAAGTGTTGAAGCTTTTTCGTAAATACAGATTGCACTGAAAGTTCTTACTTAGGTCTGGTTGGATTTGAAGTATACTAAAACAAAACTTAATTGGTATGCGATAATGACAAATAAAGTAGCGCTGCGAATGCAAACTTCAAAAATATAACAAGTTGCATTTTCGAACGACAAAAACTAATCTGATATGAGTAAATCTCAGTTTTCTAAAATGAATTATTCCTTAACTTGTCGACAATTGATATTTTTATATTTAAAATGGCAAGTAAAATATTTATCTTTAAATTCAGTGAAAGACATTTTATCATCCTTGGAATCGTTCATGTTCATGGTATAAATATTAATTTAAAAACGTTAAAATAAATAAAATTTTTAAAAAATTCCACAGATAATTTTTTAATGATTCCTTTGCTTTCAGGTTGCACTTCACTTTTATACTTGACAGGTGCTAATAGATTGTATTTTAAGTTTTTAAGTTAATTCAGTATTACAACTCACATTGCTTATCTATGCTTTCAGTTTTTATAGACCTGAATTACAGTTTAGGTTTAGAGTTTACGAACAAACTGCATTGCAGTCCATAATTTACGATTCACGAACATGCTGATGCTGCTAATGTGGTTCGTAATTTTCGAACGAACTGCAAATAAGATCTAACTTAGAACTGAATTTACGAAAAAGCCTTTCTTAATTTTAATTTAAAAGAAATAAAAAAAATAAAATTATAAAAATATTCTTTTTACATTTATTAAAATTTAAAAACTAAAACAATAACAACAACAACAAAAATATATATGTATTTATAAATACAATATAATTTCAGTTCTTGACGTTGAAACCTTTGAACGTTTATTGGGTCCGTGTTTGGATATATCGGATGTCCAACAACAACAATGGCAGCAGCAACAGCAGGAAGAAGAAGAAGACGACGAAGACGAAGAAGAAGAAGAAGAACAAGAAGACGAAGAAGAAGACGACGACGACGAAGAAGAAGACGACGACGACGAAGAAGAAGACGACGACGACGAAGAAGAAGACGACGAAGACGAAGACGAAGACGACGAAGAAGAAGAACAAGAAGAAGAAGAAGAAGAAGAAGACGACGAAGAAGAGGGCGAAGAAGAAGAAGAAGAGGGAGAAAAACAAGAAGAAGAAGGGCAACAAAAAGATTATGAAAAAGAAGAAGAAGAAGAAGAGCAACAATAATATAAACACGTACACTAATTTATGATTATCATTATTTAAATTTAAAATATTCATACTATGTATTAAAATAATAAAAATAATAATAATAATTTTGAAATTGGAAGTTTTAAGGTAAATGAAAAGTTTGGAGAAGACAGATCAAAGAAATATATAAGATATAAGATTCATTATTAAAATACTAAAATACATTTAAATGAAACAAAACAAAAAAAGAAGAAAACTTTAAACCAAGGCTTTACTTTAAAACTTTAAACCGTATTAATTTTGTTTCATTTTTCCTCAACATGAATACCTGCATAATAAAATGCATTGTAAGCGAATTCGAATCGGATTTCGTCTATCGTTATTTCAATTTAATAGAAATGTAAAGTAAATTTTTTAAAAATGACTTTGTCGTATAAAAATTAAAAAAAACAAACGTATTTAAAGATAAATCTAATTCTTGGAAAAATTCATTTTTAGATTACAGATTTTGTAGATTACAGGATTTTTTTTTTAAATGAAAATTTACTATATATGTATATATATAATTTACTATAATTTCATAAATTTTATACCGATTTTTGAACTTTTATATAATTTTTTTTTAATGATCATATTATTAATTTATTGTTTTTACTGTGGCAAAGAAAAGTGAAAAATTCAAACAAAATATTACATACATACATTTATACATGCATATAAAATTCATTGAATATATTTTGATTAAAAACAAAAAAATAATAATTAAATTAGAAATAGCGTTATAATTGTTTATTATTGCTCTTTGAAAACTTTAATTTTAATTCTTCTATAGCAATCGAATCGAAAAGTTTTTCAAATAATTAAAAACAAAAAGCAAAAGATGTGAAAACAAAATACATATTATCAATTATAATCTAAATAGTCATGTAACATCGTATAATTTGTGCGTAAAACGTAAAACAAAACAAATATATGTATGTATATGTATATATGAACATAATAATATGTGTATCTACAATCAAAAAAAGAAAAAAAAATAATAATAAAATAAATTATAAGTGGCATAAAAATTTTCCTTATGTATTTGTTAGTTTTTAATTTTTCTTATTCTCGAAAATTATTGATATTAAATTATATATCTAGTATGTATGTATAGTGAAGTAAGTGCATATGTAAGCACATTTAAGAAAATATATAAGATCATATTTTTGTAGTATTGTATTCGTAACATCTAAAAATACATAAATACCATTATACATATATAATACATATGATATACATGAAATGAAATACAAACTTATGTATTATTAATAAAAAATAAATTATAGCATAAGTAATTAAAAAATAATAAAATAAATATAACATCAATTGAATACAAAAAGAAGAAAAAAACATCAATTTTTTTGTGAAATTAAAAAACCAATACATAAAATGCTTTAAATTGTACAGCATGTTGTTTTATTCCTCAATATGCATATGATGTACATGTATACAAAACGTAAATATGTAAAATATTTGACCCGTAAATCAAAATTTGGATTGAAATGAAGAAGGTAAAAAAGAAAAAAATATCGAAATCAAATTATAGCATAAATTTAATTAGTTATTTAAAATTAATATACACAATCCGAAAAACATAATTTGAAAACCATTCGGAGCATACTATATCTACTACTGTGAACCACAGTCCTATAGTGGCATACAAAATTTTTTACTGTTTAATTCTCCATTTATTTAAATTTTCAAATATGTGCACAAAAAGTTTCAGACAATTCACGTATAAATTAAGAACTAATCAAAAATATGTATACAATAAATTAAATAAATTAAAAAAAAAAAAAAACATGGTAGTTTACGCATATTATTGTGTCTATGTTGGAATTTTAACTGGAGTTGGAGGTCCTGTTTTTGGATTCTTTTGTTTTACAGACAATTTATTTTTACTTCTATTCATTGCTAATCTTGATGAATTCAATATTATATACATTACACGATATTCTGATGGTAAATCCTCTTCAGAATATAAATGATCTGTGAAGTAGATTCTTCGCAATCTCATATTAACATGAATTTGAACGCGTACTGTTTCAACATAATTTGTACCATATGCTCGTCGAGTGAAATCAGCCAAGTTAAAATGAATTTGATTCCATCCTGGCGATAAAGCTAATGGCATTATATAGTACAGAATGTCCAGAATGTTTTTTGAATTTTTGTTGAGCATTGAAAATTTGAAGCTCGGAATCTTCTTCTTATTTTTCTATCATCCAATATCTGAAAAATTTACAAATAAAATCTGTATCTGTAATGAAATCTAATAGATAAAATAAATTCAAATTCATATTTAACCTGAATTTCAAAAGTAAAAAATTTTCTCATATTTTTAATAATCATTACAAGAAACGGTCAAGATAAATAGAATACTTACAATAAGTAAGTATTCTATTCATCTTGGAAACGGTAATCTAATGGCAAAAGATTTGTTCGATTCTCTTGGAGTTGTAATGTAAGTAGTTGCAACATTTGTACTCATTATTTCTAATGCTATCGATTTTACATGTTCTTCGGCAATGCGTTTGGTTTTATATAACCATTTTTTACCTAATATACAATGATGTACATATGTAAGTATATTTTTTATATAGAAGAAAATGTTTGCATAATTTTTAAATAAAAATTAAAAAAATAAATAAATAAATTATAATTACATGTGCCTGCCATATTTAAGGGATTGATTTCATAAACTATAAAATATATGTAGATAAAAATCCTTTTTGATATGTATTTCGAAACATGACTTCAATTCAAAAAAAATAGCTATATTGACATGACAATTAAGCAATTGAAGAATTGAAAAAATATGCAAAAAGTAGACGTATTAGGTATTAGGTATTAGTACATGGTTGCTTTAAACAAAATAAATAATTTAAAAAATATTGATACGTGCATGTAAGTACATATGACATCAAAACATAAGTGTGATTTGGGTGTATCATATGTCTGTATTTATATTATATTCCATCAAATTTCACATTATTCTCTTAACATTAGGATTCGAGATATCTGCTATCTTGTGCACCAATTATCTCCAAAGTTACTTAACCGATTTACATGAAATTTGAAATATATAGTTATATACTTTGATAGAAATTGTTGTGCTTAACAGTGCATTTTTTTTTAAATGTCGTCGTTTCCTTTTTACAGTGTGTCAAAGTTGTCAAAATTGCGATTTTTCGGCTTCCAAATGCACCTCGTACAGCAAACACTGATTGACCAATTTCTTTGAAATTTTGAATATAGGTATAGCCTGAAGGATATTGTGGTGCTTGAATATATCACATTTTTGACTTTAGGTCCTGAAATTTAGTTATAGTTTTTAAAAGAGGAGAGGGTTTTTTTTTGAAAAATCTTTCAACTTTGACTTCTATTTTCATACATTAAATCTTCATATTTCTATATGATTTTGGTATCAAAATAAAGTTTGGACTTTTCTGATATTTTTACAAAAACAAAAGTATAAAATTCTTTGTTATATTTCCATTTTTATTAACAAAATAAAATTATGTTCTTTTTCATCAAAATATTTGAAAATCCATTTTTATAGCACATAAAAGGTATGCAAATTAATTTTTTAAAATTTTTGTATTTAAAATCGTTGTTGTTTTCGAAATTTTTCAAAGTCAAATCCTAAGCCTTCGACACATTAGTTCGTCATTATGACGAAAACCGTCATTATTACGAAAATGCAAATGACGCTATGACACACTATCTTCCGTCATTATATTTGACAGTTCGTAATCGTTATTCAGTTGTTTTTTTTTTTAATAAAATGTGAACAAAATAGTGAAATATTAAAAAAATTGTTTAAAATGAGTCAAAATCGTGATCGTGTTGTAAAAAAGTTATTATTTTCATATTTAATATTACTACATAAAAGAAATATTATAAAAAGACAATTTTTAAGAAAGTAGTTTGTGCATATAATGTCTTGTATAGTCTTGTCTTGTATGAGTCTTGTATAGTTGTCATTCTCATTTCAGATTTCAGTTCATTTCAGAACTGTATTGTACTGTACTGTATAGAAAGAAGTAGAGGTGATAACTATCCTTAAATTTTTTTAGTTTATTTTTAATAATTAAAGTTGATTTGTATTATCTAATTAAAGTGTTGAGCATAAATTCAAAGAAAATAATGGAATACGATCAAGAACAGGGAAATTTAACATTAATCGAAGTAAAGGTAGAGGTACATATAATAAAATAAATTTAAAAGTCAATGCCGAAGGGCCTCCGCTAGTGCATAATTAAATTAGGCCCTGCTGCTAGTGCATTATTAAATTAAATTTAATAAAATAAAATAAATAAAAACAAAAGATTTAAAAGTCAAATAGAAAAATACTTGTGTGTGAATAAAAAATGAAAAAAAAAATAATGTGTGGGTTAGTAAGTCCGAGATAGAGACGGATGAGCGCAATCACTAAACGGAAAACTTTTACAGAAAATGACACATGTGAAAATAATGAGAACCGGAAAAAATAAATTTGTGAATAAAAAACTGTGAATTACTAGAACGCCTTAAGATATGCTAATAACATTAATTCAAAATTTAATAAATTTAACGAACGTTAGAAAACTCGACGTTTATTTTAAACATTTATTTATGTAACATTTATTTAATTTAATTTTCAGATGAGTATGAGAAATTTTATTTCCTTTGATTCAATTCTCATTTGAGAATTTATAATCAGCGAAAAATATTTAAAACAAAAAGCAGCATTATTGCTTAAGAAAGAAAATCTTACTCCTGAAGGTTTTGTAAAATTAAAATTTGAATATACAAAAGTAAATCTCTATTTGTTACTCTTCATAACATAGTGCCATTTATAATACTATACTATGAAAATTAAATTTAAAAAAACGCATATACATACATAATTTGCATTTTAAAAATTACAGAAATCAAAAGTTAATTTACTCAAAGTACGGAGAACTTTCAGCTCGGTTAATTCGATTGTATACCAGTTCAACAATGAAAGAAAGACAGAATAAATAAATTTTTGATGCAACCGTATTTTTATTTTAACAGCCGAGATGATATAGAACATGATAATTTGTTGAATTTCATTGATGACTATGCAGATAATTTACTTGAAGTATATAAGAGAATTTCACTTACTAATATTTATCCACTTTTTTATATTTTAAACTTATTATTTCCTACATACGTACATACTCGTATACATTCAGGTATATTCAAGCAGTTCGGAGTATGTGAAGGAATGTAAATCACCTACATCTGCATATATCAAAAATTGCATTGAATCAACAATTGCAAATTTTAAATTTTGAACTAGGCAATAAATGGAATTTAATAAAAATATTTTATAGCAGTATTGATAAAATAATCAAATATATAACGTATAATAGATATGAAATACGACTTTATACTGAAAACGACCATCAGGTAAGCATTAAATAACAAAGAAATATTTTGCAAATTTCAAAAGGTATAGCTATAATAGCTAAAATATCCACTCTTTATAATTTGGCGCAGTATTCAATTCAAACCATAACACATATGAAATGACGTTAAAAATTTAATTTAATTTATTTTGTTCTTTCAGAAAAGTTTTGTCCAAATACTTTTGATGAAAATGAAATGTTATGGAACAAAGTAGAAATTTATTTGAAATTTCTAATAAAAGTCTCTTTAAAAATAACGATTGCAATTAATTTTAATCAAAAATTCATTTTTTTCGAAAATATGGATTGGGTAAAGTTAAAGTCATAATAAAATTTAAATTGTTCTATATTTATTTTCATATTTAATTGATTTTTTTTTTTTTTTTGCTTTTTGCACTTATAGAGTTAGAGGAAGAACAAAATTTGAAATTTTTTCAATTTGCTCTACTGAAAAACGATTACTCATATACGGATGGTTAGTTTTATCAGTTTTAGTACATACATATAAATTATTAAAATTTGCTTTTTATTCGCTCACGTAGTGGTATGTATTTTCAAATATTTCTTACAGGAAATTTATGATGGAGAGCAAATAAATTATTTACAGAGAATGATTAACGTTTTTAATGAATTAATTATAATTGGATTTTTTGAGTACAGTAATGCAATGAATATTACTGATTGTAACATAATTGAATGTCAATCAAAAGAAAATGAACCAATTTGCGAAGACATGGTTGTCAATTACGAAGATGACGACAATGATTTACTATCATATTTTGAGTAGAATCAAGTGCGTTTACATTGTAAAAATATAAAAATAATACTCATGTAGAATATGATATAGAAATAATTTTGTTGTTGCTTGTAATATTTAGTTGTAGAGTATTTTAGTTGAAAAATAACACTGAATTTCTTGTTATAAATAAAATTTATTTTTTTATTTAATAAAAAATGATTCTGGCACATTTTTATTTAAATTTATTCATTATTTCCAGGTGAAGAACCTTTCGTATTTGATGATGATGTTGAATGACATATGGTAATGGTAAAATACTATTATTTTTCAATAATAATTTTCCTTGAACACCACCGTCAGTTTCATTGTTTTCAGAAAATTCTGATGAGACGATTCGCATATATTGTAGTAGATCATTTACAATAGACTTTAATATACTTTGCTCGAAATTTTTAATGAAATCGTTTATTGGATTATCGGAATATCGTTGTATGGGAAATTCATCTATTTGCTTTTGTTGAAAATATATACCTGGTTGTTAGACGGTTCTTTAATTTGTGTTTGTGCTGAGCATTCAAGACCGTAACACACAACCATAACACCATTTCCTTCATCTAGAATAAAAATATAAATTAAGTTTTAGTGGTTTTAGTCAGCAAATGAAATGGAATATTATCAATATTATTATATTTTACCAATTTTTCTAATTTTCTTTCAGGATTTTAATTTTGTGGAATAAATTGGGATTGTGTTCCATACAAATTATTCAAATTTTGAGTAGAACTTTGTGCATTTAACTTTGGTGCTGTTTCTTTTGAAATAGATGATTCTGTTTGACATTTTGAAACGAAGTTAGGAAGTGATTGTGACTTTGCAATGTTTGCTTAAATGATGAGTAAAAAATACATTCACAATGCATTTTGAAACTTATGACAGTGTAACCGTTTTTATTTTAAACTTTAGAAACAAACAATTTACTTTGCATTTAAACCGCATCGATGCATTTTAGAACTCAGCCTGTATAATAATAAAAACGAAAAGTTTATAAATACACATAAGTTCACTTCACATTAAGTTTTAATTTATTCGTGTTTTTTATAATTTATATTAAAAATATGCTTACCGATTTGCTTTCTCTTTTAATAAATGGTTTGTCAACAATAAATTCGATTTCAATATCGCTCCGAGATAAATTTGAAATTGTAGTTGCATACTATAACTTCTGTACTTTTTTCCTTTTTCGTTTATTGTTAAATCGACTTTATGGAGAATATCATCGGCAAAAATTTGTTTTTTTGCTGTTAGCTTCAATGTAGGTATTGAGCTTAATTTTGTTTCTGTTGGTCTTGTCTTCATGTTACTGCATCTCTGATGGTTACAATCGAACGTCGGTTCCGAAATTGATATTCATCTTTAAATTCTCCTTGCTTTAGTACTTCTGTTTCAGTACTCTTATCATCGTTAAATCGGGAAAAATTTGATGGTGGAACATTTTCATCATCGTCATCATCATTAACCTCTGGCCTTTTATCAATTTCATTAAACATCAATGAAAGATCACTCTTTTCAGTATCAAATAATGACGTTACTCCCAATTTCGAGAAAATATCCTTTAAATTTATGAAATTTTGTATGTGCATTTTTGGAAATGTTATGATTGCTTTTTGCCTTTCCATTTTTGATATTAATTCTTCAAAGTTATCGGCAGTTAATAGTTTTTGAGTTTGAATGAGATTTTGTCGATTTGATTTATCAGGCAAAATTACATACGTACATTGTTGTCATATTTCCCTTGTATGGAATTCCTAGAATGCAGACTCCTGAATAAGGGTAGGTATAAAAAAGATAATAGTTCATTAATAATAATAATAATTAAAAACAACAATACGTTTAGGTTTTTAGGTAATAAAAAACTATGTACATATACGATATACCTTATACGAGTATATAATATAAAAGGAAAATAACAATGCACAGGTATGTGTAATATGTACGATACCATATTCTTTAGATTCATAATATGGAAACTCCCCTGCATTAAGCATTGCATCAACAAAAACACGTGGTCCTTACGTTCATCACCGTTTATATAAAATTTCCTTTTCGATGTTGCTACTTCTATAAATGATGTCTCCCACATTGCTTCAAAATACAATGCACTAGCTGCTAGCTACTACCATATTTGTATCTGAAGGTAATCCCGATGAAATGATTTTATCAATTTTTCCATTAGTTCTTTCCTTTCTCCATTCATTTATAATTTTACATGCTCTCCTCGAAATATCATTTTTAAAATCGACCGTCATTGCTTCACTCCGATAAATTTTCTCCACCGCATAATCTTGTAATTGTCTCGAACACTGAATTCTTTTTGAATGAAAAGTCCGTTTGCAATTTTAATTTTATGTTGATTTCGATGATACTTTGGATATCTGAATATGACTAAGTTTTAAAAAAAATGTTTCGTTAATTACATTTAAAAAAAATAAAAAATAAAACAAAATAGAAAAAAACATTTAAATCGATGATTGAAAAATCTATTTTTGACATACTTAAAATGCATTTCATCATTTTGATTTTGATATTTCCATTTGCTAACTGGTCTATTTCTGTTTGGATGTGGATTTTCTCGTAGTGAATCTTCAATTAATAATCCGAATTGATTATGAATTTCATTAATATTTTCTAAATTCACTGGATTTTTATGGAATCCAAATAACATATATTCAATTCATCATACTTTTGATCCAAGATCCAACTAGAAGTAATGAAAGGACACTTGCTATATATACTGATCGGTGAGGTTAGAATACATTTTGTTTTAAATCCGATTTTATGATTATTTATGATTGAATATTGATAGCCATTTGCATGATATTTTTTGATACGAAATCAGATAGATATGGATCAGGATCAGAATCACATTCAATTGGCTGATTGGCTGTCAATTTATTTTCAAATTTCGATGCAAGCTTTTTATTATTGAATAAATTACTCTTTCAAAATTACTGTAAAAAAGAAAATTTAAATGATGATGAAAAATTTATTAATATTAATTAATTTCACTTAAATAATTGTAAATAAAAAGCACTCGTACTCCTCGTACCTTTTATAATGGTCATATTTATATCATTAATTTAGTTGTTCATATTTAAAAATATATGTAATGTATATTAGCATGTCACTGATAGGTGGGCTGTTATATTTGAAAGTGAAATAAGTCCATTTTTAAAAAAAAATTTTAAAACGGTAATTTTAGAAATATATAATACCTTGTATTAAAAAGTAAATTTATAAATAAAAATATAGTATATTTTGTACTAGCTTTATGGCCTTTTTATTTATGGCGTTTGATGGCCAGAAAAAGGTGAACTTCATAAAATCACGATCCTATTACTGGCCATGTCATAAATACTGATTTCATGATATTTTTAATTAAATTTTTTGGTTTTTTATATTTATTTAAGTTATTACCTACAATTTAACATTAGAAAACTTGAATATTTTCAAATATGTATTTCCATATTTACCGATAAAAATGTATAAGTGTATTTCTTACCATTCCACTCAAGATAAAATGCAGAATTTATCAGCACTGTAGACTTTTCCTAAATGAAGTGACAAAAACTATAACAAATTATACACGATTTGATTGAAAATTTGTAACTGTATAGCTAACAGAACAAAATAAAACGAGAAAGAAAAAAATAAATAAAATTTTGTAGTTTATTCCTTATTTGTAACGTATTATTTTCAAAGTAGTCATAATTTGGTGCTGGCCAGAATTAAGAGCATCTACCCTACATATGTTTTATTTTCCTAAAATTACCGTTTTCCATTTTTTTTAGAAATTGACTTATTCCACTTTCAAATATAACAGCTCATATTATGTTATATGCCCTCATATTCTTCTTCTGGGCGTACAGTATTATTGAACCTTCGTCTGCGCAATGCATTGCCTTCAGTCAGAGCACTCTATTCTTCGTTATCGTTCTCCAATTATGTATCTATAATCCCATATTTTTTATTTCATTTTCAAACTTTACAATCCAATATATTCCTGTCTCCTGGTCTGACTTTTCTTCTCTTCCCCATAGAACAGCCTTTTAAGAATTTAACTACTATATTCTATCACCATATTTTGCCTTTATGAGATGCCCAGCCCATCTCATTATCATTAATAAAATATACCTCTACTTAGAGGTAATGTCTTTTACTTTTTTTATTCACTCTTCATTGTACATATTGTACCGTACACCATTATAAAGTATATTATTAGTCAATGCTTACACCCTATAAAGGTATCATCCTCATTTCTAACTGAACCAAGTGTTCTTCTAAGTATTTTTATTTCAAATAGGTACATATAGATGTCCTCATATATTTTTTGATAAATCTATATAAATTTCTACTATCTAAGCACATTTTTGGATCAATGAAATTCGAAATATATATAACCAGTTTCCTATACGCTATAGCAGCTCATACAGGGTGTCCCAAGTTCGATTGCAGGCATTTTGCCAGTCGATAGGTCTTGTTGAGTAACGAAAAAAAAACGTTTGTCAACGGCGGGGGTCTAATATAAACGGTTGAGGTCAAGTGACTTGTTTCCTATTTGTGGTCATAGCTCACGAAATCCTTGGTCGTTTCCAATTATTTTGCGTTCATTAGAAAGATAATCAATCAGTCCTTACATTCATACTTGAATTGTACAGATCCTCCCAGTGATGCCAAAGATATGGACATCAAATTCAAATTTTTATGGAAAAAAATGCTAAATTTTGAGTTCAACGTCAAATATATTTCTTTAATTAAATATTGCCCAATGGATTGCCTTTCATTTGCAATTTATCTTATTCAATTATCTGTCGTGGTTTTGAGTTATGGAAAAAAATGTAACTGTGGGTTCTACCAAGAATGTTAACAAGGGTCATCATATCATCATATGGTCATCATCATCATTCATCATCATGCGACCGCACCTTTCAAAGAAATAATAACAGATATCGCTCAGCCTTTAGATCATTTTATATACCACACCACCTTGCATTCATCAACCTTATAGGTAGTTGACAACTTTAAAACTCTCGAATCTTTAACATCCTTACGGCTATCATTATATCAACGTGCAATCATCAATCCAAATAAATTTTTAAATATCGATTACACATTACACACAAAACCATTAATATTCATTTATATATAAGTACCTTTACCTGTATGATGTATAGATTTGTTTTAATTCAAATTTGAATAATTAAATGCATGGCAAAGTATTAGGAATGAAATTAATTTGAAACCGTGAGATATGTATCAAAAATATAGAAATTATAATTAAATCAAATTAAAACAATAACTATAGCATATATACGTATTTATTATATTAATATATTACCGCATTAACTATATGAAATGCAACACAAAATAATCATAAATTTTTTGAATACACATGCGATTATATATGTATAGTGAAGATTTATAATAATAAATTAATATTGCCTATATGTAAAGTATAAAGTATGCATATGCATATTATGTATATGTATGTACCAACATTATATAAAATTGTTGTAATATTAAAAATTATAATATCATAACACATTATACTTATATAGTTTAATAATTCCTTTTTTAAAATTATTGTCAGAATCAGGATCGATCTAGTAGAGAAGAGAAAGATTTATAAAATCCTACACTTTGCAAACTCAAACAATTTATACATTAAATTTATTTTATAAACAAAATTATCAAAATGATATTGACTTATAATTTTTGGTATTATTTTGTTAAATATATGAATCTATCTTTCTGATTCGCTGCTGTTCTCTATTTTTTTGGTCTGACAAATAAACAAAACAAAACTAAAAAGAAAGTGTAACACAACACAATACAATAAACGACATTTTTGAAGTTGTAATCATGGATGTAACATCTGTACCTACATCTTTTCGTAGTAAAAACTATTAAAAATTGTAGATTGTAGTAAAAATGACCTAAAAGTAGTACAGAAGGAAATTTTTCCATGGTATGTTTCTATATTAAAAAGAAAGAAATAATGTAGTGAAAATCGTTTATTTATAATTCATATTTGTTAATTCTCATTTACAAAACAATTATTATTTATATGTATGCATATGTGAAAATAAAGTCCTTAATAAAAATAACACAAAAAAAGTTTAAACAATTCATTGTTACATAAAAAATTAAAGATAAACAATAAAAACATTAAAATCAATTTTACTTAGGTTTCTTTTTCATTTTTTTTCTTATATTTTCCCTCTGACAATATGCTATGCTAGACACATAGCCACATAGTAAAATTGGTAATATTGGACGAATATTAATTAAGAGAACAGTTTGTTTATTAGAGAAATGAGAAATGACTCAGCATTCAGCAAATTTGATCAATTTAAAAAGCTCTTCACTCATTGGCTAATGCAAAGATCATTAAATTCATGAATGAATTCCAATTCATCCATTATACAAAGCCTATAAAGGTAATTTACATATTTATAGAAGCCTTGCAACCAAAGCCTACTCTACAAACAAGCCCTGAAGTCACGTTTGACACGCACACATTGATAGCAAGCGGGAGTCCTATAGTTCATATAGTACACCATTGTTTACATTTTCTTTTATGATTATATTATATAAATAAGCAAAGTAATAATAACCAAAACATAGTTAAAAAATATATAAAAACTAGCACAAAAAGAGAATAATAAAATATTCTAAATAAAAACTTGAATAAATGAATTGTGATAACAAAAATTTGAAAAAATATTTAAAAAGTACTATGGATTTATGTAGAATTTTTTCAAAACAATCTATGCATATTACACATGATAGAAATTTTCGATGATAAAAATTCTAATGTTATTGAAAGACTAAGATATTCAAAGATATCAAGGTAAGACGATCTGAATTTAAAACTAATCAAAGTTAACAAAATTTTAAATATTTATGATTAATTAATCTGTTACAGATAGAAAAATCAGATCAAACCAAAAATATGTCACACTTGTTATACAGCATTAAATGTTGGTTATGATTTTTATAAAAATTTTCATACAATTTTAACTCATCAATCAGAATTGAAAGTAACTACAAATCAAAAAAAAAAAAAAAAAAACATTTTAAAATTCTATAAAATTCTGATTATTTTACATGGTAATGTAAAAATAAAAATTGTTTAGGTTGCGAAATATTTACATCAACGACAGAATATTACAGTTGATATAACAAACAAAGTGAAATTTAAACTTAAATTAGTTATGTTTTTTAAATATTTATACGGATTAATTATCAAAATATTTTGTTCTAAATGTATAAAATAAATTGTGAAATGGCTTTCAATAATTACAATTTATTTTAGAATAATATTTTTAAAGTTGTTTACGTACGCATATAGCAAGGTGAAAAACTGGGAGTCTGGTTTGAATTAGTTATGTTATTAGTTATGTCAGTCAAATTATATTCACAAAACTTTATTATTAATAACACCTTTCCGCTTTGTTGACGATGTTATCTAGAAGTTTAAATTTATTAAAAATTAAAATTTTATCTATAATAATTATGAAGTTGTCGAATATTAAAATATTATTAAAATTCCCCTACTGTTTTGATTATATCAACACAAGTACTTTTGACGTTTCAATATACATAAATTGTATCGGACTCCCGACTAGTCCATATGAAGAGTGAGTACACGGCTTGTAGTGATGTAGGCTTTTGGTTCATATTCGTTATGATTTCACTTGCACAATACAAAGACAATATTGGAATGGAACACGGCATACATATTTCTGAAGGCACTTGGCACTTGTACATAGCTCGCTGCTCTGCGCCTCGCTTCAATTAGATGTACTGCGCTTCGCTGCGACTACAGTTGGCCTGTTATATAGCTCGCTGCGCTGCTCTTTGTCTATTCAATTTGACAGTTTCTTAATGATAAATTTTTAGAAATTGAATCTATATATTTTTTTATTTAAAATAAAGCAGTTTTAATAATTTATTTATTCATTAATTTTTTATAATGTAAAAAAATGTAATAATATTAATAATAATACTAAAAATAAATATTATTATAAAATTATAATAATTAATTATCAATCGTACTCACCTTGAATATTAAAGTTAGAATTTAGTGATTTTTTGCCATTTTTGTCATAGAAAATACAGGCTTTTGAAATATAGCGCCCTCTATAATAATTTTACTTGCATAGACAGAGAGCCCAAAAAATCCGCTTCATTCTTGCTCTGTACAACAAGGGTCTATCTCTTACCGTTTCAACGCCAGCACATAATAAACAAAGTGTGAAAAGACATTTTTTAAAAAAAAAGTGGTTTTTACATACTCGTAGATATGAGTTTTACATGATTTTACATGATTTTACACAATTCAAACACTAAAAAAATAGAACATGGAAGAACTGTGAGGTGAGAGATAGACCTTCAATGTAAAAGGCAAAAATGAAGCGGATGTCTTGGCTTTCTGCTTATGTAATTAGAAATTAACGTAGAGGGCGCTGTAATTCCACAGCATGTACTTTCTATGAACAAAATGGCAAAAAACCATAAATTTCTGACAATAACTCTTGAAAGAAAAAACGTAGAGTAACATGTGTGGTATCATTAGAGGGAGGGGGGAGTTTTCTACAGATTTTTCTTAGACTACTTTTTTCTAGCTAGTATATCGGAGTTGTTATAGGGTATTTCTTGGAGATAGTGGGAAAAATCTTCATCGCCCTCTAGCGGCTTAACGGTTGAGATTACACCCCCTCTGTAGAATGATGTTTTGTTTATCTCGACGAGTTCTATCTACTGTGCGCAGTTTGATTACATATATTTTATTTCTTCTGTCAAAATTCCAATACTTATGACATAACAAAAATGATTACACGGTCGTAGAAGATTTCAAAATGCAAAATGTAAATAATATCAAATAAATGGATTTATTTATGAGAAATAATATTATATGTATTTCACATTAATAAATCTTACATTTTTGATTGATATATTTTTTGACAAAAACTTTTATTTATTATTATTATTAATTATTTTATTACTATTATTATTCCTTGTTATTTGATAGTTAAAAAAATTAAAATAAACTCTCTACAATTTAAATTCAAAAATTCAAATAAAAAAGAAGAAGATTGTAAATTCAAAAATTTAAACAACAAAGAAAGAAGAAGACACAACAAGTAAGATAAATTTGGCTGTAATTTTCTTAAAGAGGGGAAATGTAAGAATTTTAAAGAACAAATTGTATTGGAACGCCACAGCTGTAATTTTCTTAACTTTCTGTAAATTCTTAAAGTTCTGTCAAATTCTGTATCAATTGGAACAGAGCTAATGTATTTCAGGCATAGCATAAGTGTGTAGATTGTAAAAACGAGAGCAACGCGGTATTATTATATTTTATGTGGTTAATTTTATTGTACTTTTTACTGTGGATTGTGCTGTGCCTGTGCTACACATTTTTATTTTGTTTTTTTATAAAACCAAAAAAAGGGAATAGAAATAGAAGTGAATTCTAAATTCTAATAGATAAATTCAACATATATATAGCATTAGCATAGAATATAGACATGTGAGTTAGTGTACGATGATATATATTTATAGTTATAAAAATAAAAATTATAAGTTTAATAAGTTTATAAGTTTCATTTGATAATTTTTTTGAAAAATTAAATTTAATTTATAAATTGTTTCAGATTACAAAAGTGTATAGGACTTTATAATTCATTCTTTTCGCTGCTATAGATCGAGTTCCTGATCCTGATAATTATTTTAAAAAAGGAAGTATTACTCGTAAACTATGTAAGTATAATGTTTTATGGTATTATAAATTTTTAATATAAATATTACAACAATTTTATATAATGTTGGTACATTCATATACATAATATGCATATGCATGCTTTCTACTTCACATATAGGTTATATTATATTATTATAAATCTGCACTATATATAATCGCATGTGTATTCAAAAAATTTATGATTATTTTGTGTTGCATTTCATATAGTTAATGCGGTTATATATTAATATAATAAATACGTACATGTTATAGTTATTGTTTTAATTTGATTTAATTATAATTTCTATACTTTTGATACCTATCTCACGGTTTCAAATTAATTTAATTCCTAATACTGTGCCATCCATTTAATTATTTAAATTTAAATTAAAACAAATCATCATACACACTATTAAGTTTGTATCATCATACATATACTTCAAACTCATTCATTGCATATAAAGATCATTTACATTTATATGCATTTTTAAAATACAGATTCTTTATAATAGTCAGTTGAACCAACTGTTTCGTTTCGTTTTGTTATTAAAAACAAATACATATTTATTTTCTTACGTGCTAATGAAGCAGCCATCAATGTGAATGCATCAATTTCGAAGAAAAAACAAAAAGAAAGAAAGAAAGAAAAAAAATATAATCATTGGAAGATAACTTTACAGTAGTATTATAGGTATAGGTATAGGTAGATCGTAGATTATCAATTCTTGGGAAACAAAAATACCATACTATATTACCCATAATACCCCATCAAAAATGGAGCTGCCCATATAAGAACATTACCAATAAAAACATTGAATAAAATGAGATAACAATAGTGTTGGTTGAGTGTTGACTGTTGAGAGATGATAAAATATAGATAGCAAAGAGGAGCAAGTAAAATAAGACGTGAAATAAACAAAAATGGCACAGAACCGAAAAAAAAAATGTACCCCCAACCATGTACTAAATGAAACATGGTGTTGGTGATCTGTTCGTGTTTATACATATTTCGATCGTGATAAAAACCATAATAAAAAACATTATAAAAAACATTCATAAGAAAATGAGCTACCTACTGAGATAATATAAAAGATGCTACTGTATAGCGATCGAATAATATGGCAGCATCATTAATTTAATGGTAGGCATTCTATATTTCCTATATTATACATAAATTTGTAAAAAAAAACAATGTCTCATCTTTTTCATCTTCATAAATAGTAAACAATAACGTTGTCAATATTGTTTTGTTTCAGATTTCATTCGCATATTTGAAGATAATTATTAATATAAATTAAAATCGTTTTCTGTGTGTTTTTCTTTTGTTTTTGGTAAAGATAATATGGTAATGATGACTTTGCGGAATATTGTTGAAAAAATATCATTTTGTTGTTTTATTTCAAACAATTTTTAAGATCATGTATCATGTATGAATAACCTTCATCTTCACACACAATACCCTACAATTGTTCTGTTTGGTATACATAGTATATGTACGTTAATTATTACGTTTTAGGATTTTAGTATTTTAGTGTGTGTACAATAAAAATTTTTATGTTTTCATGCAAATTATTTTAATTTGTTGAAATTTGATTAAAAAAATCAAAATACTGTATCTTCGTATATATGTATACGTATATGCAATAAAATTTTAACCATATAATGAAAAATTTAAAAATTCGCAATATTTCATCTGCGTATTCTTAGATATTTATGGGATCGTGATTTGAAAAAAAAGATTTTATTTTATTTGCTTAGATGGATGGATGGATGTATGTACGATGGTATATGATTTATCTAAAGGTGCTTGTCCACGATGCAATTTTTCTTGCGCGAAATTTGTCTTGCGTGCAAGAAAACTTGCAGTACTTCGTACACACGACGCAATATTTCATGAAAAATATGCAATATTTCTATCATGCAAGAAAAAAATATCTTTGCAAGAAATTTTTATTGCACGAGCACTTACACGAAATTCAAGTTGAAAGGCCTGGCCTACCTTGCTAATAATAATAATAATAATAATAATAGAAAATACATACCAAATTCACAAGAAGCCACAGCACAACACAACATCAACCAACGAATGATAGATAACACAGCAACCCATTACATTTTAGTCAGCTGAATTTATTGCATATGCAAGAGAATTTATTGAATGAGTTGAATAAATTTTTCTTGCGCGAAATATTGCATATCTTTCTGCGTACACTATGCAATAAAAAAAATTGCTTGCAATAAGAAATATTGCATGAAATACGTATTTCTGTGCAATATTTCATCTTTCTAGGCAGCGTACACTTCGAAATAAATATTTCGTGCAATTTTATCTGTCAAAATCGTCTTGCATGCAAGAAAAATTGCATCGTGGACGGGTACCATAAGAAATAGATAAGCAGAACACAATAAAGATCAACAATATTAAGAAATCGTTCTAATCAACTATAATATTTGTACGTACATAGGCATTTAACGTATAAATCAGTATGCTGATTGGTCAAGAAATTTTTGGACACATTTTTGACGAAGTAATTTTGACAGTGTGGTACGGAAACTTTTGCAGCAAATTATTTATCTACTTTATTTTCACTCCTTCAATCCAATCCTGATGCCTATCGTCGCGAAGATCGTCGTGATACATCGCTTTGGCAAAGAAATTAATATAATTTTTTACAAACGTACCAACACCATCTCAACTACAGCACAAAAAACATATGTATTTAATTTCTTTCGATCAGCGTATATGGAATCAACAAAGGTATGAAATGTGAACAATTTTCTTGACCACTTTATTGTGCATTTCTTGAGCCTTTTTTTTTTGCCATAGTTTTTAAATGAAAGAATAAAGTTTCTTTTGCGCAGCATATTCAGCTTATACTATGTATTAATGCTTGTGCTTATATCAAACGCATATGCGTATATGTACCATACTATGTGCATTTATTATGTTGTTTGAATTTATAAACTAACAAAAATCTATTACAGTATCAATAAATTTTAATTATTATTATACTTACCTATATGAATACATCCTTTTATATTTTTATTTACTCATAATTTCTACTCATATACATACCAATACGCCAATACCCAATTCAATGCATACGATCATCGCATCTATTCTATTACGCGGCTAAATATTATATATTATGCATACAAAACTCTGATTTGTATATATACATACATACTCATTCCATTAATGCAGAGATACCAAATATACGCATATATACTTATTTGTTTTACTGTGAATTACGTATTACACTAAACATTTCTACATATAATTTAAAAAATTTTTATATTTGCATAGCGAAAGAAAAAACTACTAAAGAATTTATGAAAACAAAAAAAGCAAAATATTTTTCCTTCTAATATTAAGGATGAGGTATAATATATTTTTTACATTTTTTTCGTCCAGAGAAATGAAAAACGTAGTAAAATATTAGTAAGTTCAACCGTTCAACGTTTCAACAAAATAACAAAAGAATCTACTTACATACATACATACATGCATACCTATAATACTACATACATATTTCATTTATGATACATGCTTACTTCTTATGCCTCTAATATACATGTAAATTCTTTTTGTTATTTTCATTATTTCTATACTTTAACAACTTTAAGTATTTACGTATTATAAATCGTATATACCTATATGTATCTTATTTATTATGAAACTTAATGTTTTATATTATTTTTTTCTCTCCCTACTTTTTCTTTAAATATTTATAGTATGATCATGTATACCTACATTAGTATTAAATTAATATATAAATGATGTAAGTACATGTTCTATGATTTTTTTTTTAATCCTATTTTGCATTATTTATATATGTACCTATATAATATGTATTTTATGATGCTCAATTAAAATCAATCAATTAATCATCAATCAATAAATTATTCAATTAATCATCAATCAATAAATTATTCAATTAATCATCAATCAAAATAAAAACATTTGAAAATTATTATACTTTACATAAATAGACGAAGACGACGATGACGACAACGACGAGTTTATTTGTCTGAATCAAAATTAATATGTATATGTACAAATGTGCATGTGTGTATGGAATTCATGATGTTATATACATTACACATATACATATATACATTTTCATAGTAAATATACTTTTAAAGAAGTAGATATAGTTATATAGAATAACCTTTGTTATTTATGCATTCATGCATTTTTTAAATGGCATATACATATACATATATGGATATGGAATAGCGATGTTTGAATTTACATATATACATTACGTCTATATGCATTTGTAATACGTAATACATATATGTACTAAATTGTACCACATAGTACATAAATATTCAAATTATGTATATATAAACGAAATAATAATAGTAATACCTATACCTATATATACTTATATGAATCTATATGAACCTATATATGTATAGAATGAAAAGAAAAAAAATTAAATTTTGAAAAACATTTCATACAGTTACTCATCATTCATGTAACGTATGCTCTATCTATACCTATAGACGACGCATATTATATCCAATACTTGTATTTTTATACACATATTTTATATAACGTATTTAGACGCATAGAATATACCATGTATATACGTTATATTAACCATACCGTTACCGTATATAATATATGTACAAAAATATCTTTTGAAAGTTTTGAAAGAAAAGAATATTATATAGAGGTATTTATAGGTACCTACCTCCTTTTTTTTTTAACTCTATTTATGTAAATATATAAAGTACATAGGCAAAAGAATGTAGTTCATACATATTTTTTTGAAGGTATAAATATGTACACATGTATCTTCATTTTTTTGGTTAAATGAATGTGCATACGAAATATAAAGTTCATTTATATTTGTATATAACATACAGGAGTATATATATAGTAAGTATATGTATATATGGATAGATCATCAAAAAATAGAATGGATTGAATTGTTTGAAATAGTTCATTTAGAATAAGTTTCAAGTTACGTTACGTACCTACGTTATATTTATATGATTATATCACAGATCTATAAATGGTACCAATGGTACTTAGATTGTTAGATCTATGTTTATATGTACATACATATGTATATGTACTATATATGAACTGCATACAAGATACAATTTACGATTTCCAAATTTCACAATCATGCATTTTTAATTATGTACATAACTGCAGCATCAGAAACAAAAATGTAGTGTTATGTTTATACTACTGTGTCCAAAAAATAAGGTGACATTGTATTTATTTTGAAAATTCTTTATTTATTATTCCAAGTCAATTTCATCCCCTTCAAAGTAATCCCCTCCCGATGCAATGCACTTATGCCAACGGATTTTCCAATTTTCGAAACACTGATTGTAGTCACTTTCCGGGATGGCCTTCAGTTCCGTCTTCGCTGCGGCTTGAATCTCCTCTATCGTATCAAAACGGTGTCCCCGGAGCGGTCTTTTGAGCTTGCTGAACAGCCAAAAGTCACACGGCGCCAGATCAGGTGAATACGGTGGTTGTGGAACGATATGGGTCGAGTTTTTGGCGAAATGATCACGAATTACGAATGCAGTATGGGATGGTGCATTATCGTGGTGTAAAAACCAAGAATTGTCTTTCCACAATTCCGGCCTTTTTAGGCGAATAGCGTTACGCAAACGACGCATAACATTCAAATAATATTCCTTATTGACTGTTTGGCCCGGCGGAAGGAATTCATAATGCACAACACCACGATAATCGAAGAAAACAGTCAACATGACCTTGATTTTTGAGCGACTTTGGCGCGATTTTTTTGGTTTCGGCTCCCCTTTGGCACGATATTCGCTCGATTGATCGCTTGTTTCGGGGTCGTAAGCATAGATCCAAGTCTCGTCTCCAGTGATTATGCGTTCCATCTTATTCTGATAGTCAGAAAGCATCGTTTCACACACTTCAACACGACGCCTCTTTTCCAAAAAATTCAATGTTTTCGGTACCAGTCGAGATTGTACGCGCTTGAGGCCCAAAACATCCTTTAAAATGGTATTGACCGAGCCTTTCGATATGCCAACCTCATCAGCAAGGTCTCTAATCGTTGTACGGCGGTTTCCCAGCACCAAATCTTTGATTTGTTGGACGTGAGTTTCGTCGGTTGAGGTTGATGGTCGCCCAGGACGCTCTTCGTCTTCGACACGTTCACGGCCGGCTTGGAACTCACTATACCACTTGTAAACATTTTTTTTAGACATAGCTTCATCACCAAAAGCTTTCTGCACCATCCTCAACGTATCCGCAGCAGAAAATTGATTCCGCAAACAAAATTTAATGCAAATTCTTTGCTCAACAAATTTCGACATCGCAAAAAACGAAAAACTAACTTTTATCAGCTCACAAAACAATGCGTATCTCAAACACTAATGAATATTTTGACATGTAAATTTGACATAAATGTCACTGACAGTATTACCAATCTACAAAAAAAAAATAATTCTTGAAATCATTCGACGAACGCAGTTTAAATACAATGTCACCTTATTTTTTGGACACAGTAGTATATGTATATACAATTTTATAATAAATTTAAAGGATGGAATATTTTGTCGCTAAATAAATACTAAACGTTTGTAATTCATATTTATATTCATTACATTTGCATTATTCTTGCGTATATCTATAATCTATATATGATTATAGATTAGAGGACAGGATAAGAGTGTATAAAAGAAAAAGTATATAGAAAACCTTCAAAAGTGTGATGTTAAATTATTATATGTAATATATAACGTACATTATGTGTACATTATGTGTAAATTGAATTTTGATCCTTTATTTCAACAGGCAAAAACATATTTTTTTTTATACAAATTTTATCTTTTTTCTTGAATTGAATTGAATTGAATTTATTGAGCCTTTTTGTTTTAACAAACTATACATTTTGTTTTTATCTTAAAGCTAATATGTTTTTGTTATAGCCGACTAGTACAATATGTCTTGCTTACATTTGTGTATATTCTTGTTAACTAAAAAAATAAATATATATTTCCTTTAATTAAAACTATTTACTTAATTTCTACTGCTAATGCAGTAGGGATGATCTTAAATAGTGATTGCTCCCGGCACAGATGGACTGTTCAACTCTTGTTTTTACTTATAAATAACTTCTTAACGGTATAACTTATTTCTAATATTACATATAGTTTTTTTTTTTTTTTTTTTTTTTTTTTTTTTTTTTTTTTTTTTTTTTTTTTATTTTATATATACCTATATACATATTTATACTATTTACATTCTTAAGACTATAATTCGTAATTATATATATTAATTTGTACGAAGTGCAACTTATATTAATTTTGAATTTATCCTTCCTTTGCGCAATGAAATAAAATCAACATGTTATGTTATCACCATCGAGAGCATTAGCCTCTGTTGTTTATACTATTTATTGCACTGACATAGAATTTTAAAGCCAGTGAGTTTTCGCTTGAGCATTGAAATTGCGTAGCTGAATTTTCATTTATAATATTAATCGGAGACAGATAATAATTGTCTATTGTTGAATCACTTTTGTTCCTGTCGAAGATTTCTTTTATTATTGGATTGCAGTGTTCTTTTGTTCTTTCTATGAAACGCCTGGTGAGATTAATAAGATACGTTATTAATGGTTCTATATTACTTTCTTTATAGAGATATTTATTTGAAAACCATTTCTTATTTGGTTTGCGGTATTTATTCAGACAGTGCCTTAATATTTTTCTTTCAAATTTCTCCAGTTCTGAGGCTGTAGTTGGTGAGATGGTAAACCAGGACATGAAATTGTAACCTATCACTGGCCTAATTAATGTCTTGTAGATTATGATTTTTGTATCTCTTCGTAAATTCTTACTATTGAGGAGTGGTTTTAAAATAATGGCGACCTGGCGTGCTTTCTTCAGTGCTGATCTGGCATGGAAATTGAATAGTAGTCTGTGATGTAGATTGACGCCTAAGTATTTGATATTGTTCGTTAGTGGGATGCTCTTCCCATTGAGATAAAGTTGGAGATTTTTGCTTTCTTTAACTGAGTTTTTTCTTCCTCTGCTATAGGAGTTCCTAAAACATATGAGAGAACTTTTTCTTTCGTTAATTTTTATGCCCCATCTATTATAGTAATGCGAAAGTTCCGGAATATATTTTCGTAGAGTGCCTAGGGCTTGTAAAGGCTTTTCGGCACTCACGAAAATTATAGTGTCGTCAGCATATAGGCTACATGAGATTTCATGGTTATCTTTGTATCTAAATGGAAAATCATGAAGGAATATGTTGAAGAGCTTTGGACCTAGAACGGAACCTTGAGGGACACCTGATTTAACGGGGACTAGATTTGAATTCCTTTCGCCAATGTAAACAGTAAGAAATCTGTCTTGTATGAAGCTGTATATTAATCTGGTTATTTGTTTAGGGCATTTCAGCTGCTGTAATTTATAGATAAGACCCTTGCTCCAGACTGTATCGAAAGCTTTTTCTAGGTCCAAATCTAACGCCAAGGTACAGTTTTTATTTCTTAGTTCTCTTGTTATAGAGTCCATGAGATAGAGTAGAGCATTTTCTGTAGAGTGCGACTTTTTAAATCCGAACTGGTTGTGCTGTATAATATTTTTTTCTTGACAGAAAGTATCTAGTTCATTGGATATAAAGAATTCAAAGAGTTTTCCTAGGTTTGATAGCATGGATATTGGTCTAAAGTCTTCTAAATTAGAGGCTGATTGTTTTTTCGGAATTGGAATTAGCTTCGCAATTTTCCATCTATTAGGGAAATAACCATTATTAATGCAGTTATTAAATACTGCACTAAGAATGTTATCCAATTCTTCTGGACATCTTCGGATTATAAAGTTAGATATGTTGTCAATGCCAGAGGATCTCTTACAATTAATTTTTTGTTTTCTGAGGTTTTCAACTTGTGAGCTAGTGATAAAAGTGTAGAGAGCATGGTGGGGACTCTTAGCTGTATTGTTGTGGTCAAAATTAAGTAATGGGTATCCACAATCATCCGCTGTAAGTCTATCAACAGAGCCTATTACTTTTGAGTATAGATCTAAATCATATTTTGGATTTTTTTCAGTGTAAATATGTTGGTAGTATTCCGTAAATGCCTGAATTTTTTGATCGATATTATTTATTTTTTGATCTTTATACAAGATCTCGTCTTTTTCTAGATTAGTTCCAAAAAGTTTTCTTCCTGAGATTCGATCTATTTCCTTGTAACAGTGAGGTGAGGGCTTAATATTTCGTAGTCTTTGTTTGTACAAAGTATTCATTTCCTGTGAAATCCTTACTCATATAATTCTGTTAAGACATTGAATGCGGCTGTGTAATTCTTTATAATTTTCACTAGTTCTGTTGTAGTTTCTATGGAAAATTCTTTTTAGATGTCTTTGCCAGGTATTACGTGTTTTAATTAAGTTTATTGTTGTGATTGATATGTAGCTATATTTTGTTCTTGATGGAGTTATCGGTGTGGAGTGTTTA
This sequence comes from Villa cingulata, assembly GCA_951394055.1. Lineage (NCBI taxonomy): Eukaryota > Metazoa > Arthropoda > Insecta > Diptera > Bombyliidae > Villa > Villa cingulata. The sequence continues at coordinate 10,424,330 of OX596017.1, forward strand.
TTCATGCAGTTGTTTAAGTCAGTTTCTATTTTTTCGATGATTTTATCAATTTCATCATTACCTAAATTTCTGTCGCATGGAATTTCTGTTTGACTAAGATGATGTGAAATGTCTTCCTGAAATTGTGTCCAGTTTGTTTTCTTAAAACTTCTGTAGGTCTTAAAGTTTATTTTAAGTGGATCAAAATGACGATATGAGACTTCTAAAAGTATACCGAAGTGATCTGAATTCGAGGGAATTGTATTACATTTAGTTATACTGAAGGCCTCTGTTTTGTTTGCGAGAGAGGTAGAAACAATGAAGAAGTCAAGGTAGGATGAGCTACGTGGGAAAGTGGGACTGCTGGGAGGAACAAGATTTAGTTTTAAGTATGGACCGTCAAAGAACCAGGAGTACATTATTTGGCCATTCAAGTTGCAGGAAGAGTCATTCCATAGTGTATGTCTGGAGTTCCAGTCACCACCTATTATACAGTAGTCAAAATTTTGCGTTAGATTATCCAATTTTTCTAAATCAGCTCTAAATGGATTGCCTAGGTTACACGGTACATATATAGATCCTAGAAGAAGAGACTTGGTAGCTGTGGTATTTCTGACATTTATTTCTATTAGTGAGGCTGATATAGATTGAAAAGTTTCATTGACAACCCTATACGTAATGTTATTCTTTAAAAAGATGGCAGTACCTCTACCCTTGTCATTTCTTATGACACTGTAACCGTTAGTGTTGATTTTATGTTTTTTGTTCAGGCATGTTTCAGAAATAAATGCTGCTAGTGGATTTAGTCTCTTTAGCTGCATTTCAAGAGATAATCTTTTCTCTTGAGAAACTAACGAATTAATATTCTGAGCGAGGATTCTAAATTGGTTTGTTTGGTTTCTTCTATTCATACTACAATTGAGGCAAGAAATTGTAGATACACTGTCATCTTTTCTTCTCTCGAATTAATGCTTACATACTTGGGCCAAAATTGCCTTATTTCACTGATCAGGTCAGTAAATGAGCGATTGAAAAGAGATTTAGCCTCGTTTATAAAATCTCCTAAATAATTTGCTCTATTATTAGTGCTATTATTAGATTCATTTGTTTTTACTGGGTTGGAATTGTGCGCGCTATTATTTCTATTAGTGATTCCTGCTTTAGCAACATCAGCAAAAGAAATATTTCCTCTGACGTAATTATTGACTGTTGTCGATATAAATTCTTTTCTTGAATTTATATTATCTTTCATTTTCTGTTTAAGAGTTTCTCTTTTTTTAATATAATTTTTATAACTGGGACAACCCTTATAACTGGTAGTATGACATTGGTTGCAATTGGCACAAGTAGGAAGAACGACTGCATTGTGTGATTTTTTATTTTCTATAACAAGACAGTTGGCAATATCATGACTACCACCGCAGAAGACGCATATTAGTGGACTGGAGCAGTATTCACTGCCGTGACCAAACTGCTTCTGTTATTGCCTGCTTTGCATTCAAAAAAATTAATGAAAATGCAATTATAGACCACTCACTCACTAGACCTTTGTATCTACCTTTCAATACGATATAACGACAAGAAAGAATTTAGATGTATACTATTTTCAGAAATCGAAGTCAGTATTGTGCTTATGGAAAAAGTTACCCGATGAGTTTCTGATAACTTCTCATATAATATTTTGTAGGAAATTCTGAATAATATATCTCTGTCTTGATTGAAATTGAGATCTGATCACCCCACACACGAGACAGATTTATACAAACGCAATGTGAAAGAATATAGAAAAGCATGCCTATCTTGCCTGTACCACCTGTACTGACTTCAATTTCTGAAAATAGTATAGATATGTACATATTATCTGTGCATAAATTATTTCTTTTTCTTTTGATATTTGAGTTAGTTGTTATAAAACAAAAACAAAAATCAAAAAATGTGTAATTATGAAATAAAATGGAAAGAAAAAAAATTTATTTCTTTCAAAAAGGATATAAAAAGGTGAATATGTATATTTAAAGTAGGCGTCATGTTTTCAGTTTTTCCATATTGAAATAGTATATTTACCGTAATTTTTTATTGCATACAATTATTTAAAATTTATTTTTCTATTTTTTTTTTTTTTCAAATATATTTTGAATTTGAATTTCAATTTAAAACAACAATTTACAACAACAAAATATTTAACAATTGACGCAAGTGTTATTTAATTTAATGTTTTGCTTTGTTGTTTTTGAATTTGAAGAAATAAATATACAAATGGATGATGCTAAAAATCAAGATAAACAATATCATGTAATTGGAAAATTTTATTGCGCCCGAGCAGGACTTGAACCCTGGACCGTTGGATTAAAAGTCCAACGCTCTACCAACTGAGCTACCCGGGCATACATTTATAAGTAAAAACAAGAGTTGAACAGTCCATCAGTGCCGGGAGCAAGCACTACTTAAGATCATCCCTTCTGCATTAGCAGTAGAAATTAACTAAATAGTTTTAATTAAAAGAAATATATATTTATTTTTTTAGTTAAAAAAAATATACGCAAATGTAAGCAAGACATATTGTACTAGGGTACTAGTCGGCTAACAAAAAAATATTAGCTTTAAGATAAAAACAAAATGTATAGTTTGTTAAAACAAAAAGGCTCAATAAATTCAATTCAATTCAATTCTGATAAACAATATCCTTAGACTCCACAGGTAACTAACTACAAACACAGATATGTTACCAAAGGATGAAAAAAAAACATTTATTTTTCATTGCAAATTTTATGATATGTCGATAATACACATTTACACATTTGAGTACACTTTAACACATTGATGTCAGGATGACAAGGAAATGCATGTGTTCATATCTTTAAAATGATTGCGTATACAGGTACACAAAAATACATCATATTGTACAAAATTTTGAACACAAAATTCGCCTATATCTATAGAAAACTTTTACTAATCGTCAATTGATTATTTAATAAAATTTTGCATCCCTAGTTCCAAGCAGCTTTTATGTACAAATCCAATCGAACCTTTGCATAAGAGCATTGCGATATTAGGCTCTAAATACACCATAAACAGTTTAACAATAGTTTATCTGAATATAATTTTTTACATATATAATTTTTTACATCATTCAAAAAAAAAAGTATGTAAATACTATACCATCATTTATACATGTATATACTATGTATGTATGTAATTACCTTTCTTTTTCGTCGCTTTGACATATGCGACACAATGATAATTCATTCGACTGATTTAAACTTTGTTCAGGACCAAGTTCTGATACATCATTTAATTGAGAATCACTATCAGCAAAGTGATCGTAAACTAGTTTACCATACTCATCTTCTGGTGGTGGTGTAACAATGCCTGGATTATCAATAAATGATGAATTATCAGGTAAAGATTCTGTTGAAGACATTTCAATTATTTGAAAACCGGTAAAGGAATTGTTTGTTGTCATGTTCATTTCGTTATTGTTCTTGTTATCATTCGATAATTTCAAATCATCCTGTATACCATCATCATTATTGATTTTAATGATAGTATCATGTAAATTTGAAGTTTTACAATCATGTTTTATTTGAAGCCATTTAAGTCGTTGATGGTCAGTTTGTAATTCAAATTCTTTTCCATATAAATATGTCCTAAAATATTTCGTCCCCAATCAAAGTACTATTTGGTTAAATAAAACCACGGACTAAGTAATCTAATTTTTCTAACACTATTCCTACTAAGTACCTGTTGTTATTCTCAGGGATATGGGTTATTTCTTTATCTTCATCGAGCTCATATAACTCATTTAATAAATAATTTGTTTGTCTTACTTGGTTAAATAATTCCCTCAAGGTGTCTACTTTGATGTTCCTTGTCTTGTTGATGAGTTCTGCATAGTCCTCTCGTGCCATGATATGTTGCTTCCCAAACGTTGAAATGCATCGTTTTGCGTTTCTCTGGATTTTTTCATTCAACACAATTTGCGTTACGTAAATTAAAAGCTGATTATTGTTACCACACAATTGGATGGCATTGTCGACAGATCTGATGAATTCTTGAAGAGTGTATTCGCCATTTCCATTAAAAACTTTTAGATGCTGAAAATGGTTAATAAAAATATAAAGTGTACGAGTATACGATTTTAGTTTTATTTAAATCATAAAAGAATAAATTAAATTTTGAAAATTCATCATGATCACTGGCGTTACAACTCGAGGTGAGTTTCGGCCTGCAAAAGAATTTGCTTTCATTCGTTCCTGTTCAAAATCTTCGTTCACCAATCAATAATTTTCAATTTTCTATAATATCTGCTTCAACATCGTCCCGCCAACGCAATCTCGGACGGTCCACTTTGCTTTTATCACCAGGGTTCTGTAACTTAATTTTTTTTTTATTTTTTCATTGTCATTTCTTCTACACACATGGCCAAACCATCTTAATCTGGATAGTTATACATACTTCGTTTTTCTGGGTAGAAATTTGGACCGGAAATGATTTATTAACCCAACATTTTGAAAATTATATATATTTTATATTATATAAAAGTTATTATAATTTTAAAATCAATAATTTCGATATATAATTTGTAGAAATTTATTTCAATTCCAGATGACTACGTGATTTTTATAAATTTATTTTTAAATATAATACTTAAACGATTATGTGTATACCTATTTAAAAAGCAAAGGACAATTTTCATAAATTTTACGTATTCTGCATGCACAAATATATAACTTGAAAGCATGTAAACTTACTATGCTATCAGATGAAAGTCGTCAAATTTATTAATTGAACGGCCATTCAAATTCAAACCAAAAATGAATTGAATCTCATTACTGAAAAAAATTTAAAACGTAGAATGCTTAGATGAAGAGTACGTACGTTTAACGAACGCTGAACAATAATTTTGAAAATAAATTTGCAAGCATTGTTCCGGCGTTATAGTAGGGACAGGCCAGAGTTTAGCAACTTTTTAAACCTGTTTAAGTATGATCGTATAATAAACTCGTTGGTCTGTCAGCAATCAGCTTCTTGGATAAGTCCGCTCAGATGTAGACTGGGTTCAAAAATTAATCATGATTTTGCAGTGTTGCAGAAGTGTCGCCACAGTGTTAGCGCAACACTGATTACAAATTTATGTTGCGCTGCTTTGATGATGCTGAATGCTGATTAATTTTACGACAGTTTTGAAGTTTTGTTGTCTTTTAAAATTTTACAAATGGGTAAAAATTCACAATCTGTAAAAATAAATTAAATAAATAAACCAATTTCAAAATATTGAAATTTAATTCACAGTTTATTGTTTTCTTGATCCATGATAGCATTGATAATAATTTAAAATCAACTAAACGTCACGAATTTGAGGTTATTTATTATTCATTGCAACATCAAAAATCATGATGCAAATGTTGACTTTGTGATAAATTAGTGTTAACAATAAAATGCAAAAATGAACACATGATTTTAGTCATGATTACTTTTTGAACTGCTGACGAAAGCTTCTTTTGCAACACTAACGCAATGTTGAATTTTTGAACCCACTCGTAGTTTAGCCTAAACTATTCAATGCAAATAGTTTAACAATGAGAGCGGTTTTTGAACATACAACAAATGACAACTAAACCAGTTTTCGGTCTGTCAATACGAATTCTTAACTAAAAGCTATAATCGAGAGGGAATATCGGGAATGAAACAATTTGACATTTAAGTTGTTAGTGTATTCAATATTAATTACATATTTAACCGCTTATTTCAAATATTTGAAATTTCTATCATACAAAAGTTTATAGGTATGAAAATATGAATATTATATTTTTAACCAATATTTCTCATTTTATGAATTCATGTTATAAGTGTATTTAATTAGAAAAATTATTAGTACAATTTTCAATTCAAGATAATTTTATAAAAAAAAAGAAAAAGATAAATGCGGTATAATAAAAAAAAGGATAATTTATTGCAGATAAATTTTAGAAATTTTTGTAAACATTTTGCTTTTTTTATATTAATCAACATGTGTATTACTTGTGAAAAAATTAAGTAAGTAAATAAGGAAAAGTAGTATAAAATATCTACTATCTTATAATATTTTTATTTGAATGTATAGTAATGTAATACAAACCGCCAAACCGGTAGATTTTAGATTTAGATTTTAGATTTTAGTAGAACCGGTTTTTATTTAGAAGCATAAAAAAACAAAATCTTACGTGCAATATATTATATTATTTAATTATAATATATTATTAGTTTTACCTGACATTCCCCTACAATAAAAATAAAAATATATTATATGTACTTATATGTATATTAATTTATTATTCTTAATTTTTTTTACATCGCTTTTATTTTTGTTTTCTTCCATTGATACGGATAGGTATAATATTATATATACAAATTATTTTTTCTTAAATTTATAATTATAATAACAAATATACATTATTATTTTCACTATTAATGTTATAATTGTAATTATTAACACCGTATTACAATTTTAAAATTCAAAAATATTTAAAATTCAACGGCTTTTTCAGTTCTCACTACCTAAATTATCGGTGAGAAGTTTCTCGATCGCTACATTCTCGATTCCCGATTCACCACAGATACAGAAACAGGCCGATCGAGAATGACGTCATAATGACGTTAAATCGAGTTCACCATTCGAGAAAACCAATCGAGAAGTGATACAGAAACGAAGCACTGATTTAGCTAAATCCAAAAGGATTTTTTGCTCTGTCAGCACTAAGACTAATAATAATGATTAAATGACAAAGTATATACGAGTATATACTGAATTGAGCATTAATTAATTTTCAATTTTCAAATTATTGACTGTCAAAAAAAAAAGAAAAAAACTAACATTTATGTATATAATAATGAAGTAAATTTGATTTATTTTTATAATTTCAGTTACCATGTCAGTGCCAGAAACAAAACAACGTATTCAAGTTCCAGATGTATTACGTGATGTACTATTAGAATTTTCAATTGCATATCTTTTAGAACAACCATCAAATTTAATAGATTTTGCAGCTGAATATTTTGCAAAATTACAACAGAAACAAAGACAACAACAAGATACAAAACGTAATGGAAATGAAATATCATCTTCAGGTGACAACATCAAAATGGATAAAAGTTAGCTATATAATATAATTAAATTTTACACATTTTAAACTTACGCATCTCTTTATATATGTAGATATAGCTGTTATTTTGTAAAAATTATAGGTATAACATAACACAGCACTCCATAAGTTTCCGGTCTAAATAAGAAAAAACATATTTACTTGATTAGAAATTCAACTTTATTCATCAACATATTCTCCTTCAAGAGTGATGCATTCATTCCAACGCTCCTCTAATTTTTCGATGCCCCTTTTGTAGAACGTTTGTCTTTGCTCGCTAAATAGACCTCAGTTTTAGCAATCACTTTTTCATTTCAGCCAAATTTCTTTCGCTGGATCATCTTTTTTATTTCTGCAAAAAGCCAGTAGTCGCTAGGGACTAGATCTGGAGAGTATGTTGGAAGAGGAAGAAATTCAAACCGTAATTCATCCAATTTAACCATTGTTTTCATCAGCAACGCGTTGTTGTTTTTGGTCCGGTGTGAGTAAATGCGGCACCCACTTGGAAAGCAACATACGCATGCTCAAATCAAAAAAAATTTTTTTATCCATTTTCTTGAAAAGCACTAAATTGTTGTCACTAAAACGCTGTAACTTGCAAACTAATTGTCAAAATATCATGAAATTTTGTCACATATCTTTTCAAGGTTGATACATGTACAATACATGTGTCAGTTGTCAGATCGGGGACTTATTGAGTGACGTGATATTTACAGAAATCATTATTATAGTCATCACAAAAAGTGCATCAATTTCCTTAATAATGTGCTACCCTCTTTATATATTATACTTTTTTTTTAATTCATTATTCGATTCTGTTGTGATTTTAAAACGATTTTCGAGAGTCAATCTCTTTTTCCTTCCAACTTCCAACAATTTTATTTTCTCCTAATTTTTTCACAAAGCATATATCTGTTCAATTTCATTTGATCCTTATTTCTGACTTCGCCTTATTTAGATCACTTGTGACTAATAATAACGCAAATAAATGCAGGAATAATGTATACAATTCCTTTCTTTTTATCGAATATATTTCAATATACTACTGTCAGATAAACCATAATGTATTTAAATATACAAAAACATTTCGAAGAAATTAAATTCTAAGCCTAATTTTTTCCATATATTTTATGAATGATGCAGTTTTTGTGATCGTGAATGTATATATACAATACATTTTTTTTTCTCACTTATTTGTTTTTAAAATGCTATGTTATGTTATATGATTGTATTTAAATTTTATTTTTAATTTAAAAATTAATTACTTACATACATTTACATTTACATGAATAATTCTTGACGATGATGAAGATGCTATGGCTATAACGCCAAAAATAGACGAACGAAGAGCACGTCTTACTGAAGCAGTTAAAAATATTCTACTCTTCAGATCATTAGACGGTGATCAGGTACACACTATACCTATATATATGTATATATAATTCTTTGTCAAAAAATTAGAACCACTTAAAAATGTTGTAGTACATAATGTATTTTGTTTTCATCAATCATAAATTCCTGCACATACAATTTGCAAGTCTACGTCATGTGCTTAAAGAAATTTCACGCAATTGCATTCATTCTATTCAATATTGTATGGGTGTTTTCAAAAATGCAAGCTTGACTTCGTTAACTTGCGGCGATCAAGTCAAATTACCTTGTCGCTAGATTATATATATATCTAGCAATGTCAAGAAATATTTGCATATTTGAACATAAATCAGTTGTCAAGCGTAAATTTTCGTGTTACCATTTTGCCAGTTTATAAAAACATTATTTGAAGTGAAGTGTATTGTATTTGTATTTCACTCATTTCATTGTTTAAATGACAATATTGTTTGTAATAATTGAAATATTTTTGTGATAAATGATTTTATATATTTTAATGATAAAATAATTACGAATGTCATCTTTCAAATTTGAAATGAGTAACACTTGAATTTAAATAAATGAACAAAATAATAAATAAATGAGCAAAACGATCATCATCAAGAAACATTCAAATCTTGACTCAAGTTGACGATAAGCTTGAATAAACGAACACTTGACGTTTGCAAGCTTAATTTAAATGAACACTATGAAAACTCAAGCTTGCCACAAGCTTGCATTTTTGAAAACACCCTATTTTGAATGGTTCTAATTTCTTGGGCAATTAACTACAAGTAGGAGAGTATTTATTTAAAATTCCTGAATTAAAAATTATTATTTGCTTATTAGATGAATCAAGTATTAAATGCAATGTTTGAGAAAACTGTTAAACCGAATGAATTTATTATTCGTCAAGGAGATGATGGTGACAATTTCTATATTATAGAATCGTAAGTTTATTTATTATTATTTTCGATATAATGTATAATATTAAAATACTTAATTTACATATTTAAAGAGGAATATATAAAGCGTTTATAAATGATAAACATATTCATACTTATATTGGTGAAGGATATTTCGGTGAGCTTGCTCTACTTCAGGATAAGCCACGGTAAATGAATGCAAATTATTATTATATTATTTAATTATCAAAACAACAATAAAATAAATTTGAATATTAATTGAAATGTTGATTTTTAATAAAAAATAATAATGCAAAAAAAGTGATGCAACAATACAAGCTGAAACAGCTGGAAAAGTCTGGGCAATGGATCGACAAACTTTCCGACGTATTTTAATGAAACCAGCTTTCAAAAAACGAGAAATGTATGAAACACTGTTGGAGAGTGTACCAATGTTGAAAGTTTTACAGGTAGATATAATAAATAATAAATTTTTAACAACGACAACAACAAAATTAAGCAATAATTATACAAATTTTTATTTTGTTTTAGCCCTATGAACGCATGAATTTGGCAGACGCTCTAATTTCAAAAGTTTATAAAAAAGGCGATAAAATAATTGGACAAGGTGAATTAAATAAAATTCAAATATAAATACAAATACTTACATAATAGCTGTTTGTAGCTGTGTTTCTTTCACGTGAGCGAATTACTTAAAAATCAGTTTGGTTTAATACTTCACTAAATTTTTATGTGTGAACTGTTCAAACAATTTTTCAAAAGTAGTTCACTCATACTTTGTAAGTAGTTACGTTATTTCTTTCTACCAGATGTCTTTTTAGTTTCACATTATCCAACAAATGGAAATTGACTGTTAAAGTTAGATTTCTTGGTATAAACAAATATCATATGGAGTGTTTTATATAAATTTTTCAAATTTAAAGTAAAATAATTTTAAGCTTATCTTTTGCTTCACTTGTCGAATTTATTTATGTTTCTTTGAATAGTTTGAGTCATTGCTAAAATAATTGCTCAGAAGTACTTCGCTCATGTGAAAGAAACACAGCTAATATGTTTAAATGCATATTCACTATTTTTATTACTTAAGTTTTTAAAGTTTTTCTATTTAGATTTATATATGATGTATTTTACTGCAAGCAATTAATATCATTAATATCGATTTTTTCATTTTCATTTTCATTTTGTTGTTGATAATAAAAAAGGTGATAAGGCTGATGGTATGTACTTCGTTGAAGAAGGTGAAGTGTCAATAATTCAAACGGATGATAGTTATAAATTTGTTGAGATAACAAAGATATCAAAAAGTCAATATTTTGGTGAATTAGAACTCGTTACGCGTAAACCAAGAGCTGCATCAGCATATGCCATTAGTGATGAACTAAAAGTCGCATGTAAGTATAAATTATAAAAGTTTCATTGAATTTTATTATTTCTAACTACATACATATTGTACATTATATCAGTAGAATATTTGCAATAGACAATTAAAATATCAAAAATAAATGTATGTTCAAATATAAAAAAATAGATCTTAATTTGTCTATGAACATCAAAATTTTTGTGTATTTTCGTAATAAAATCGCGCATTGTTTTTAAGTGTTGAGGCTTTTTCGTAAATACAGATTGCACTGAAAGTTCTTACTTAGGTCTGGTTGGATTTGAAGTATACTAAAACAAAACTTAATTGGTATGCGCTAATGACAAATAAAGTAGCGCTGCGAATGCAAACTTCAAAAATATAACAAGTTGCATTTTCGAACGACAAAAACTAATCTGATATGAGTAAATCTCAGTTTTCTAAAACAAATTATTCCTTAACTTGTCGACAATTGATATTTTTATATTTAAAATGGCAAATGAAATATTTATCTTTAAATTCAGTGAAAGACATTTTATCATCCTTGGAATCGTTCATGTTCATGGTATAAATATTAATTTAAAAACGTTAAAATAGATAAAATTTTTAAAAAATTCCACAGATAATTTTTTAATGATTCCTTTGCTTTCAGGTTGCACTTCACTTTTATACTTGACAGGTGCTAATAGATTGTATTTTAAGTTTTTAAGTTAATTCAGTATTACAACTCACATTGCTTATCTATGCTTTCAGTTTTTATAGACCTGAATTACAGTTTAGGTTTAGAGTTTACGAACAAACTGCATTGCAGTCCATAATTTACGATTCACGAACATGCTGATGCTGCTAATGTGGTTCGTAATTTTCGAACGAACTGCAAATAAGATCAAACTTAGAACTGAATTTACGAAAAAGCCTTTCTTAATTTTAATTTAAAAGAAATAAAAAAAATAAAATTATAAAAATATTCTTTTTACATTTATTAAAATTTAAAAACTAAAACAATAACAACAACAAAAATATATATTTATAAATACAATATAATAATTTCAGTTCTTGACGTTGAAAGCTTTGAACGTTTATTGGGTCCGTGTATGGATATATCGTATGTCCAACAACAACGACAACAACAAGATTATGAAAAAGAAGAAGAAGACGACGAAGAAGAGGGAGAAGAAGAAGAAGAAGAAGAAGAAGAGGGGGACGAAGAAGAAGAAGAAGAGCAACAATAATATAAACACGTACACTAATTTATGATTATCATTATTTAAAATATTCATACTATGTAGGTACTAAAATAATAAAAATAATAATAATAATTTTGAAATTGGAAGTTTTAAGGTAAATGAAAAGTTTGTAGAAGAGAGATCAAAGAAAGATATAAGATATAAGATTCATTATTAAAATACTAAAATACATTTAAATGAAACAAAACAAAAAAAGAAGAAAACTTTAAACCTATAAGGCTTTACTTTAAAACTTTAAACCGTATTAATTTTGTTTCATTTTTCCTCAACATGAATACCTGCATAATAAAATGCATTGTAAGCGAATTCGAATCGGATTTCGTCTATCGTTATTTCAATTTAATAGAAATGTAAAGTAAATTTTTTAAAAATGACTTTGTCGTATAAAAATTAAAAAAATGAACGTACGTATTTAAAGATAAATCTAATTCTTGGAAAAATTCATTTTTAGATTACAGATTTTGTAGATTACAGGATTTTTTTTTTAAATGAAAATTTACTATATATGTATACAAATTGTAATGTGTATATGTATATATGTATATATGTGTGCAAATTGTTTTAGATAAAACTACGAAATTTGTGTTAAAAAAGACAAAAATAAGTGTGAGACATCAAATTCTCCCACAATATGAGAATCACTCATATATGTATACATATATAATTTACTATAATTTCATAAATTTTATACCGATTTTTGAACTTTTATTTAATTTTTTTTAATGATCATATTATTAATTTATTGTTTTTACTGTGGCAAAGAAAAGTGAAAAATTCAAACAAAATATTACATACATACATTTATACATGCATATAAAATTCATTGAATATATTTTGATTAAAAACAAAAAAATAATAATTAAATTAGAAATAGCGTTATAATTGTTTATTATTGCCCTTTGAAAACTTTAATTTTAATTCTTCTATAGCAATCGAATCGAAAAGTTTTTCAAATAATTAAAAACAAAAAGCAAAAGATGTGAAAACAAAATACATATTATCAATTATAATCTAAATAGTCATGTAACATCGTATAATTTGTGCGTAAAACAAAACAAATATATGTATGTATATGTATATATGAACATAATAATATGTGTATCTACAATCAAAAAAAAAAAAAAATAATAATAAAATAATTTATAAGTGGCATAAAAATTTTCCTTATGTATTTGTTAGTTTTTAATTTTTCTTATTCTCGAAAATTATTGATATTAAATTATATACCTAGTGTATGTATAGTGAAGTAAGTGCATATGTAAGCACATTTAAGAAAATATATAAGATCATATTTTTGTAGTATTGTATTCGTAACATCTAAAAATACATAAATACCATTATACATATATAATACATATGATATACATGAAATGAAATACAAACTTATGTATTATTAATAAAAAATAAATTATAGCATAAGTAATTAAAAAATAATAAAATAAATATAACATCAATTGAATACAAAAAGAAGAAAAAAACATCAATTTTTTTGTGAAATTAAAAATCCAATACATAAAATGCTTTAAATTGTACAGCATGTTGTTGCATGAGTTGGAGGTCCTGTTTTTGGATTCTTTTGTTTTACAGACACTTTATTTTTACTTCAATTCATTGCTAATCTTGATGAATTCAATATTATATACATTACACGATATTCTGATGGTAAATCCTCTTCAGGATATAAATGATCTGTGAAGTAGATTCTTCGCAATCTCATATTAACATGAATTTGAACGCGTACTGTTTCAACATAATTTGTACCATATGCTCGTCGAGTGAAATCAGCCAAGTTAAAATGAATTTGATTCCATCCTGGCGATAAAGCTAATGGCATTATATAGTACAGAATGTCCAGAATGTTTTTTGAATTTTTGTTGAGCATTGAAAATTTGAAGCTCGGAATCTTCTTCTTATATTTCTATCATCCAATATCTGAAAAATTTACAAATAAAATCTGTATCTGTCTGTAATGAAATCTAATAGATAAAATAAATTCAAATTCATATTTAACCTGAATTTCAAAAGTAAAAAATTTTCTCATATTTTTAATAATCATTACAAGAAACGGTCAAGATAAATAGAATACTTACAATAAGTAAGTATTCTATTCATCTTGGAAACGGTAATCTAATGGCAAAAGATTTGTTCGATTCTCTTGGAGTTGTAATGTAAGTAGTTGCAACATTTGTACTCATTATTTCTAATGCTATCGATTTTACATGTTCTTCGGCAATGCGTTTGGTTTTATATAACCATTTTTTACCTAATATACAATGATGCACATACTTAAGTATATTTTTTATATAGAAGAAAATGTTTGCATAATTTTTAAATAAAAATTAAAAAAATAAATAAATAAATTATAATTACATGTGCCTGCCATATTTAAGGGGTTGATTTCCTAAACTATAAAATATATGTAGATAAAAATCCTTTTTGATATGTATTTCGAAACATGACTTCAATTCGAAAAAAATAGCCTAATTGACATGACAATTAAGCAATTGAAGAATTGAAAAAATATGCAAAAAGTAGACGTATTAGGTATTAGGTATTAGTACATGGTTGCTTTAAACAAAATAAATAATTTAAAAAATATTGATACGTGCATGTAAGTACATATGACATCAAAACATAAGTGTGATTTGGGTGTATCATATGTCTGTATTTATATTCCATCAAATTCCACATTTCTCTTAAAATTAGGATTCGAGATATCTGCTATCTTGTGCACCAATTATCTCCAAAGTTACTTAACCGATTTACATGAAATTTGAAATATATAGTTATATACTTTGATAGGAATTTCCTTTTTTTTTCGTTTCCTTTTTACAGTGTGTCAAAGTTGTCAAAATTGCGATTTTTCGGCTTCCAAATGCACCTCGTACAGCAAACACTGATTGACCAATTTCTTTGAAATTTTGAATATAGGTATAGCCTGAAGGATATTGTGGTGCTTGAATATATGACATTTTTGACTTTAGGTCCTGAAATTTAGTTATAGTTTTTAAAAGAGGAGAGGGTTTTTTTTTTGAAAAATCGTTCAACTTTGACTTCTATTTTCATACATTAAATCTTCATATTTCTATATGATTTTGGTATCAAAATAAAGTTTGGACTTTTCTGATATATTTACAAAAACAAAAGTATAAAATTCTTTGTTATATTTCCATTTTTATTAACAAAATAAAATTATGTTCTTTTTCATCAAAATATTTGAAAATCCATTTTTATAGCACCTATAAAAGGTATGTGTTGAATCGTCATTCAACATTTTAAAAATCTGGAAAAGAAAGTAAAAAATAAAACTTGTTAGAAATAATAACTAATAATAATAAAGTAAGTAAATTAATATAAATAACACAAACAGAACAACACAAAAGTAAACAAACAACATAACCAAAAACAAAACACAGAAATATACATAATCACAAAACTATTTACAATCCACAACAAAAACAATAAATGCACAGTACCAAAACCATCGATATAATAAGCCTTGAACTGTGTGTGGACACAAATACATATAAAGCAAATAGAAGTGCTATGTCAAAACGTCAAAACCATCGATATACAAGCATCCATAAATTTTTTTTGACTATTAAACTAATAAATAATAATAATAATTATTAATTTTATATATTTTTTTATTGATTTTTGCAATTTACAATCGATTATATATTTAGATTAGAAAATTTAAAAGAAATATTTGTCAGTTTATTACGGAAAAAGTATAAAAGTGCTAAGTGAGAATGATTATCCAGAAATAATTTTTCTGGCACTGGTTCTTGTATACCAAATAGAACGAGAAATGTTAGTTCAATCTTCAATATTACATATAAGAGAAGATTCTTGTATATTGCTGGATTTTGGTGAAAGTACTGTCGGTCAGGTCAGATAATTCGTTTTTATGGTACAGAAACCGCAAATGAAGTATTAAAAAAATCTAAAAATGGTATATACATATATCACACTTACATGCTGATCATCCCATAGGTGATATACAATTTAAAATTACATTTATCACTATTTATCATTTTTCTATAATTAAATATTTGTAGGGTTAATTGGTATTTTATTGGCTCGTCAAAAAATACAAAATGTACAACCATTTTTATTACTTGCATCCAAACAAATAATACCTTGATTGCATTTTCATAATGGGATGGAATCAATTTAAAGGCTACTCTTTCGTTCCAAATGATAATTTGGTATATCCTTAGTTTAATTCCAATTTTTATATTTTATTTTATTAATATACACAAATTATTTTCATTTGTTTAGGTCCCTAAACCAATAAATATACCCGGACTGCATAAAATTGGAATTAATTATCTAAGTGCTTGTCCAGTTCAGCATTGTCCACATTCATGCGGAGTATCAATTGAGATTGATAATAAATCAATAAATAAGAATAATCCGATAAAAATTACGTATAGTGGTGATATAATTTGTAATAATCTTGTAATAATCTTGAATATTGCAAAAAAATCAACAATTCTTATTACATGAGGCAACAATTGAAGATGAACTTATAGATGAAGCAAAATTTAAGTTACATAGTACTGTTTCTCAGGCATTAAGACAGGGCAATAAAATAGATGCAAAATATATACTTTTAACACATTTTAGTCAACGTTATGCAAAATTACAAAGAATTAAAGAACCATTAAATAATAATGTGGTAATTGACAAAACATTTCACATTCATATGTATAGAATTTAAAATAAAGTCGACAAAAATGCAATTCTTTTTTTGTATAGTACCTATATATTATAGTATCTATATATCTAATTAACAATAAAAATCACTTAATTTATTTATAATTAAAATATTCATGTACATATGTAGTTTTAAAAAAATTATCATACATATACGTACATATGTAAAAACAAAAATATGTAAAAAAGAAATAAAAAATGACCAAGTTTTAATAATTAAAATATTACACAATTTTTTCAAAAAGAAATTATACACATACATTTATTTTATTTTAAAACAAAAACAAGTAATAAAATCTCAGCAAAAATTTTTAAAAACAGTCTCTTGGTCCTAAATTTGATCCTTTTGTCCCACAGTGGCAACCCCGCTCCGCATGATAAACATGAAAAAAGAAAAATATTTGTTTAATAATAATTCGTTGCAAGTAATAATAGAATTTAAAATACATGTATTAAAATAAAATAACAAAAAATAAATAAATAATTTTACTTAAAAATATAAACATAAAGGAATAGACGTATCACAGAAAAAACTATAAAAATTAATAACAAAAATTCTAATTAAAAATATAAACATAAAGGAACTGACATATCACAGAAAAAATAATAAAAATTAAAAGTATTTCAACATCACAACATAAATGAATTTTGAATTACATATAAAATTCGAAAGTTTTCTTTCATTATATTTACTGTTTTCACTATTTAAACTTTTTACAAAATTGTTTAAAAGTATATTAGAAAATCTTAAGCATATTTTCTGATACAATATTCGAGGTGCAGTTCCACATTGACATTCAGTATCAAAATCAATATAAAAATTTTCGCGGTCTAAACTGGCTAAGGTTAAATAAGTTAATAAACTTTGGTGATGACTATTACTAAGAAATTTTGTTTTCAGTTCTTTAGAATTTAATATATATTGTAAAATAGCTATCATATGGAATAATAAATATTTTACATTGTCAGTGGATTTGACTAATCCCCCCCGTTGGAGAAAATCGAAATAAGTGCGGACTTTGATAAACTGCCCTTACTTTCGTAGATCAGATTTTTACAAGAATTACAACTAATTTCTTTTGAAACTGAATTTGTTGCGTATCCGGAAACATATTCATTAGAAGATTCATCAATTATCGCATCCTGCAGATAACTAGATTCTAATATGATTTCAAAATCTGAAATATCTAGATCTTCATTTATTGAAGTATTTGCACATAATGCTTTATAATCTCTTGAGCTGTGTGCAAATACATTATGAATTCTAATTTTTTTTTTCGCATTCAATGACCTCCGTATAGGAAACTCTATAACTGCATCCGGCTAGGGAGCGATATAATCTAAATCGGGCTTCGAGATCATCAGTTTGAAGTTTACCTACTAAGACATAATTTACGTCTGACACTTTCATTATAGGGAATATTTGATAATATCAATAATTGTCTTAGTAGTAAGAATTGCAGCATCAAAAGTATCTTTGCTAAGCACCGCGAAATTACCACTTTCTTCAGTGTTTTTCCAGACCTCTAACCAAGAAAGACATTTTTCTAAAAACTCAAATCTATTGTCAGCAATATTACGAAAGGGATTTTTCCACTCATTTCGTTTCCGAATGCCGACAGTAATACTTTTTGTATTAACAATATCCCACCAGTGTCGAATAATTTGACAAAATTCTGCGGTTTCTTTATATTTATCGCCAAAGGATTTTAATGCAGCTATGGTCGTATGGTGAAAAACATTATCAACCAACAAAACATTTTGTCGCTCTAAATTGTTTGGAAATAATGTTTTAGAATTTAATTTGAATGCCTTTTTTACTAATAGATTAGATTCTAACTTATAAATATCACGTAGATGAATGAAAGAAGCTTTATTAACTTCAAAGGTATTAAAATCGGGATATACTATAGTGTCAGATGGATTGGGTACATTTAGCCAATTATTACGAAAGTTTTTGAAAATATGAACGGTATCATATTGTAAATAAATTGGTTCAGTTTGAAATTTAGGGTTGGTAAAAACATTTTCGTTATTGGGACAAAACTTATTAAAGAGATTTTGATTAGTCCGGTTATTATCTGTAATAATAACTAAAATTCTAAATCCCAAATTTTGAACAAAATCAATCACTTGTTTTGTTAAATCATAAAGATTATCTCCTGATAATTTTGAGATGTGAATAAGCTTAATAATTTCTTTATAAGGACCATATACCGATTTGATCATAAATGCCAAAATAGTTCGTGCTGCCTCGAGTGGATTGTTATGAGCCATACCTACTAGATTCTGAGATTTGTAATCAATTTTTTTGTCCACATATATTTCATCAATTAGAAGAGCAACGATTCTTTCACGATCTGATAAATTTGTAGATATATGTTTGAAGTAATTGGTATCGTTATCAGATTTATAATTAGGGCTCACGTGAAGTGAAGATGATATATATTTAAGATATCTTGTACAAGGAAGAATCATAAATTTTTTTACCAATTGGTACGTTGATGCAGAGTGACTGTATATAATAAAAACCATTATAATGGTGCAAATATCGTATCTCGGTTGCTTCGACAAGATTAAATCAATTTGATTAGAAAGAATGTCCAATTTACCAGCATTTTCAAATTCATTATCATCGCTATGATCATCATCATCTCCATCAACACATTCTTTTGCTCTTTTAATAAAAGCAGAAGCGAAACGTAGGAAAGTGTCTCTATCTGGAGATGATTTTTCCACGAATTTATATCGTGACAACAAATTTTCCATCTGAGACCATAATGTTATTTGTAAATTAGATGGAAGAACCCAAGCCAAATCATTTGCAGAAACTGGCAGATTTTCAACAAAGATTTTCAACTTCATAGTTTCACTTATTACAATTCGAACTATGAATTCGCAACCGATTAAATCGTTAGATTTAATACGAAAGAAAATTATTTGGCTTTGACTTTTTGAAATGTATACCAACCATCTATTTGTAATTTGGTTGCAAAATTATCAGCAAAAGATTGAAAATTGCAAATATAATCCTCTGAAAGAAAATCATTGGACATTTTTTCCACTCGAGACGAATGTTTTTCTTTTCTAAGGGAGGGGTCCTGCCTTGGTGTAAATTGAGGCAGTGAAAGATAAGATGGTAAATTCGGAAATATTGACGGTACTGCATCATCATTTAATCGAGGACGGACTATATTTCCACAACGGAAATCTGAATCGCGAAAATGAAGAGAGCACACGGCAGAGTATGAAGATGGAGACCAATCTTTTCGAGAAATCATCTTTATCCATTTTTGTTTAAACTCTTCATTTTTTGGAAATTTGAAAACAGATATTGCACTGTTCTTCTTAATTGATGAATTATAATTTGATGTACAACCAGGTACACAACAACAAGTAGGCATGATTACTAATAAGTGAAAATTAATGAAAAAATAAATATAATAAAATAAAACTCAACAAAACTCAGCAAAAATTAATAGAAATTAAAAAAAATCTACAAACAAAAGTACAAACAAAAAAACAAAAAAAAAGGATATGGCATAGCAAACCAATAGCAAACCATAGCAAAGCATTCACTTGCTATTATGATGTACATGTATGTACAATGTATTATGTGTATAATGTGTATAATAAGCACTAAGAATAAAATACCTGGAGTAAGGCGTAACCTAATGATATTGTATATTGTATGAAGATATATATAAGCATAAGTTGTATATATATATATATATATATATAGCATTTTAAATTTAAATTCAACTTTTTCCAACTTAAATTAATCTTTGTACAAGTTAAATTAATCTTTGTACAAGTTAAATTAAACTTTGTACATTTTAAATTAAACTTTGTCAATTTTTAATTATTACAGTTGAAAAAGATTGAAAATGTGAGTGATACATTGATTATTCTGGATAATGTCAGAATCCATAAAACTTCTGAAAATAGAGAGCTAATTTCTTCGAGAGCTCGGTTGGAGTACTTGCCACCATACTCTGCAATGCTCAATCCCATCGAAAAAGCATAAAATGTACAAAGTTTAATTTAAAATGTACAAAGATTAATTTAACTTGTACAAAGATTAATTTAAGTTGGAAAAAGTTGAATTTCATAAAACATTGATTTCCATAAAACATTGATTTCCATAAAAAACTTATATTGGAGCTTAGAGATTTAGGAGCAGAAGCATATTCATTTGCACCAAAGGAAGTGAAAAAAGCAACGATTCTCTTGAAAGGTATTGACTCCAATTTTTCCACCGAGGAAATATTGGATGCACTCTTGGTTGAAACCAACAAAGAAATTGATATAGTAAAGGTGTCCCCTTTCACAACCCCTAAATCCAAAAGAGACAACAAGTCCCTAAATATATTCGTTGTTCACTTAAAAAATAGTGCGCAACTAGAAAAATTAACAAAAATTAGATATATTCTTTATCAAAGAGTCTCTTGGGAAAAACTAAGAAAGAAAGGAGTAGCTAGGTGCTATCGCTGTCAACGATTTGGGCATGGTAGCGATTATTGCACTAGCCCCATAATTTGTGTTCTCTGCAGCGGCAGGCATGATCTCGCAAATTGCCCTGAGGTTGCGAAAAAAAAAGAACAGGGTACTGAAATTATCCCAACTTGTGCTAATTGTGGTCAGAATCACACTGCTAGCTATAAGGGGTGTACAAAATACATCAATTATACAAAGAAAAGGGAACAACTCAAACAGAGAACAAAGGAAGTCATTAATGTGAGAAAGCATTTTGTTAATAAATCTGTTAACAATTACGTTAAAGGTAACATTTCTTTTGCAGACATGGCTAAATCTGGTCTACAAAATATCAAAATGTCGTCTAATCACACCCAAGACGGAGACAATTCAATCTCTACTAGCTCGGGAAATAACGTATTTCAAAATTTCTTAGAAGAATCTAATACGCTTTTTAACCGCCCTTTTTCTGAACTAATTAAAGAAATTAGACAATTTTGGCCAAAATACTTGAAATTGAATTCAAGAGATGAAAAAATTACAGCTTACTTACAATTCCTCACTTCAATCGTAGTATGAACTACCATAGTGCCTGCTACCAAAACAAACAGCATAGGATTGTGGCTCAGAATGTCAATTCAATAGTGTCACATGATAAAAGATTAGGTCTTGAGCATGAATTGAAAAGGTTAGACCCGCTGGCATGTTTTATATCTGAAACTTGCCTGAAACCGAGACACAAAGTGACCATAGATGGTTTTCATATTATTAGGAAAGATGACGGTAGGGGAACGGCTATCTGCCTGAGAAATTCTATCAAATACAAAATCATTAGTGAAAATTTTCAATTTATTTCAGCGTGTTTGGTAGAAATTAAATTCAAAACATACACTACTGTGAAATCTTTGCTTTTCGGAGCTATCTACGTTCCCTGCAACGTTGGTCAGGCCCTTAAGAGAGATTTAGATAAAATTTATAACCTAAGTAGGAATTTTGATTACTGCATCCTTGGAGGAGACTGGAACTCTAGACACAGCTTTTGGAACGATTCAACCTGTAATTTGAATGGACAGGCTTTACATTCTTGGCTTTTCAGTGGACCGTATTTAGATTTGGACGTTATTCCCCCAAACAGCCCAACTTTTCCAAGAAGTTCCTCATATCTAGATCTATTTATAGTATCAAATTCTATAAGAGATGGAACAGGCGACTTCAATATAAGCAGCTGCTCAACAATTCCCTCCGCTTCGGACCATTTTGGTATTCTTCTTGAAATCTCCTGTCAGCATTTCGACCATTTTAAAGTAAACCTTCCCAAGTTCAGAACTTTTGAACAAACTAATTGGGCTAACTTCAATAAAGATATGAGCAGCGATCTCAATAAAATAGAAATCTCACATGACAGAAATCTGCTGAACTCTGAAATTGATGAGCTTATTATAGATGTTGAAGGTGTCATTGATAGGTGTGTCAATAAACACTCTAGATACGTTGACCTATCAAAATCTAGATATAAATTTATCTCCGAAACTACTATCAAACTCATAAAGATTAGAAACTCTTGGCTTAGACAACGAAAAAGAATTTTTCACAGAAACCTCAACAGAACAAATAACGACTATAAGGAGCTAAGTAGTCGCATTCATTGTCTCAGTAAAATTATCAAAGATAGAACAGCGGTGGAAATGAACAAGTTCTACTCAGAAAGATTGCAAAAAATCAAACCATCTCCTCACTGCTTTAAAGAAATTGACAGGATTTCTGGAAGAAAGTTACTAGGCCCAAATATCGAAAAGGATGAGCTCACTTTCAAAAATCAAAAATTGATTGACACTGATGAAAAACTAAAAGCTTTCGAGGACTTCTATAAAGATATTTATAATGAAAAAAACCCCATATCTGATACAAGTCTCTATACTGAAGTTGTTCATTCGGTCGAAAAATTCTCCTTTGATAATAATAACACCCACATAACAAATTTCAGTTCCCATAATCCGGCAACTAATCCGAATTCTCAGGCGAATACCTTTCTTAGTAGCGAGCAGATAGAATATACGAGAAAAGTAGTTATCAATAGGAAGAAATCTTCAGGCCTCGACAACATTTCAAATTTTATTCTAAGAAAATCTCCCAGAGAACTAGACTCAGTACTTGCTATTTTATTCAATAACTGCATAAATAACGGCTACTTTCCTAGCAGATGGAAGATAGCGAAGTTAATTCCTATACCCAAAAAACAGAATACGTCTCATATAGAGGACTTTAGACCCATCTCAATGCTCTCAAATATTGGCAAGCTATTTGAAATATTTATTTCACAAAATCTCGACCACTTCTGCGAAGTTAACCGCATAATACCGCACAACCAATTCGGTTTCAAAAATTTCCATTCAACAGAAAACGCCCTACTCTATGTTACGGATTCAATTATAAGGAATCTAAGAAATAAAAAATGTACCTTGGCTCTTGATCTTGATCTGGAGAAGGCATTCGACAGCGTGTGGAGTAAAGGTCTTATATATAAACTTTTGAAAATCAATTGCCCAAAATTAATTATCAGACTAATTTGTAGCTTTTTAAATGATAGATTTCTCACTATTTCTATTGGTGAGAAATTTTCTAACTTAGTCCCTGTGAGATCTGGCGTTCCTCAAGGTTCTGTTCTTGGACCAAAACTTTTTAACATCTTCTTATATGACTTCCCATTCAGAAACTCAAGAGGTGCTGAAATCGCAGCTAGTCTTTATGCAGACGACACCATTATTTTTGTCGCTGATGATAAGCCTTTCAAAGCACTAGAGATTCTCCAAAGTTACATTCCCGACCTCATTGCTTACTACGAAAAATGGGGCATAAAACTCAATGAAAGTAAGAGCTCATTGATTTGCTTTAGGAACTCTTACGGTAGAGGACACAGGAACACAGTTAAGGAGAGTAAAAACCTTCATCTATGCCTGAACGGCAATAACGTTCCTCTTACTACTAGCATCAGATATCTGGGTATTAATTTACACCACAAATTTCTTTTTAACCCACATGCAAGAGCAATGCTTAGAAAAGTACAGTATGCTACATCCATTTTAAGGCCTTTACTAAATTCCAAAGTTGTCCGAGTTGAAACTAAACTCTTAATATATAAGACCCTAATTAGACCAATTGTGGGTTATAACTTCTTGACTTGGTTTACTATCTCACCGAGCTTAGCATCTGAATTAGAAAAATTTGAAAGAAAAATTCTCAGACATTGTCTTGGCAAATTCCGCAGGCCCAATAAAAAATGGTATCCTACTAAACGCATTTACTCTGAGTCTAGAATGACGCCCTTAATAAATTATTTAATAAACTCATCTAAACGGTCCATAGAAAGAGCAAAAAATCATGTTAACCCAATAATAAGAGGAATATTTGAAGATAACATAAATAATTCAGTTTTGTTTTAGACAACTACTATATCTCGCCCATAAACATAGCAAATGCAAATTCTGCAATACTCTTCGACCCTTCAAATCTATCGATGAAATTTTACGAGAATGTCGTTCAAGGTAGAAACAATAGAGGTTAATTCGATTACCAAATAGGTAATAGGTAGTACATTTTAATTAAATATCACTTGCAAAAATTAGGATAAGGTAGATTTAAGAATTAAAAATACAAAAAAAAAAAAAAAGAAAAAAATTGACAAATGATATTATGTAATTGTCATACACATACTCATACATACATTATATCCAAGCTTTTATCTCTTTTAACTGTGATAATTTAGTAAATAAGTATCTTTCTTTCTTTTTTTTTTTAAGTAAAATATTTCAATATTCAAAATTAGTTTATTCTAGAATTAAGATGCAAGTGATATTCAATATTCAAAACAAGTAAGAATTCTAATAATTAACGATAACTGACTACATATGGAAGTCAAGTAGATTAGTGCCGGGAGCAAGCACGACTAAGTTAGTTCGTAAGTGCTAAGTTAAAACTGATAATGTAAAATACATGACATAATGCATTATAATATGCACATTTGTACTTTAAGTAAGTCTAAAAGCAGAGACACATTTTAACATTTAATGGGCATTAAATCCTAATTGAGAATTAACAACAAGTGTGTCATCGTTAATTCTCAATTTATTGGACATTATTGTCATTTTTTTATAACTCAATAATGTTCAAAATTTAAGACAATTATTGAGTTAGAGTCATCTATTGGGAGTTAGCGGCATGAAGGAAATTAGAAAAATCCCAGGAAATTTACAGGATTTTGTATTTTGACTTTTGATGTTACATCAAAAAGTGACACATAGCATATGACAACAAGTGAACAAGAGTTTATAATAAATTAAAATAATAACAATAAAATTAAAATATTAAAAATAAATAAATATTAAATAATATGAACGGAAATAAAAATAGTAAAAAAAGAAAGAATTGGACCAGAAGTGAAATTATTAAATTAATAGAAATGTGGAAGGACAATTTTCAAGATTTGAGAAAAGTGAAACGAAATGCTCATATATATAATAAAATTGCTTTGCGATTACAGGCTGAAAATATTATAGTGAGTGGACCTGAAGTGCATGTAAAGATTGCAAATTTAACACAGAGATACAGGTAAAATTAACATTTTTTATTTTTATAAAAGAATTGATATAATGTTTTGAAATAGGAGCGAGAAACAAATAATTGGAATGTCAGGTGGATCACCATCTTGTTGGTAGTTCTTCAATGAAGTACATCAAATAATAGGATCGTCAAAATACAACGATGATACTTTGATGCACGAAAGTATAATGGTTGAAGGTTTGTAACAAAATGAAAATACAAATTTTTGTAAAATATGTATATGTATTTTATTTTATATAGATATTTCGGAGGGCACCAATAGTACTACAGATGTTGAAAATACTCAAGCGTTTGATGTGCCTTCAACATCCATCGAAGCTTGTCCAGGTCCTTCTACGTCTGCTATTACGTCAGTGTCTAACTCCGCATCCACATCTGCCTCTAGATCAGCTCCTGTCTCAGCTAAACAGAGAAAAAGAAAGTTAGACGATGAAATTCTTAAGGAAATAAAAAAATGTAATAAACTAGCCGAAGAAGAACTTAAAATTAATAAGGATATATTGGAGAAGTCATTAAAAAATGATGAGAAAATATTTATGCTTTTAGAGCAATTAATAAAAGAGAAAAGTGATAATAATAAAGAATAATATGTATCATGTTACAATATATAACATTATATAGTTTTTTTTAATGAAAAATTACTTATTTTTAACTAAATAAAAATATAAATAAAAAACAAAAAACTTGTGTACTTTGTACTTACAAATATGTTTCGCAATAGCATTTCGTATTGTATTTGCTCTTTCATTGTCATTTCCTGCTACAGTTGTGGAACTAGGCTGAGATGGTCGGTCTGCATCACTTCGTAGCCATTGATCCGAAATGTTGTCTCTTCTTTTGATACAGTAATTGTGAAGAATACAACATGCTCTTATTAAAAATGGTGCATTTTTTATGCTCACTTCCAAACCTCTGCCAATTTTTCGAAATCTACCCTTCAGGTGCCCAAAAGCATTTTCTACTACTCTTCTACATTTAGATAATTTCTTGTTGTAATCTTCTTCAACTGTAGTGGTTGCAATAGGAAACGGCTTCATAATTATTTCTGATAGCTTAAAAGCGGAATCGCCAATAAGCAAAACGGGCACATTCACCCCTGATATTAATTTAGATTTTGTTTTAAATATATCATCATTTTGATGCATTCTTTTTAACAACGACCTTTCAAATATATACGAGTCGTTATTACGACCTGGAGCCCCAACATTTATGTAGGTAAAGCGATATCTATAAAATACAACGTTTAAACAAAAATAGAAATTAAATGTGATATACATTTACGTACTTGTGATCTACAGCTGCCAACAACACCATTGAATGCCATCCTTTATAATTATAGTAATCAGTTGCATATGCAGCTGGCACTTTAACTTTAATATGACATCCATCTGAATATTAATCAATTATCTAAATTATAAGTTATAAATTAAAGTGGTAATTTTTCTACTCGCCTACTGCACCATAGCACTGCGGAAAACCTAAAGTCTGAAATCCAGAAACCATTTCATCTACTTTCTCCTCGGTAGCAGGATATCCAGAAATAAATTCTTTTTCCATCGACTCACAAATGTATTCACACACTTCTTTCACGATTTCCCCCGCTGTTGTTCGACCAACACCAAATATGTTTTCCAGAGAACGATATTCACAAGAAGAGCCAAGAGCATATAAAGCTATTGCAATGCGTTTTTCTAAAGGTATTGCTTTTCTAAAACGAGTATCTTCACGATCTAGTGGATGGAGTCGTTCAACAAGTGCGTCAAAATCACTTTTTTTCATTCGGAAGCTCTCTTTAAATTTCTTTCCATCCAAAGTAACTTCTTCCCAAAATGTACTTATACGAGGCTAAATAAATAATATTTTTATAAAAAAATTTCATAAATATTTATGTAGAATAAACTGACTTACCTTAATCCATATTCTTCGATTTATTTTTTGTTTATTATTGTATTTATAAATATATATAAAATTAAATATTCTCCTTCGATATTGTTTTAATTTCATATTTGAATGATGCAATAACTTTCTTAGTCTCTGTCTTCTTTTTAATAATAAAAATAATAACAATTTTCTGTTTATAGAGTTCATTTTGCACTATAAAACTATACTTATTCAACTTTTATTAAAAATAAGTTTTACTTTTATCCTGAATTCAACAAATGCTTCTTTACCTTAATTGTCAATTATATTTTCTAATGTGTCACTACTCATTTGATTGTCAATTATCTTAATTTGCAATTAATATAATGCCCATTAAATGTTCAAATGTGTCTCTGCTTTAAGTAGATGTAAGCAGGACATATTTATACAGTCAGCTATATGTATTATTCTCATTTATGTATTAATTTTTTAAAACATAAGTATTTTATATTATATATTTTTTTATGTATTAAAACTCAATAAAGTATACTGAATACTGAATACTGATGTTCTTTTTTTTCCTGAAAAATTTTTTTTTGCTTCTTCTATCTTCGGTCAATCATATAATATAAGAATTGAAAAAATTTTGGGTTAGATACGCCCTTCAGATACCCATGAAATTTTGCAAATAAAAGAAAAAGAGGACTAGTAGAAATAAATAAAAAAAAAAAAACAGAAAGTAAAGTAACATAATGACAAAAATTGCAATGATTAGTAAATGTTAACATACATACTTACATTATGAGTAGAGAAAAAGTGCATAATTATTGTTTGTGTATACCTACATCAAGGTTATTTCTTCTATATAAATAATAAATAATATAAAAAAATAGTATGTAAGCATGGCATGCAAATTTCTGTGATGTATGCCGTGGTATGTAAGTATGTATATAAGTATGTATGATTTTGATTTGGTTTGGAATGAGATAGAATTTTGTATATTGTATATTATTAGTCAATGATAATGCTCTTGGTAATTTCCTTATTTCTATTCTATATTATTAGTGGAGTCAATAAAGACAAAAAAAAGCCAATTTCAGGAAGTCGTCAGAAACTGCTCCGATTTTGATGATTTTTTTTTTAAATTTTTGTTTTTTTATATTGTTCAAAATCAGAAATGTTTCACAGGGGAGTAATAAATATTTGCATTCTACTTCTGAGTATAGTTGGAAAATAATACTGATTCCTTACATAATAATATAAACTAAAATAAGTTATTTTCATATAATTACCAAAATAATTACCATATAAAAATAAAATAAACAGATAAAAAATATGAAATCATATGTGCGGTAAGTAAATCAGTTGTACTGGTTGTACTGACCTGCCTCACAAAATTGAAATATAAAACATTGATCTGTGAAATATGACAGAGTAAATGAAAAGAACAATATTGCATATTGAAATGTACATAAACACTTGAACAGTATTATCAGTATTATACAGTATACTGTATGTGTATACATCTTATGAACAGTCAAAACAACAAAATGTATACAAGGAGAATAGATAATATATAATATAATAATATATATATATACATATAATTTTTCAGTTTACTTTCCAAATACAAAAACAAATCACATCCTATTCATTCAATAAATAAGAAGAAGTAAAATTGAGTAGAAAGAAGAGAAATAGGTTGGAATTGTTTGCGTTGTTGCTGTTGGTATAATTTCTGTATACCACCACGAGTACGGTCTTCAGCTCAGCTTGAAGAATAGATCACAAACACATGCAAACTCATAATTTTGTTTGTATAGTGAATAGAAATTTCAATGTAGTTGTTTTGATTTCGATTTTTTCTTTGAGTAAATTCCCGACTTAACTTTTTGAATAAATGTAAAAATATATAATTTGATTTAAGTAAAATGATTTTTAAAGTTTTTTTTTTCTTTTTATTAATTTCTTTTTAGACAAAATTTCAAAATTCAAGATTATGTATTACATGAATGTAGTTTAAAGCTTAATACTAAGATTTATGATCGTATATGATCGTCATTATATGATTTATTCACCAAAATTATATTTAAATTAATTTTTGTTTAAACAAAATGGTACGTACTCGTATGTAACTGTTTCCAAAATTACAAGCTTAATTTTATCAATGTGAATATCAAATCAAAATATTAAATTAAATTCATTTTGTAAATATTTAATTGAACTGAAATCTATAATATTTTTTTGCAGTAAATGAATATACGTTTGACATTTACATTTATGTGAATTGATTTAAATGCACATTGAAAACATGAAAACGTAAATGTTTGTGCCATGTACATGTGTAGGAGAGGAGGCTTGTAACTTTGAAAACAAATCATACTCGTAGTATAATGTATTATGAGTAATAATTTTATAAATATGTAATTGAACACAAATACTATTTAACACATTAACTGTCAATATACTTTTCAGGATACCGTTCTAAAAATCCAATTTTTATTAATCAAACATACTATATTTAAAAAATTATAATTATATAATTATTTAGCAATCATTTCTTCATTTATTTTTTATTTTTATTTCTTTTCTGAGGCCAACTATCCATATTAACACTGATATACTACGAAATTTAATCGTATACCTGCACAAAAATTGTAATTAAACAAACTACGATACTGTTGACAGTCAATGTGTTAAATAAAAATAGTTAAATGCTTAATACTATCTAAAAATTATAATTATTGATTACAAATAAAAAATAAAGTATAAATGATGAAATGAATTTACGTTTAAATATAAAATAAAAAAGTAAAAAAAAAAAAAAAAAAAAACTAAATAAATACAAAATAATCACCCCTATTACAGCTCTCGACTCGATTGAGTCGTTGGAATTGGAACGATAGTACTCGATCGAGATGAAATGTGGCATTACAAGTCTCGATCGAGATCATGTTCAAATCAAACGTTCCTGTGGAATAAATTGAAAGCGAAACAAATTACATACATATTCATATGATTTGTGTATATGGGCTGTATATCGGCATTTTCATAATTAATTTAATATAATTAATTAATTTTGTAAAAAAAATCGTTTAATTTAATTTTGAAACAAAATTTAATAAAAATTTTAATTTTAAAATTAAATTTTCAATTTTTAAACTGTTCGCAACCTCAATCACTATCGAACTAAATCGACAAAAATTTACGATTCGATTGAAAATTGTAATATGTACCACTTATCGACATCATTTCCACTGAAATTAAACACGATCGATACTTGTAATACGAAATTTTTCGATATCGAGAAATTCTCGACTCGATCGAAAGTTGTAATAGGGCTCAACATAATCTGAAAATTCAAAACAAAACAAATTCATTTCTTAAATTACAAAGGTATCTCAAAATAATTTTTTTTTATATTAAATATATACATGTATGTATGTATATATTTTGTTCTTAGTAACAAAACAATAGTTTTTTTTTCCATTCATTATATACGAATGCACATTATTTGAAAAATAATAGTAATAATATGTGTAATAATGTATTATGAAACTTAAAAATAATTTAACGGAATATCAAAATGTAATTAATTTGGTTTTTTTTTATATTTTTTTTTATTTTTTTCACAATTATTTTCATTTTTAATTAATTATGCAATATATTCATATTCGAATCGAGTATAATATTTATGTATTTATATATGTATAAAGGAGTATTACAACAAGAAAGACTACATACATGTATTGTGTTATTAACATATATATACTGGCTGCTGTGAGACATCTAAATTTGTCTTCTTGATCAAAATTTATTTTTCTGTATCATTTTGTTAAGCATTATAACAATTTTCGTAAAGTGCCTTTGTTTGAGAATTTTCGTCGAACATAATTAACGCGAATGTTTAATTGAAATATACATTGGGAGCTCTCTTTCTTTCTTTCTTTCTCTCCGATGATCATCGACTAAATATGATTTAGAAAGATTATTAGAATATAACCCATTTTCTTCTATATACAAAAAATGTTCGTTTATTTCTATATATGAAATTTAGATAATATATGTAATATAATTCTCCAGTGACATAAAATTATATACATACATATACATATGTATCTATATGTATCATTATTCTCTAATATAATATTCGTATTATGACAGGTATTAGATACATAATTACAAATCGATTAATTATATCGACTATCATTTGATTTAACTAAAATTAACGCAAACCGAAACCACCATAATTTTTGATTTATCTTTCTTGTTGTAATACTCGTTCTCGTATAATAAAGTAAATGAAAATGTAGAATAGAATTCATTATAATAGCTAGATAATGAACAATTTAAATTCAAAACAAAAATTTTAAAAATTTAATAATAATAATAGTAATACATATTTTTAAATGTATGGCTTGCCTCTATTATATGTATTTTCGACAATAAGTCAAATAAAAAAAAAAAAAATCAAAACCAAAAAATTATTCATATTCACATGAAATGTCAATCGACTGATGTTTGCATATTGACTGTATATAATTTATTTATATATATTTCATCACTTTTTTGGTGATCGCACCACCGCACCTTACACGAATAATCACTTTTTAACAGTAATCATAATCACCTTTCATGAACCGTAACGTTTTTTTGTTTTTTTTTTTTTTTATATATATATTCTGTAATTGGTATGTAATTAAAATGTGTATAGTAAATAGCTAATTTAATAATTTTTAATTTTTCTCTTTTTCAATTTTTTTCTTTTCTTTTGTATGTAGTTTTAATATTTCGATGCATTTATTTATTAATTCATTCGAAGGAAACGTTCATTCTTACACATGCATATTTAAAAAAAAAAATAAAAAATAAAAAAAATTTTATTCATCTCTTTTTGATTAAACATGTATACCAAAATCATTGAGAATATAAATTGCAGCCATAGCTGCGTTATTTTGTGAACTATATATATCGTTTCCAGATCCATAAAAAATTTGTTCTGGATCTGTTTCTAATGTTAATAATGCTAAACATCCATAGCTTTTTTCATAAACTGAATATCTAACCTAAATAAATGAAATATTTTGAATGTAAAAAAATAAATAAATAAATAATAAATAAAAAGAAAAAAAAAATAATTAAATTCATTCTAGTTTTATGCTACTTACTTTAAAATTAAATTTTTCAGCCAAGTACATTAATTTATATTTTGGTTGTACATCATATTTACTTCCATGATCATAGTACTTTTTGTTGCTGCTGTTATTGTTGTCATTGTTATTATTTTGATTTGTATTTCTCGTATTTGTATTTGATTTTTTTTTTGTTTTATTATTATTATCATTATCAATACTGTTGTCATCATTATTATCATTCTCCTCCAATCTAATATTGCTTTTGTTTTTATTTTGATAATTTCGAAAAAACAAATTGAACTCTGCAGAAAAAAAAGAAAAGTAAAACAAAAGATTTTGCTAAGCATTTTGTCCTTGTATATAATTAAATAATTGCGGATGATGATAAAAAATTAAGAACAAAAAAAAAGAAAAAAAAACACACAAAAACAAAATTTTATTCAATACTTTCAACAAGAAAAACAACTTTAGTACAACAAAATAATAAAAGAAAAAGTAACTGCAATTTCACTTTTGTCACATTTACCCTGATTTAAATATTTGAAATTTGTTCTGGTTGGCATCGTTTCTGGTTGTATAGTTAATCCTGATAATCCTGATACAATTTCTTGTTTCTTGTTTAATTCTACACCATTTGTTTTATTGGAACATGCATCCCCGTCATAGCCCAATAATATAAGTAAATCTATAAATAAATAAATAAAATTGAAAAAATAAATTTAAAAATTTAATTTAAAAAAAAAAAAATTGTAGTCCTTTTTTTAATGTTTTAGTTTTAAATTAAAATTGGTATATTCGTACAATAGGATTTAGTAACTTACTTTTGGCAGCTAATTTTTTTGCAATTTTTTTATTTGGTCCAGAGCCTCTAGCTGTTTTTCCCAAAGCGGATACCTCCATAACAAATTCACGTGTTCTTTGTAAAACATTTTCTTCTATAAATGTATAAATTGGTTTAACTTCCTTTGATGCTTGCACAATTTGTATTAATTTCGATATTGAATTAATATTTTCATTATATTCCGAATTCGATAAATTATCATTTTTATTACAAAATGATGATGATGACATTTTCAATTTTTCAAGCATATCTTTAGCAGCATGCGTTTTTGCTAGATTCTTAGTATTTCCCTTACCTTTGGTCTGTCCAAAAGAAAATGGAAAAAAAAAATAATATTAAATAAATAAAACATTGCTTGCTTACGCATTTAACATTTTGCTTACATGTAACAGTATACTAGATTCATTTACAGAAATATTAGTACGAAATTAATAGTAAAGAAGATAAAATGAATTGAACGTTAGTAAAAAAAAAAAGTTAAAAGAAGAGAAAAAATTAAATAATGAAACACTGGCAAAAATTAAATAAAATACGTAATTTAATGACTATGATGTTATGTTCAGTAGTTTCAGGCTTAGATTAAAATTGTAAAATTTAGTCTAAGGTCTAAGTAAATAAATAATAAATGAATGAATAAAATAATAATTATAATAACTCACAGTGATACCTCCTAATTTACAAGTCATAAAAAAAGTTTTAATATGTGGAAGACCTTGCTCTGATTCCACTTCAAAAGTAACTGATAAATTTCTTTTCAATGCAGTCTCATACACTAAAGATATTGGTGATTTTATATCAGCAATTGATGAATTATCATTATCATCATTATTATTTTTTATATTCGTATCTTTTGATTCATCAGATGATGGAGATACCGAAGCCTTTAGAACTTCTAATGCTCTAAAACGAAAAAAAAAATAAATAAATAAAACAATAATTCAAAATTAATTTAAAATTTAAATGTTATATACTTTAAAGCTGCATCCTGTCTTGCAGCTTGTGGCGTATCATCAATTCCTGTAAATTCTTGTCCGTCCACCACCAAACCAATTTTAAACATTTCTGTTCTCGGTGCAATATTTGACATACCAGTATTACATGATGTTGTCGTTCTTTGCTGTAAAAATATTTATTTTTTTTTTTTATAATTTTAAAAATCACTGATTATTTGTATCGGATTCAATCAATTAAATAAAATTCATCTTACGTTCGCAGTATTGTATTTTGAAAATCTTTGATATTGTAAATTGGATTGTTTTGAATTATTTTCTGTATATGAATGATGATGATCTGAAATTTCAGAAGGCAAAGGTACTGTATAATATAAATAAACTATCCGTTTATCCAATTTCTTTGCTAAAGCAAATAATTCAACAGTTGGTGTAATATTTCCGAAACCATCATTACGACTGAATTTTAGTTGTGAAGATTTTATAGGTGGATGAGTATATTTCGTTTTACAAACTGCATCAGCAGCTGCAGAATGTTGAGCTTTTATTATACTGGGTCCATCTGCAGTATATTCCTCGTCGCCTAATTTTAATGTAACTGTGAAACGTTTCGAATGTGCTGGACCATTTTCTTCTGTTAAATGATACTGATGATGTATCTGTGTATTTTTTAAAATAAAATAAACACAAAATATTTTAAATCAAAAATTTTTCATTATTTTTCTATTATTATGAAATCGCGCTCACCTTATTATATCTAGCAAGCTCATTAACTAAACACATTGAAGTCTTGTCTTTTGTATATTTCAACATTTCATTTGTCGGAATTGAAGATTTTACAATTTGAATATCATCATTGTCAATATCATTTCCATTTGCATTTTGATGATCATTTTCCGTCACTGCCACCGCCCCCGATTCTGATAAATTATGATCATCATTTTTCCCTACTATTTTCAAAAATTATCAAATTTCAAAATAATCTAATTAGGAAAAAAATCAATCATGAACAGGATGAATTTTAAAATATCAAAAAAAATTTTCGATTTATACAAAATTTATACAATGTTGCTGATACATTGCTTATTATATGTCTTTGCATCAAGAAAATTTTCGATGTATGTACTAGGTACTAGTTACTTAACTGATACATACAACCGTCAAAAATACGGTCACAATACTACATTGTTTTAAAAATTCGAACAATGTCAAAATGTTTGCATCGAAAAGGTATTTGATTTAAACGTTTTAAAACTCATCATTAATTAGTATATTAACAAGAAACTTACAATTTTCTAATGACAGCTTTTCATTCAATTGTATAGTAGATAATTGATCCTTTTCTGTGATACAATTTTTACCACTACTCGTATTCGAATTTGATGACGAAGCATTAACAATAGAAGAACTATTAACACTATGTTGTAAATTATTTAGTGAATGTTGCTTTCTACTTTTTTGTTGAGCACTGTTAGTTATTTTTTCAGCATCTTTATATATAAGATAAGGTAAACGTTTTGGTTGTTTTTCTTCTTGTTCTTGTTGTTTTCGTTGTTGCTGTTGTTGTTGTTGTTGTTCTGGTTGTTTATAAGATTTCTCAGATGCAACTGTTCTATTAATTTGAAGAGATTTCAATGAAGAGTCATGTGACATCGTAATTGGTTGTAAATGATTAGATGGCTGTTGTTGTTGGCACAATGGTACATGCGAGTATGATGTTGCAAATGCATCTTTTGATGTGAGCAACAAAAGATATTGCTGAGATTGCTGACCATTTTGTCCTGGTATATAATTAGATAGCTGCGGATTATGATTAATATGAGATTGAGACTGTGGTGAACAAGATGATGATAAAGAACATTGTTTTTGCTGTTGCTCTTGTTTTTGTTGTTCATTGTGACACATACTACTTGAAGATTGTTGCATATGTAGTTTTGGCTGTTGCTGTTGTTGTTGATGAAGATGTGTTGTTTTTGTATTAATTGAACTAACTGTTGGTAATACGTTAATACCACTATTATTTGCATTAGTATGAGAGAAATTTTCATTTTGTGATTGTTTCGTTTGAGAATTGAACCCCTGAACCTGCTGTATTGGATGAATATGTCTAAAATTGAATTTATGATAAAGCAAAGAAAGATTATTACTTCTCATTATAATTATGTATGCATTTAACACTTGTCTACTATTCAAATTCAAAATAATAATTAAAGAAATTTAATTTAATCAAATTCATCAATTCATTTCGTAAAACTAATATGTATTGGAATTATTGTACGAAAAATTGTGTAGTTATTTTCATATGATATGATTCTTTAAAATTGAATTTTGCATTGCTAAAAGAGTTTTGTAATGATCAAAACAAATGATTGTTAGACAGTCGCAAGGTCATCTGAACTATATGTGTATAGGTATGGTGGCTGCATTAAAGTTTGCCAGCCAAACTCTCTCAATTATTGCCGAATCATAAAAAATGTATGT
Organism: Villa cingulata; assembly: GCA_951394055.1. Classification (NCBI taxonomy): domain Eukaryota; kingdom Metazoa; phylum Arthropoda; class Insecta; order Diptera; family Bombyliidae; genus Villa; species Villa cingulata. The sequence continues at coordinate 10,461,410 of OX596017.1, forward strand.
GATTTGCTGGCAATGTCATCCATAATGATGAATTACAGTGCCTTTTTGTTATTAATTTCGTCCTCTTTCTTTACTGTAAGAAATACAGATAATATACAGATACAATAATTAAATTGGCTACACCACAAAATCCTTCTTCAGCAAAATGAATGATAGCACTAATATATCCTCGTATTCGTACATGTATGTACATATGTATTGGAAAATTTTGTATTAATAGGTTTATTTTTATTTGATTTTCCAATAAAAAAAAATTTTCAGAATTTTTCAATATTTTTTAATAATTCAGTAGTTGTCGAAGCTAAAATCCTTAGCCATTGTAAGTATTTATTCATTAATTCTCGCCGCAGCCGAAGTTTAAAATTGTCCGTAGCTAGTATAATTAATCGATAGCCGTTGTAATTATTTTAAAAAAATCTTTTACAATTAATTTCTGTTATTTCTAAATTTTTAAATAAAAATTGCCATATTTATAAATGTCAAATGATAGTCATTCTAAAATTTGCAGAAAATTTTCTAATTGGAAATTTATTACTTTTTTTATACATACATACTACAAATCTATTCAATCGTCACATCAATAAATCTTGACAATAGTAACTTTTTGAAGTATCAATTGAAATTTATAAAATTTGTCAATATTAAGCCATCATAACTTGTTTCAGTCAATTTTTTAATATATCTGAAAACATGTAATGACAAAATATTACCATTCTACTAAATTCAAGTGTACCTGTGTACAAGTCACCACCTCACCACAGTCATCGAACATAGAACTATATTCAAGTCCCATTAGCATTACTATTACTACATCTACATATTTACCGCAATAAGGGAAAACAATTAATTTCTCAATATGTATAGTAACAAATCAGTGATTAATATATTGATGGCCATTCGACGAATTTAAAGAATTTTTTAATCTTGAATATATTAGTTAAGAAATTCAATAAAATGAATTAAAAAAAAATCACGATGAAAATTAATCAAATGATTATGAATATAAAATAAAATCGAATTGACAGTATTTGTCTTTAATTCAATTTTATTATTTCATCACCATCATCATCATGAAAATGCACAATTGAATAAATTTTAGTACGAAATTTTTGTTCTCTTTTTTATGTTTAGGTCAAAAAACAAAATTAATAACATCTCACATAAATAAACACATTTATGTACCTATATACAAAATAATAATAATTAAACATTTACCTAATTTTATGAATGGTTGATGGTTTTTGTGGACCATTTATTTTTGATGATGCTGAATTTGTTACAGGATGTTGATGACGCTGTTGTACATTAAATTTTTGTGATGGCGGTGGTGTATTAACAAGAGCAGTTGATGGACCAGCATTTACATCATCTGTTGATGGTCCAACATTTGGATAAAACATTGGTCGTGGTAATGGTGGTTGATGCATTTGTAATCTAGCTCCTTGATAAACAGAAATACTATTATATGGTGCACGTGTTTGACGTGATGTATTCGTATGATGCATTTCTTTAGCAATATATGTATTTATATATAAATATATATAATATTATATACTAATTTGTTGCATTAAAATTTTAATTTTTCAACCTGTCAAGATAAAAAAAAAGTAAATTGTATATTATATCGTACACTTATATGTATACCTATCTAAATTTTTGTATTAAAAGTATTAATTTTATTTTTTTTTCCAAAATATGTACACAAAAATAAAAATTTCTCATATTTATAGGTTATAGGTATATATATATAGGTATGTGTACATCTATATATTTTTAAAAAAAGCAACTAGTAAGTGTACTGTCACATTAGTCTGATTCTGAATCTGAAAAATTCAGAATCACTTTCAAATGCATTGTAGTAAATGTGACTTGTTACATGGCTCTGAAAAATTCATCTTCTAAAAAAATTCCGGTTCGTACTTCCGTTTTGTAATCTGATTATTTTCAGAATAGAAAATGAAACATGCTGACAGTAAATGTAACATGTCACATGTACCTGAAATCTGAATCGAATTCATAGCTAAACCACTCAATAAATTGACATACAATTACTTGTTTATATTTTATATACAACTTGAAGATCGTAAGATAGAAGACAGAAGACAGAAGATTAACTTTTTTTCACCCTCCATTGAAATGTGCGTCTTACCTACGTACTCGCCACTCATAGTAGTTATTGTTCGATGGTTTAATGTTCATTCGATAAGTAAAGTGTTTTATAACAATAACAAATTTAAAGAAAAATATTGAAAAGGAGTTTTCAGATTCAGAATCAGAATGAACAAAAAGTGAAGTACTGTACAGTACTGTGAAATCTTTGCTTTTCGGAGCTATCTACGTTCCCTGCAACGTTGGTCAGGCCCTTAAGAGAGATTTAGATAAAATTTATAACCTAAGTAGGAATTTTGATTACTGCATCCTTGGAGGAGACTGGAACTCTAGACACAGCTTTTGGAACGATTCAACCTGTAATTTGAATGGACAGGCTTTACATTCTTGGCTTTTCAGTGGACCGTATTTAGATTTGGACGTTATTCCTCCAAACAGCCCAACTTTTCCAAGAAGTTCCTCATATCTAGATCTATTTATTGTATCAAATTCTATAAGAGATGGAACAGGCGACTTCAATATAAGCAGCTGCTCAACAATTCCCTCCGCTTCGGACCATTTTGGTATTCTTCTTGAAATCTCCTGTCAGCATTTCGATCCTTTTAAAGTAAACCTTCCCAAGTTCAGAACTTTTGAACAAACTAATTGGGCTAACTTCAATAAAGATATGAGCAGCGATCTCAATAAAATAGAAATCTCACATGACAGAAATCTGCTGAACTCTGAAATTGATGAGCTTATTATAGATGTTGAAGGTGTCATTGATAGGTGTGTCAATAAACACTCTAGATACGTTGACCTATCAAAATCTAGATATAAATTTATCTCCGAAACTACTATCAAACTCATAAAGGTTAGAAACTCTTGGCTTAGACAACGAAAAAGAATTTTTCACAGAAATCTCAACAGAACAAATAACGACTATAAGGAGCTAAGTAGTCGCATTCATTGTCTCAGTAAAATTATCAAAGATAGAACAGCGGTGGAAATGAACAAGTTCTACTCAGAAAGATTGCAAAAAATCAAACCATCTCCTCACTGCTTTAAAGAAATTGACAGGATTTCTGGAAGAAAGTTACTAGGCCCAAATATCGAAAAGGATGAGCTCACTTTCAAAAATCAAAAATTGATTGACACTGATGAAAAACTAAAAGCTTTCGAGGACTTCTATAAAGATATTTATAATGAAAAAAACCCCATATCTGATACAAATCTCTATACTGAAGTTGTTCATTCGGTCGAAAAATTCTCCTTTGATAATAATAACACCCACATAACAAATTTCAGTTCCCATAATCCGGCAACTAATCCGAATTCTCAGGCGAATACCTTTCTTAGTAGCGAGCAGATAGAATATACGAGAAAAGTAGTTATCAATAGGAAGAAATCTTCAGGCCTCGACAACATTTCAAATTTTATTCTAAGAAAATCTCCCAGAGAACTAGACTCAGTACTTGCTATTTTATTCAATAACTGCATAAATAACGGCTACTTTCCTAGCAGATGGAAGATAGCGAAGTTAATTCCTATACCCAAAAAACAGAATACGTCTCATATAGAGGACTTTAGATCCATCTCAATGCTTTCAAATATTGGCAAGCTATTTGAAATATTTATTTCACAAAATCTCGATCACTTCTGCGAAGTTAACCGCATAATACCGCACAACTAATTCGGTTTCAAAAATTTCCATTCAACAGAAAACGCCCTACTCTATGTTACGGATTCAATTATAAGGAATCTAAGAAATAAAAAATGTACCTTGGCTCTTGATCTTGATCTGGAGAAGGCATTCGACAGCGTGTGGAGTAAAGGTCTTATATATAAACTTTTGAAAATCAATTGCCCAAAATTAATTATCAGACTAATTTGTAGCTTTCTAAATGATAGATTTCTCACTATTTCTATTGGTGAGAAATTTTCTAACTTAGTCCCTGTGAGATCTGGCGTTCCTCAAGGTTCTGTTCTAGGACCAAAACTTTTTAACATCTTCTTATATGACTTCCCATTCAGAAACTCAAGAGGTGCTGAAATCGCAGCTAGTCTTTATGCAGACGACACCATTATTTTTGTCGCTGATGATAAGCCTTTCAAAGCACTAGAGATTCTCCAAAGTTACATTCCCGACCTCATTGCTTACTACGAAAAATGGGGCATAAAACTCAATGAAAGTAAGAGCTCATTGATTTGCTTTAGGAACTCTTACGGTTGAGGACACAGGAACACAGTTAAGGAGAGTAAAAACCTTCATCTATGCCTGAACGGCAATAACGTTCCTCTTACTACTAGCATCAGATATCTGGGTATTAATTTACACCACAAATTTCTTTTTAACCCACATGCAAGAGCAATGCTTAGAAAAGTACAGTATGCTACATCCATTTTAAGGCCTTTACTAAATTCCAAAGTTGTCCGAGTTGAAACTAAACTCTTAATACATAAGACCCTAATTAGACCAATTGTGGGTTATAACTTCTTGACTTGGTTTACTATCTCACCGAGCTTAGCATCTGAATTAGAAAAATTTGAAAGAAAAATTCTCAGACATTGTCTTGGCAAATTCCGCAGGCCCAATAAAAAATGGTATCCTACTAAACGCATTTACTCTGAGTCTAGAATGACGCCCTTAATAAATTATTTAATAAACTCATCTAAACGGTCCATAGAAAGAGCAAAAAATCATGTTAACCCAATAATAAGAGGAATATTTGAAGATAACATAAATAATTCAGTTTTGTTTTAGACAACTACTATATCTCGCCCATAAACATAGCAAATGCAAATTCTGCAATACTCTTCGACCCTTCAAATCTATCGATGAAATTTTACGAGAATGTCGTTCAAGGTAGAAACAATAGAGGTTAATTCGATTACCAAATAGGTAATAGGTAGTACATTTTAATTAAATATCACTTGCAAAAATTAGGATAAGGTAGATTTAAGAATTAAAAAAAAAAAAAAAAAAAAAATTGACAAAGGATATTATGTAATTGTCATACACATACATACATTATATCCAAGCTTTTATCTTTTTTAACTGTGATAATTTAGTAAATAAGTATCTTTCTTTCTTTTTTTTTTTTTAAGTAAAATATTTCAATATTCAAAATTAGTTTATTCTAGAATTAAGATGCAAGTGATATTCAATATTCAAAACAAGTAAGAATTCTAATAATTAACGATAACTGACTACATATGGAAGTCAAGTAGATTAGTGCCGGGAGCGAGCACGACTAAGTTAGTTCGTAAGTGCTAAGTTAAAACTGATAATGTAAAATACATGACATAATGCATTATAATATGCACATTTGTACTTTAAGTAAGTCTAAGTAGATGTAAGCAGGACATATTTATACAGTCAGCTATATGTATTATTCTCATTTATGTATTAATTTTTTTTAAACATAAGTATTTTATATTATATATTTTTTTATGTATTAAGACTCAATAAAGTATACTGAAATACTGAATACCGTATACCGTATACCGTATATACATAGGGTATATTATATATTATATGCATCTAAATATTACGTTATATAAAATATGTGTATAAAAATACAAGTATTGGATATAATATGCGTCGTCTAGGTATAGATAGAGCATACGTTACATGAATGATGAGTAACTGTATGAAATGTTTTTCAAAATTTAATTTTTTTTCTTTTCATTCTATACATATATAGGTTCATATAGGTTCATATAGGTATCTATAGGTACAGGTATTACTATTATTATTTCGTTTATATATAATTTGAATATTTATGTACTATGTGGTACAATTTAGTACATATAATGTATTACGTATTACAAATGCATATAGACGTAATGTATATATGTAAATTCAAACATCGCTATTCCATATCCATATATGTATATGTATATGCCATTTAAAATATGCATGAATGCATAAATAACAAAGGTTATTCTATATAACTATCTACTTCTTTAAAAGTATATTTACTATGAAAATGTATATATGTATATGTGTAATGTATATAACATCATGAATTCCATACACACATGCACATATGTACATATACATATTAATTTTGATTCAGACAAATAAACTCGTCGTTGTCGTCATCGTCGTCTTCGTCTATTTATGTAAAGTATAATAATTTTCAAATGTTTTTATTTTGATTGATGATTAATTGAATAATTTATTGATTGATGATTAATTGAATAATTTATTGATTGATGATTTATTGATTGATTTTAATTGAGCATCATAAAATACATATTATATAGGTACATATATAAATAATGCAAAATAGGATTAAAAAAAAAAAATCATAGAACATGTACTTACATCATTTATATATTAATACTAATGTAGGTATACATGATCATACTAAATATAAAGAAAAAGTAGGGAGAGAATAAAATAATATAAAACATTAAGTTTCATAATAAATAAGATACATATATATATACGATTTATAATACGTAAATACTTAAAGTTGTTAAAGTATAGAAATAATGAAAATAACAAAAAGAATTTACATGTATATTAGAGGCATAAGAAGTAAGCATGTATCATAAATGAAATATATGTATGTAATATTATAGGTATGCATGTATGTATGTATGGAAGTAGATTCTTTTGTTATTTTGTTGAAACGTTGAACGGTTGAACTTACTAATATTTTACTACGTTTTTCATTTCGCTGGACGAAAAAAATGTAAAAAATATATTATACTTCATCCTTAAGAGCATGTCCTCCTGAAATCAAAAATTAAAATTGAAAACTCACACGACGAAAATATCTAACAAATACATTCAAAAAATATTTTTATCGTTGTGTTAGTTTACTTTCTGTTGTTATTTTTTTTTTTCATTTATTTTAAACTAACCTTCTTTTATTTTGTTTTGTAAATTTTGTGGGTATATGAAATGCGCAACTAATAAAAAAAAAAAAAATTCAATTCTTAATATTATATGAGGACCGAAGGCAGAAAAGCAAAAAAAAAATTTCATAAAAAAAAGTACACGTCATAACAAAACAACATAGTGTACATATACCAAACTTTGAACTTGAAACAAACTTTAAATGAATGTTAATATGTAGTGCAATACATATTCATTTTTACACATTTACTACATATGTTCATAAGTTTGTACAACCAGTACAACTACTAACAAAGCGTATAGCACATACATAACACCCATTCACCAGGAAACAATATAAATTTGGTACTGTATCGAATTTATCAGTGTATTTACATACGCATTAACGCACATATTTTAACATTTGACAGTATATGTAGTAGTGTCGAATGTCTGCTTTGCCTGTGCTTTAAGAATTATACGCAAACGTATTTGCAATAGCCAGAGTAAATTTGTTTTTGTACATTTCAATCTACCTGCTATCGCAGAGAATATAATACATACATACATATATATATATTATTTGTGGTGCTGCTATACGAATACTTCGCAGGTTTATTTCTTTCATCATTTTTTTTCTTATTGATGTTGCTTTTGCTATGCCACTATCTTGACACACAATTACATATATATGTGCAGTGTGTATGTAGTATGTTCACTATTGTACATGGATAGAAAAATTATTTCAGGATTTGTTATAATTTTTGAACAATTTTTGACTTGAACATTTAGAATATTATTTTTTAAAAACAGACAACTAATTAGGGTATTCACAGTTTGGTCTTGTATCATTGTAAACGGTGTAAACTCGTACAATCCTACACCTATTGTAAACATCTTCAATGTAATTTTTACCTACACTGCTTGTAAAAATTTACACTGCTGAAACCCATTGTATATTACTATTGCTTACTATTGTATATGCCATTCTGACATTAAATGCTAAAATAATTTGATTATTTTTATAATATTTTAGCTGACATAATTTGCTTGATTTCAATACAAAGTTTTCGTTCACGATATAGTGTAATGTGTAAGATTTTGGTGTATATTCACACTTTTTACACTCTTACAACATTTCGTGAATACCTCTAACATTATAAGCATCCTGTAAACCAAATTATATTACACTTTCAAAAAACTACATGTATACACTATACAGTACAAAAAATGTTCATGCAATATACAATATTCATTATGTTACTCTACCTACTTTATTCGCAACGATAAAGCATTGTATTGTACAAATGGTTGTTTTTTTTTTTTTTTGTAATACATATTGTATATCATGATAGTATAAATACTTATATTATAACATAATTATACCTGGACATTGACTATATAATAATACATAGACTCAGAAAGCCCATACATTTTTTATGTCGAATTATTTTCTAAATCGGGTAGGTGATTTCAGAGCCATATGTGGCAAATAAAGTAACTAAAAATATTGCATATTCATGGGATTTTAAATATTTTTCATTTGATCTAAAAAAAAAAGAAGAAAACTGCTTCTGCTTGTTAACTGCATAGAGTACTTTTGTTAGTGTAATGTTGCTGTGCTGTTGCTGTGCTGTTGCTGTATAGTGTATACTGTATACTGTATCCTTATGTGTGTAACCATGATACCTCTGATGATACTGTATATCAACCTCGTATGCTGTACATAAATGTTAGTTTAAAACGTGTATAATATATAATATCAATATTATGTGTTGTGTGTGTTGAATTATACACCTAAAGCATAGACATTGACTATATAATATTATATATAATATTATATATAATATTATATATATAGCATAGACATTGACTATACATGTATTATTATATAGTCAATGGCATAGACTAAGTACCTATGCAGGCTTAAAGGTTTAGTTTGCGTATGTAAATATTTACATGTGTAAATGTTGACTTAACTTTTAAATTAGATAAATGAAGAAAACAATTAAGAACCTGTTTTTTATTCGTGTATACCTAAAACATTTTAACTTTGTTTTTCAATTCTGAAATCTTTTAATCTTTGCGTATTTTTTTGGTAGTCCTGAAAAGGACCAATTTTTTATATATTATTGATTTATTGATTTCAGCTCGGAAAACGTACAACCAAAAAGTTAAAATTATGCGTTATTGTTTTAAAACTTCCATTCTGCTAACAGTTTCTTTGGCTTCTTTCATACCTTGTGACAACCAAATACAAGTTTTTCTCATTAAAACTAATATTAAAAAATCTAAAATTTGAATTTTATGGTCATTGCACTCATCATCTTGACGAAACCACGTTGGATGCCGAACATTTGTTAATTCAATAGCTTTTTGTTTCAGAATTTTTTTAATATTCCTACTGTGCTTATTTGAATTGAAATATTTTTCAAAAACTTCAACTTGTGTCGAACAAATTTTGAAAAATTCTTCCGACGGACATTTGAGTGCAACACTTTTATCTTTGGTGTAAGATTTATGACATATGAAAAAATGATTTGGTATGGATGACAATTGGATGAAGTCTGGACCAATTCTAATCCAACATGTTTTTTTCCTATCATGTGTTTCACATTTGTGTGATATTCTCTAGCAGAAGGGAATCGGTTGTATCCACCCATAGAACGTAAGGTAGAAAACTGATTTTCTACAATATCTTGTTGGAGTTTTGAAGTTAGGAGAAATTTAGTTTCTGGTACACCTTTGAAAATTTCTAATAATTTGAAAATGCCGTTAATAAAATGAATACAACCATCTACGGCATATACTCTAACGGGTTTATTATTTTTTTTGAAAAAACTTTTATTTTTTCAAGATAAATTTTCATATCATGCAAAAAATTTATGGAAAATCTGTTGTCTGAATAAAGAGGTCGTTTATATATATTTTGCTGGAACTACATTTGCTTACATTGAAAACATCAAATAAGTGATTGATTTTTCAACAAAATTAGCTGTCGATGTAGCGACTTGCATTGCCCTAATAGCTGATGCTACAGACCAGCTAAAAACTTGAGCAGCAGTTTTGACTTTCATTTTTTGGAAATTATTTGGCCAAATGTGCCTTGAAGTTAATTTGACACACAACCTAGTTGTTCTACTTTTATCTTCAATGTACAATTTTTCAATTATGTTCCAATCAACTTTGCCATCAATGGTTTGTAAATAATTTAATAAAAGGATATTTCTTAAAGATTTTAATAAATGAACGAAGTCAAACATGGCAATTATTGGTCTTTTTTCAAAATTTTACTTTAAAATTTAATTGATATTTAAATATATCACTATTCAAAATATTAAAAAATTTAAATTTATTCACTCCGTTTTTTTTTCTAAAATTTAAATTTGAATTCTACAATGAGTCTGAAATGCGTTAAATCATTAAACAGCTTGATTATAATGACACAAAAATCAATGAATAAAATATCAAAAATAATACAATATTTTAAAAATCTACCTGTCAAGGATATTAAAATTATTTTTTTTATGTACATATCTCTTTATATGAATGAAAATTTACAAATATTATATGTAGTCTAATATTAGATTTAATGCAGAAAAAGGTTCTGAATTTAATTTTCCAATTCACAAAAAAAAAAAATAAAAAAATCGATATTATAATAAAAGATTTGCATTTCAATAAATTGAATGGTAAATTTCGCCACATGAAGTTATAAAATTGTACATTTAAGTATATAGACATAAAAAAACTGTTTAGTTACAAAAGAACCGAAAAAGAAAGGAATTACTGTATTTAATTACTTTGTAAAATAAAATATAGATAATAAAAGGGACTTTCCAAAAAAATAATTTATCATACTGCATACTGCATACATAGACACATATATATATAATATATATGTGTATTTATCTATTGATATTATATATTATATATATTCATTAATAAATACTAAATACATATGTAAGTGAAATTTTATCATCCTTTTTTTAGTTTCATAAATTTTTAAATGTTGAAATTAATATACATTTAATTTATATAAAGTATATATTTACCTATGAATAAATTCGTTATGTAATTTGTAGTATACTGTAAATTTTTACATTACATAAGTGAAATTTCATCCATACATTTTCTCTATACTATTCATAAGAGGATATCAATCATGTAATCGTAATGCATATAAAAATCGACGATGTCAAATTTAAAAGCGAAATTCACATTTCTTTTAAATTTATATTATCATAATAAAGTAAGGCACAAAAATAATGAATGAAATAAATGGAATACATTCATTATGTAATATTCGTAAACAATAAGAAAATTATAAAGAGAAAAAAAATCTACCCTTTTAAAAAAAGATCATTCATTATATGTCTTATGATACGATCCATATTTATTATATTTATTGTATTTAACTAACATGTGTTGTATCAGTTAACACAATACAATCAAGATATCAGTTATACGGTTATACGTTATATAGAATACAATCAGGATTGAATCGCCGTGTAATATTTTCTATATGTATGCATATATATACGTATATCTTTGACGTATATGTAGATTACAACAAACAACATAATAACTATATAGTAACAAAATCAAATATACACTATCTACAAACTAATGTAATGTAATACTTATATAAATTCATTTTCAAAATGTGGCGTTTATTTTTATGCAAAATTTATTATTTTAAATGGATTTTCAAAATATTGTGCCTATTTTTATGCAAAATTGATAATTTTTAATTGAAAATCAAAAAATTTAGTTCATAAATTCGCCAGCTGTGGCTCTGAATTTACATACCACTCTTTGTATGGTTTCTGAGTCTATGTATTATTATATAGTCAATGACCTGGACCTATCCACTATCCTGCAAACAAAATTATACTACCATATTACCGAGTTACAAACCTGTATTGATAATTTCTAAATGATATTTGAAATACAAGATATAAACATTTGTGTATATAATTGCGTACATCATGTAATGAATATACTATATGAATATACATAACCATATATTCATACAATCAATATCATTAGGATACTCCTTACTCCAGCTATTTTATTCTTATTGCTTATTATACACATTATATACAATATACAATATTGTACATCATAATAGCAGGTAGCTTCTTTGCAATGCTTTGCTATGTTGGCTATGCCATGTTTTTTTTTGTTTGTTTTTTTATTTATATTTTTTTCTTCTATTTTCGGCAATCGTATGATAGCAATTGGAAACATTTTTTTTGTTGTTTATTGAATATGTACCACTCACACATATATAATATTTTTATTCATATAAAATGAATAAACGTATCGGTGAAAAATTGATATATTTAGAGCCAAGAGTTATGCAAAACATTTTTATTATCTGTGACAAAATTTTTGTGAAAAATAGGAATTTTATATTACTAATTATTCTGAAATAATGTAAAAACTTTTATTTTTCTATTTCGAAATCGAAAAAAGAACATTCGAATTACCTTATATGAAAATTTCAGTATAACACGCAATCATCTACCCATGAAAAATTACATTTAAAATCTATACATTTTTGGTAAAAATCCTTCTCTCTTCAAAGCGTTCTACAGGACTAATAAGGACAAAAATTACTAAAGTGCTCCACTTAGTTCACTCTACACCCTTTGAATGATGTATGACAAAAATTTTAGAAAAATACATGGTGTAGTTACGGAGAAAAAGTGTACCATAGCACGTTCAAATTTGAAGAAAGCCTCGTCCTTATTATCCTGTACAGGAAAAACTAAAACCTTTTTGAAAAATTTGTTCCACTTAGTTCACTCTAGACCCATTGAGCTTTCATTTAAAACATATATCATAAAAATTGGATAAAAAATGGCTGAGAAAACGTGTACCCAAATCACCCAAAATCAGTAAAATCAGAATAACCTGCTCTTAAGTGTAATACGTAATTCACCGTAAAACAAATAAGTATATATGCGTATATTTGGTATCTCTGCATTAATGGAATGAGTATGTATGTATATATACAAATCAGAGTTTTGTATGCATAATATATAATATTTAGCCGCGTAATAGAATAGATGGGATGATCGTATGCATTGAATTGGGTATTGGCGTATTGGTATGTATATGAGTAGAAATTATGAGTAAATAAAAATATAAAAGGATGTATTCATATAGGTAAGTATAATAATAATTAAAATTTATTGATACTGTAATAGATTTTTGTTAGTTCATAAATTCAAACAACATAATAAATGCACATAGTATGGTACATATACGCATATGCGTTTGATATATAAGCACAAGCATTAATACATAGTATAAGCTGAATATGCTGCGCAAAAGAAACTTTATTCTTTCATTTAAAAACTAGGTATGTCCAAAAAAAAAGGCTCAAGAAATGCACAATAAAGTGGTCAAGAAAATTGTTTACATTTCATACCTTTGTTGATTCCATATACGCTGATCGAAAGAAATTAAATACATATGTTTTTTGTACTGTAGTTGAGATGGTGGTGGTACGTTTGTAAAAAATTATATTAATTTCTTTGCCAAAGCGATGTATCACGACGATCTTCACGACGATAGGCATCAAGATTGGATTGAAGGAGTGAAAATAAAGTAGATAAATAATTTGCTGCAAAAGTTTCCATACCACACTGTCAAAATTACTTCGTCAAAAATGTGTCCAAAAATTTCTTGACCAAAATTTCATGACCAATCAGCATACTGATTTATATGTTAAATACGTATGTACGTACAAATATTAGTTCATTAGAACGATTTCTTAATATTGTTGATCTTATGTGTTGATCTTTATTGTGTTCTGCTTATCTATTTCTTAGATAAATCATATACCATCGTACATACATCCATCCATCCATCTAAGCAAATAAAATAAAATCTTTTTTTTCAAATCACGATCCCATAAATATATAAGAATGCGCAGATGAAATATTGCGAATTTTAAAATTTTTCATTATATGGTTAAAATTTTATTGCATATGCGTATATATACGAAGATACAGTATTTTGATTTTTTTAATCAAATTTCAACAAATAAAAATAATTTGCATGAAAACATAAAAATTCTTATTGTACACACTAAAATACTAAAATCCTAAAAAGTAATAATTAACGTACATATACTATGTATACCAAACAGAACAATTGTAGGGTATTGTATGTGAAGATGAAGGTTATTCATACATGATACATGATACATGATCTTAAAAATTGTTTGAAATAAAACAACAAAATGATATTTTTTCAACAATATTCCGCAAAGTCATTACCATATTATCTTCACCAAAAACAAAAGAAAAACACACAGAAAACGATTTTAATTTATATTAATAATTATCTTCAAATATGCGAATGAAATCTGAAACAAAACAACGTTGAAAACGTTATTGTTTACTATTTATGAAGATGAAAAAGATGAGACATTGTTTTTTTTTACAAATTTATGTATAATATAGGAAATATAGAATGCCTACCATTAATTTAAGATGCTGCCATATTATTCGATCGCTATACAGTAGCATCTTTTATTTTATTTCAGTAGGTAGCTCATTTTCTTATGAATGTTTTTTATAATGTTTTTTATTATGGTTTTTATCACGATCGAAATATGTATAAACACGAACAGATCACCAATACCATGTTTCATTTAGTACATGGTTGGGGGTACATTTTTTTTTCGGTTCTGTGCCATTTTTGTTTATTTCACGTCTTATTTTACTTGCTCCTCTTTGCTATCTATATTTTATCATCTCTCAAACAGTCAACACTAAACCAACACTATTGTTATCTCATTTTATTCAATGTTTTTATTGGTAATGTTCTTATATGGGCAGCTCCATTTTTGATGGGGTATTATAGTATGGTATTTTTGTTTCCCAAGAATTGATAATCTACAATCTACCTATACCTATACCTATAATACTACTGTAATGTTTTCTTCCAATGATTTTATTTTTTTTCTTTCTTTCTTTCTTTTTGTTTTTTCTTCGAAATTGATGCATTCACATTGATGGCTGCTGCATTAGCACGTAAGAAAATAAATATGTATTTGTTTTTAATAACAAAACGAAACGAAACAGTTGTTTCAACTGACTATTATAAAGAATCTGTATTTTAAAAATGCATATAAATGTAAATGATCTTTATATGCAATGAATGAGTTTGAAGTATATGTATGATGATACAAACTTAATAGTGTGTATGATGATTTGTTTTAATTTAAATTTAAATAATTAAATGGATGGCACAGTATTAGGAATTAAATTAATTTGAAACCGTGAGATAGGTATCAAAAGTATAGAAATTATAATTAAATCAAATTAAAACAATAACTATAACATGTACGTATTTATTATATTAATATATAACCGCATTAACTATATGAAATGCAACACAAAATAATCATAAATTTTTTGAATACACATGCGATTATATATAGTGCAGATTTATAATAATATAATATAACCTATATGTGAAGTAGAAAGCATGCATATGCATATTATGTATATGAATGTACCAACATTATATAAAATTGTTGTAATATTTATATTAAAAATTTATAATACCATAAAACATTATACTTACATAGTTTACGAGTAATACTTCCTTTTTTAAAATAATTATCAGGATCAGGAACTCGATCTATAGCAGCGAAAAGAATGAATTATAAAGTCCTATACACTTTTGTAATCTGAAACAATTTATAAATTAAATTTAATTTTTCAAAAAAATTATCAAATGAAACTTATAAACTTATTAAACTTATAATTTTTATTTTTATAACTAAATATATATCATCGTACACTAACTCACATGTCTATATTCTATGCTAATGCTATATATATGTTGAATTTATCTATTAGAATTTAGAATTCACTTCTATTTCTATTCCCTTTTTTTGGTTTTATAAAAAAACAAAATAAAAATGTGTAGCACAGCACAATCCACAGTAAAAAGTACAATAAAATTAACCACATAAAATATAATAATACCGCGTTGCTCTCGTTTTTACAATCTACACACATATGCTATGCCTGAAATACATTAGCTCTGTTCCAATTGATACAGAATTTGACAGAACTTTAAGAATTTACAGAAAGTTAAGAAAATTACAGCTGTGGCGTTCCAATACAATTTGTTCTTTAAAATTCTTACATTTCCCCTCTTTAAGAAAATTACAGCCAAATTTATCTTACTTGTTGTGTCTTCTTCTTTCTTTGTTTAAATTTTTGAATTTACAATCTTCTTCTTTTTTATTTGAATTTTTGAATTTAAATTGTAGAGAGTTTATTTTAATTTTTTTAACTATCAAATAACAAGGAATAATAATAGTAATAAAATAATTAATAATAATAATAAATAAAAGTTTTTGTCAAAAAATATATCAATCAAAAATGTAAGATTTATTAATGTGAAATACATATAATATTATTTCTCATAAATAAATCCATTTATTTGATATTATTTACATTTTGCATTTTGAAATCTTCTACGACCGTGTAATCATTTTTGTTATGTCATAAGTATTGGAATTTTGACAGAAGAAATAAAATATATGTAATCAAACTGCGCACAGTAGATAGAACTCGTCGAGATAAACAAAACATCATTCTACAGAGGGGGTGTAATCTCAACCGTTAAGCCGCTAGAGGGCGATGAAGATTTTTCCCACTATCTCCAAGAAATACCCTATAACAACTCCGATGTACTAGCTAGAAAAAAGTAGTCTAAGAAAAATCTGTAGAAAACTCCCCCCTCCCTCTAATGATACCACACATGTTACTCTACGTTTTTTCTTTCAAGAGTTATTGTCAGAAATTTATGGTTTTTTGCCATTTTGTTCATAGAAAGTACATGCTGTGGAATTACAGCGCCCTCTACGTTAATTTCTAATTACATAAGCAGAAAGCCAAGACATCCGCTTCATTTTTGCCTTTTACATTGAAGGTCTATCTCTCACCTCACAGTTCTTCCATGTTCTATTTTTTTAGTGTTTGAATTGTGTAAAATCATGTAAAATCATGTAAAACTCATATCTACGAGTATGTAAAAACCACTTTTTTTTTAAAAAATGTCTTTTCACACTTTGTTTATTATGTGCCGGCGTTGAAACGGTAAGAGATAGACCCTTGTTGTACAGAGCAAGAATGAAGCGGATTTTTTGGGCTCTCTGTCTATGCAAGTAAAATTATTATAGAGGGCGCTATATTTCAAAAGCCTGTATTTTCTATGACAAAAATGGCAAAAAATCACTAAATTCTAACTTTAATATTCAAGGTGAGTACGATTGATAATTAATTATTATAATTTTATAATAATATTTATTTTTAGTATTATTATTAATATTATTACATTTTTTTACATTATAAAAAATTAATGAATAAATAAATTATTAAAACTGCTTTATTTTAAATAAAAAAATATATAGATTCAATTTCTAAAAATTTATCATTAAGAAACTGTCAAATTGAATAGACAAAGAGCAGCGCAGCGAGCTATATAACAGGCCAACTGTAGTCGCAGCGAAGCGCAGTACATCTAATTGAAGCGAGGCGCAGAGCAGCGAGCTATGTACAAGTGCCAAGTGCCTTCAGAAATATGTATGCCGTGTTCCATTCCAATATTGTCTTTGTATTGTGCAAGTGAAATCATAACGAATATGAACCAAAAGCCTACATCACTACAAGCCGTGTACTCACTCTTCATATGGACTAGTCGGGAGTCCGATACAATTTATATTGAAACGTCAAAAGTACTTGTGTTGATATAATCAAAACAGTAGGGGAATTTTAATAATATTTTAATATTCGACAACTTCATAATTATTATAGATAAAATTTTAATTTTTAATAAATTTAAACTTCTAGATAACATCGTCAACAAAGCGGAAAGGTGTTATTAAT
Organism: Villa cingulata; assembly: GCA_951394055.1. Classification (NCBI taxonomy): domain Eukaryota; kingdom Metazoa; phylum Arthropoda; class Insecta; order Diptera; family Bombyliidae; genus Villa; species Villa cingulata. The sequence continues at coordinate 10,479,278 of OX596017.1, forward strand.
AATAAAGTTTTGTGAATATAATTTGACTGACATAACTAATAACATAACTAATTCAAACCAGACTCCCAGTTTTTCACCTTGCTATATGCGTATACGTAAACAAACTTTAAAAATATTATTCTAAAATAAATTGTAATTATTGAAAGCCATTTCACAATTTATTTTATACATTAAAAACAAAATACTTTGATAATTAATCCGTATAAATATTTAAAAAACATAACTAATTTAAGTTTAAATTTCACTTTGTTTGTTATATCAACTGTAATATTCTGTCGCTGATGTAAATATTTCGCAACCTAAACAATTTTTATTTTTACATTACCATGTAAAATAATCAGAATTTTATAGAATTTTAAAATGTTTTTTTTTTTTTTTTTTTGATTTATAGTTACTTTCAATTCTGATTGATGAGTTAAAATTGTATGAAAATTTTTATAAAAATCATAAACAACATTTAATGCTGTATAACAAGTGTGACATATTTTTGGTTTGATCTGATTTTTCTATCTGTAACAGATTAATTAATCATAAATATTTAAAATTTTGTTAACTTTGATTAGTTTTAAATTCAGATCGTCTTACCTTGATATCTTTGAATATCTTAGTCTTTCAATAACATTAGAATTTTTATCATCGAAAATTTCTATCATGTCTAATATGCATAGATTGTTTTGAAAAAATTCTACATAAATCCATAGTACTTTTTAAATATTTTTTCAAATTTTTATTATCACAATTCATTTATTCAAGTTTTTATTTAGAATATTTTATTATTCTCTTTTTGTGCTAGTTTTTATATATTTTTTAACTATGTTTTGGTTATTATTACTTTGCTTATTTATATAATATAATCATAAAAGAAAATGTAAACAATGGTGTACTATATGAATTATAGGACTCCCGCTTGCTATCAATGTGTGCGTGTCAAACGTGACTTCAGGGCTTGTTTGTAGAGTAGGCTTTGGTTGCAAGGCTTCTATAAATATGTAAATTACCTTTATAGGCTTTGTATAATGGATGAATTGGAATTCATTCATGAATTTAATGATCTTTGCATTAGCCAATGAGTGAAGAGCTTTTTAAATTGCTCATATTTGCTGAATGCTGAGTCATTTCTCATTTCTCTAATAAACAAACTGTTCTCTTAATTAATATTCGACCAATATTACCAATTTTACTATGTGGCTATGTGTCTAGCATAGCATATTGTCAGAGGGAAAATATAAGAAAAAAAATGAAAAAGAAACCTAAGTAAAATTGATTTTAATGTTTTTATTGTTTATCTTTAATTTTTTATGTAACAATGAATTGTTTAAACTTTTTTTGTGTTATTTTTATTAAGGACTTTATTTTCACATATGCATACATATAAATAATAATTGTTTTGTAAATGAGAATTAACAAATATGAATTATAAATAAACGATTTTCACTACATTATTTCTTTCTTTTTAATATAGAAACATACCATGGAAAAATTTCCTTCTGTACTACTTTTAGGTCATTTTTACTACAATCTACAATTTTTAATAGTTTTTACTACGAAAAGATGTAGGTACATATGTTACATCCATGATTACAACTACAAAAATGTCGTTTATTGTATTGTGTTGTGTTACACTTTTTTTTTAGTTTTGTTTTGTTTTTTTGTCAGACCAAAAAAATAGGGAACAGCAGCGAATCAGAAAGATAGATTCATCATATATTTAACAAAATAATACCAAAAATTATAAGTCAATATCATTTTGATAATTTTGTTTATAAAATAAATTTAATGTATAAATTGTTTGAGTTTGCAAAGTGTAGGACTTTATAAATCTTTCTCTTCTCTACTAGATCGATCCTGATTCTGACAATAATTTTAAAAAAGGAATTATTAAACTATATAAGTATAATGTGTTATGATATTATAATTTTTAATATTACAACAATTTTATATAATGTTGGTTTGGTACATACATATACATAATATGCATATGCATACTTTATACTTTACATATAGGCAATATTAATTTATTATTATAAATCTTCACTATACATATATAATCGCATGTGTATTCAAAAAATTTATGATTATTTTGTGTTGCATTTCATATAGTTAATGCGGTGATATATTAATATAATAAATACGTATATATGCTATAGTTATTGTTTTAATTTGATTTAATTATAATTTCTATATTTTTGATACCTATCTCACGGTTTCAAATTAATTTCATTCCTAATACTTTGCCATGCATTTAATTATTCAAATTTGAATTAAAACAAATCTATACATCATACAGGTAAAGGTACTTATATATAAATGAATATTAATGGTTTTGTGTGTAATGTGTAATCGATATTTAAAAATTTATTTGGATTGATGATTGCACGTTGATATAATGATAGCCGTAAGGATGTTAAAGATTCGAGAGTTTTAAAGTTGTCAACTACCTATAAGGTTGATGAATGCAAGGTGGTGTGGTATATAAAATGATCTAAAGGCTGAGCGATATCTGTTATTATTTCTTTGAAAGGTGCGGTCGCATGATGATGAATGATGATGATGACCATATGATGATATGATGACCCTTGTTAACATTCTTGGTAGAACCCACAGTTACATTTTTTTCCATAACTCAAAACCACGACAGATAATTGAATAAGATAAATTGCAAATGAAAGGCAATCCATTGGGCAATATTTAATTAAAGAAATATATTTGACGTTGAACTCAAAATTTAGCATTTTTTTCCATAAAAATTTGAATTTGATGTCCATATCTTTGGCATCACTGGGAGGATCTGTACAATTCAAGTATGAATGTAAGGACTGATTGATTATCTTTCTAATGAACGCAAAATAATTGGAAACGACCAAGGATTTCGTGAGCTATGACCACAAATAGGAAACAAGTCACTTGACCTCAACCGTTTATATTAGACCCCCGCCGTTGACAAACGTTTTTTTTTCGTTACTCAACAAGACCTATCGACTGGCAAAATGCATGCAATCGAACTTGGGACACCCTGTATGAGCTGCTATAGCGTATAGGAAACTGGTTATATATATTTCGAATTTCATTGATCCAAAAATGTGCTTAGATAGTAGAAATTTATATAGATTTATCAAAAAATATATGAGGACATCTATATGTACCTATTTGAAATAAAAATACTTAGAAGAACACTTGGTTCAGTTAGAAATGAGGATAATACCTTTATAGGGTGTAAGCATTGACTAATAATATACTTTTTAATGGTGTACGGTACAATGAAGAGTGAATAAAAAAATTAAAAGACATTACCTCTAAGTAGAGGTATATTTTATTAATGATAATGAGATGGGCTGGGCATCTCATAACGGCAAAATATGGTGATAGAATATTGGAATTTAAATTCTTAAAAGGCTGTTCTATGGGGAAGAGAAGAAAAGTCAGACCGGGAATATGTTGGATTGTAAAGTTTGAAAATGAAATAAAAAGTATGGGATTATAGATACATAATTGGAGAACGATAACGAAGAATAGAGTGCTCTGACTGAAGGCAATGTATTGCGCAGACGAAGGTTCAATAATACTGTACGCCCAGAAGAAGAATATGAGGGCATATAACATAATATGAGCTGTTATATTTGAAAGTGGAATAAGTCAATTTCTAAAAAAAAATGGAAAACGGTAATTTTAGGAAAATAAAACATATGTAGGGTAGATGCTCTTAATTCTGGCCAGCACCAAATTATGACTACTTTGAAATTAATACGTTACAAATAAGGAATAAACTACAAAATTTTATTTATTTTTTTCTTTCTCGTTTTATTTTGTTCTGTTAGCTGTACAGTTACAAATTTTCAATCAAATCGTGTATAATTTGTTATAGTTTTTGTCACTTCATTTAGGAAAAGTCTACAGTGCTGATAAATTCTGCATTTTATCTTGAGTGGAATGGTAAGAAATACACTTATATACATTTTTATCGGTAAATATGGAAATACATATTTGAAAATATTCAAGTTTTCTAATGTTAAATTGTAGGTAATAACTTAAATAAATATAAAAAACCAAAAAATTTAATTAAAAATATCATGAAATCAGTATTTATGACATGGCCAGTAATAGGATCATGATTTTATGAAGTTCACCTTTTTCTGGCCATCAAAGGCCATAAATAAAAAGGCCATAAAGCTAGTACAAAATATAGTATATCATGGATGTAACATCTGTACCTACATCTTTTCGTAGTAAAAACTATTAAAAATTGTAGATTGTAGTAAAAATGACCTAAAAGTAGTACAGAAGGAAATTTTTCCATGGTATGTTTCTATATTAAAAAGAAAGAAATAATGTAGTGAATATCGTTTATTTATAATTCATATTTGTTAATTCTCATTTACAAAACAATTATTATTTATATGTATGCATATGTGAAAATAAAGTCCTTAATAAAAATAACACAAAAAAAGTTTAAACAATTCATTGTTACATAAAAAATTAAAGATAAACAATAAAAACATTAAAATCAATTTTACTTAGGTTTCTATTTCATTTTTTTTCTTATATTTTCCCTCTGACAATATGCTATGCTAAACACATAGCCACATAGTAAAATTGGTAATATTGGTCGAATATTAATTAAGAGAACAGTTTGTTTATTAGAGAAATGAGAAATGACTCAGCATTCAGCAAATTTGATCAATTTAAAAAGCTCTTCATTCATTGGCTAATGCAAAGATCATTAAATTCATGAATGAATTCCAATTCATCCATTATACAAAGCCTATAAAGGTAATTTACATATTTATAGAAGCCTTGCAACCAAAGCCTACTCTACTAACAAGCCCTGAAGTCACGTTTAACACGCACACATTGATAGCAAGCGGGAGTCCTATAGTTCATATAGTACACCATTGTTTACATTTTCTTTTATGATTATATTATATAAATGAGCAAAGTAATAATAACCAAAACATAGTTAAAAAATATATAAAAACTAGCACAAAAAGAGAATAATAAAATATTCTAAATAAAAACTTGAATAAATGAATTGTGATAATAAAAATTTGAAAAAATATTTAAAAAGTACTATGGATTTATGTAGAATTTTTTCAAAACAATCTATGCATATTAGACATGATAGAAATTTTCGGTGATAAGAATTCTAATGTTATTGAAAGACTAAGATATTCAAAGATATCAAGGTAAGACGATCTGAATTTAAAACTAATCAAAGTTAACAAAATTTTAAATATTTATGATTAATTAATCTGTTACAGATAGAAAAATCAGATCAAACCAAAAATATGTCACACTTGTTATACAGCATTAAATGTTGGTTATGATTTTTATAAAAATTTTCATACAATTTTAACTCATCAATCAGAATTGAAAGTAACTACAAATCAGAAAAAAAAAAAACATTTTAAAATTCTATAAAATTCTGATTATTTTACATGGTAATGTAAAAATAAAAATTGTTTAGGTTGCGAAATATTTACATCAGCGACAGAATATTACAGTTTATATAACAAACAAAGTGAAATTTAAACTTAAATTAGTTATGTTTTTTAAATATTTATACGGATTAATTATCAAAGTATTTTGTTTTTAATGTATAAAATAAATTGTGAAATGGCTTTCAATAATTACAATTTATTTTAGAATAATATTTTTAAAGTTTGTTTACGTATACGCATATAGCAAGGTGAAAAACTGGGAGTCTGGTTTGAATTAGTTATGTTATTAGTTATGTCAGTCAAATTATATTCACAAAACTTTATTATTAATAACACCTTTCCGCTTTGTTGACGATGTTATCTAGAAGTTTAAATTTATTAAAAATTAAAATTTTATCTATAATAATTATGAAGTTGTCGAATATTAAAATATTATTAAAATTCCCCTACTGTTTTGATTATATCAACACAAGTACTTTTGACGTTTCAATATATATTGTATCGGACTTCCGACTAATCCATATAAAGAGTGAGTACACGGCTTGTAGTGATGTAGGTTTTGGTTCATATTCGTTATGATTTCACTTGCACAATATAAAGACAATATTTGAATGGAACACGGCATACATATTTCTGAAGGCACTTGTACTTTGTACATAGCTCGCTGCTCTGCGCCTCGCTTCAATTAGATGTACTGCGCTTCGCTGCGACTACAGTTGGCCTGTTATATAGCTCGCTGCGCTGCTCTTTGTCTATTCAATTTGACAGTTTCTTAATGATAAATTTTTAGAAATTGAATCTATATATTTTTTTATTTAAAATAAAGCAGTTTTAATAATTTATTTATTCATTAATTTTTTATAATGTAAAAAAATGTAATAATATTAATAATAATACTAAAAATAAATATTATTATAAAATTATAATAATTAATTATCAATCGTACTCACCTTGAATATTAAAGTTAGAATTTAGTGATTTTTTGCTATTTTTGTCATAGAATATACAGGCTTTTGAAATATAGCGCCCTCTATAATAATTTTTACTTGCATAGACAGAGAGCCTAAAAAATCCACTTCATTCTTGCTCCGTACAACAAGGGTCTATCTCTTACCGTTTCAACGCCGGCACATAATAAACAAAGTGTGAAAAGACATTTTTAAAAAAAAGTGGTTTTTACATAGATATATGAGTTTTACATGATTTTACATGATTTTACACAATTCAAACACTAAAAAAATAGAACATGGAAGAACTGTGAGGTGAGGTGAGAGATAGACCTTCAATGTAAAAGGCAAAAATGAAGCGGATGTCTTGGCTTTCTGCTTATGTAATTAGAAATTAACGTAGAGGGCGCTGTAATTCCACAGCATGTACTTTCTATGAACAAAATGGCAAAAAACCATAAATTTCTGACAATAACTCTTGAAAGAAAAAACGTAGAGTAACATGTGTGGTATCATTAGAGGGAGGGGGGAGTTTTCTACAGATTTTTCTTAGACTACTTTTTTCTAGCTAGTATATCGGAGTTGTTATAGGGTATTTCTTGGAGATAGTGGGAAAAATCTTCATCGCCCTCTAGCGGCTTAACGGTTGAGATTACACCCCCTCTGTAGAATGATGTTTTGTTTATCTCGACGAGTTCTATCTACTGTGCGCAGTTTGATTACATATATTTTATTTCTTCTGTCAAAATTCCAATACTTATGACATAACAAAAATGATTACACGGTCGTAGAAGATTTCAAAATGCAAAATGTAAATAATATCAAATAAATGGATTTATTTATGAGAAATAATATTATATGTATTTCACATTAATAAATCTTACATTTTTGATTGATATATTTTTTGACAAAAACTTTTATTTATTATTATTATTAATTATTTTATTACTATTATTATTCCTTGTTATTTGATAGTTAAAAAAATTAAAATAAACTCTCTACAATTTAAATTCAAAAATTCAAATAAAAAAGAAGAAGATTGTAAATTCAAAAATTTAAACAAAGAAAGAAGAAGACACAACAAGTAAGATAAATTTGGCTGTAATTTTCTTAAAGAGGGGAAATGTAAGAATTTTAAAGAACAAATTGTATTGGAACGCCACAGCTGTAATTTTCTTAACTTTCTGTAAATTCTTAAAGTTCTGTCAAATTCTGTATCAATTGGAACAGAGCTAATGTATTTCAGGCATAGCATATGTGTGTAGATTGTAAAAACGAGAGCAACGCGGTATTATTATATTTTATGTGGTTAATTTTATTGTACTTTTTACTGTGGATTGTGCTGTGCTACACATTTTTATTTTGTTTTTTTATAAAACCAAAAAAAGGGAATAGAAGTGAATTCTAACTAAATTCTAATAGATAAATTCAACATATATATAGCATAGAATATAGACATGTGAGTTAGTGTACGATGATATATATTTAGTTATAAAAATAAAAATTATAAGTTTAATAAGTTTATAAGTTTCATTTGATAATTTTTTTGAAAAATTAAATTTAATTTATAAATTGTTTCAGATTACAAAAGTGTATAGGACTTTATAATTCATTCTTTTCGCTGCTATAGATCGAGTTCCTGATCCTGATAATTATTTTAAAAAAGGAAGTATTACTCGTAAACTATGTAAGTATAATGTTTTATGGTATTATAAATTTTTAATATAAATATTACAACAATTTTATATAATGTTGGTACATTCATATACATAATATGCATATGCATGCTTTCTACTTCACATATAGGTTATATTATATTATTATAAATCTGCACTATATATAATCGCATGTGTATTCAAAAAATTTATGATTATTTTGTGTTGCATTTCATATAGTTAATGCGGTTATATATTAATATAATAAATACGTACATGTTATAGTTATTGTTTTAATTTGATTTAATTATAATTTCTATACTTTTGATACCTATCTCACGGTTTCAAATTAATTTAATTCCTAATACTGTGCCATCCATTTAATTATTTAAATTTAAATTAAAACAAATCATCATACACACTATTAAGTTTGTATCATCATACATATACTTCAAACTCATTCATTGCATATAAAGATCATTTACATTTATATGCATTTTTAAAATACAGATTCTTTATAATAGTCAGTTGAACCAACTGTTTCGTTTCGTTTTGTTATTAAAAACAAATACATATTTATTTTCTTACGTGCTAATGCAGCAGCCATCAATGTGAATGCATCAATTTCGAAGAAAAACAAAAAGAAAGAAAGAAAAACAAAAATAAAATCAATGGAAGATAACTTTACTTACAGTAGTATTGTAGGTATAGGTATAGGTAGATCGTAGATTATCAATTCTTGGGAAACAAAAATACCATACTATATTACCCATAATACCCCATCAAAAATGGAGCTGTCCATATAAGAACATTACCAATAAAAACATTGAATAAAATGAGATAACAATAGTGTTGGTTTAGTGTTGACTGTTTGAGAGATGATAAAATATAGATAGCAAAGAGGAGCAAGTAAAATAAGACGTGAAATAAACAAAAATGGCACAGAACCGAAAAAAAAAATGTACCCCCAACCATGTACTAAATGAAACATGGTGTTGGTGATCTGTTCGTGTTTATACATATTTCGATCGTGATAAAAAACATTATAAAAAACATTCATAAGAAAATGAGCTACCTACTGAGATAATATAAAAGATGCTACTGTATAGCGATCGAATAATATGGCAGCATCATTAATTTAATGGTAGGCATTCTATATTTTCTATATTATACATAAATTTGTAAAAAAAAACAATGTCTCATCTTTTTCTTCTTCATAAATGGTAATCAATAACGTTTTCAACGTTGTTTTGTTTCAGATTTCATTCGCATATTTGAAGATAATTATTATAATATAAATTAAAATCGTTTTCTGTGTGTTTTTCTTTTGTTTTTGGTAAAGATAATATGGTAATGATGACTTTGCGGACTATTGTTGAAAAAATATCATTTTGTTGTTTTATTTCAAACAATTTTTAAGATCATGTATCATGTATGAATAACCTTCATCTTCACACACAATACCCTACAATTGTTCTGTTTGGTATACATAGTATATGTACGTTAATTATTACGTTTTAGGATTTTAGTATTTTAGTGTATACAATAAGAATTTTTATGTTTTCATGCAAATTATTTTTATTTGTTGAAATTTGATTGAAAAAATCAAAATACTGTATCTTCGTATATATACGTATATGCAATAAAATTTTAACCATATAATGAAAAATTTAAAAATTCGCAATATTTCATCTGCGCATTCTTACATATTTATGGGATCGTGATTTGAAAAAAAAGATTTTATTTTATTTGCTTAGATGGATGGATGGATGTATGTACGATGGTGTATGATTTATCTAAAGGTGCTTGTCCACGATGCAATTTTTCTTGCGCGAAATTTGTCTTGCTTGCAAGAAAACTTGCAGTACTTCGTACACACGACGCAATATTTCATGAAAAATATGCAATATTTCTATCATGCAAGAAAAAAATATCTTTGCAAGAAATTTTTATTGCACGAGCACTTACACGAAATTCAAGTTGAAAGGCCTGGCCTACCTTGCTAATAATAATAATAATAATAATAATAGAAAATACATACCAAATTCACAAGAAGCCACAGCACAACACAACATCAACCAACGAATGATAGATAACACAGCAACCCATTACATTTTAGTCAGCTGAATTTATTGCATATGCAAGAGAATTTATTGAATGAGTTGAATAAATTTTTCTTGCGCGAAATATTGCATATCTTTCTGCGTACACTATGCAATAAAAAAAATTGCTTGCAATAAGAAATATTGCATGAAATACGTATTTCTGTGCAATATTTCATCTTTCTAGGCAGCGTACACTTCAAAATAAATATTTCGTGCAATTTTATCTGTCAAAATCGTCTTGCATGCAAGAAAAATTGCATCGTGGACGGGTACCATAAGAAATAGATAAGCAGAACACAATAAAGATCAACAATATTAAGAAATCGTTCTAATCAACTATAATATTTGTACGTACATAGGCATTTAACGTATAAATCAGTATGCTGATTGGTCAAGAAATTTTTGGACACATTTTTGACGAAGTAATTTTGACAGTGTGGTACGGAAACTTTTGCAGCCAATTATTTATCTACTTTATTTTCACTCCTTCAATCCAATCCTGATGCCTATCGTCGCGAAGATCGTCGTGATACATCGCTTTGGCAAAGAAATTAATATAATTTTTTACAAACGTACCACCACCATCTCAACTACAGCACAAAAAACATATGTATTTAATTTCTTTCGATCAGCGTATATGGAATCAACAAAGGTATGAAATGTAAACAATTTTCTTGACCACTTTATTGTGCATTTCTTGAGCCTTTTTTTTTGCCATAGTTTTTAAATGAAAGAATAAAGTTTCTTTTGCGCAGCATATTCAGCTTATACTATGTATTAATGCTTGTGCTTATATCAAACGCATATGCGTATATGTACCATACTATGTGCATTTATTATGTTGTTTGAATTTATAAACTAACAAAAATCTATTACAGTATCAATAAATTTTAATTATTATTATACCTACCTATATGAATACATCCTTTTATATTTTTATTTACTCATAATTTCTACTCATATACATACCAATACGCCAATACCCAATTCAATGCATACGTTCATCCCATCTATTCTATTACGCGGCTAAATATTATATATTATGCATACAAAACTCTGATTTGTATATATACATACATACTCATTCCATTAATGCAGAGATACCAAATATACGCATATACTTATTTGTATTACGGCATTACGGTGAATTACGTATTACACTTAACATTTATACATAATAATTTAAAAAATTTTTATATTTGCATAGCGAAAGAAAAAACTACTAAAGAATTTATGAAAACAAAAAAAGCAAAACATTTTTCCTTCTAATATTAAGGATGAGGTATAATATATTTTTTACATTTTTTTCGTCCAGAGAAATGAAAAACGTAGTAAAATATTAGAAAGTTCAACCGTTCAACGTTTCAACAAAATAACAAAAGAATCTACTTACATACATATATACATGCATACCTATAATATTACATACATATATGTATTTCATTTATGATACATGCTTACTTCTTATGCCTCTAATATACATGTAAATTCTTTTTGTTATTTTCATTATTTTTATACTTTAACAACTTTAAGTATTTACGTATTATAAATCGTATATATGTATATCTTATTATGAAACTTAATGTTTTATATTATTTTTTTCTCTCTCTCTACTTTTTCTTTAAATATTTATAGTATGATCATGTATACCTACATTAGTATTAATATATAAATGATTTAAGTACATGTTCTATGATTTTTTTGTAATACTATTTTGCATTATTTATATATGTATATACCTATAATATGTATTTTATGATGCTCAATTAAAATCAATCAATTAATCATCAATCAAAATAAAAACATTTGAAAATTATTATACTTTACATAAATAGACGAAGACGACAACGACGAGTTTATTTGTCTGAATCAAAATTAATATGTATGTACATATGTGCATGTGTGTATGGAATTCATGATGTTATATACATTACACATATACATATATACATTTTCATAGTAAATATACTTTTAAAGAAGTAGATAGTTATATAGAATAACCTTTGTTATTTATGCATTCATGCATATTTTAAATGGCATATACACTGAACGAAATTGCTTGCTGATATTTAAAAAATCTTTCTTAAACCAAGGAAAAATTACAATGATTTAACGCCAAGAAATTATTTTGTATAATTTAAGACAAAACACAATTAAAACAAAATTTTTAGAAAATTCTTATTTTAAGAAATAATTCGTATAAATTAAATGATTATTATACATTAAATGATAGAAATTATTTGCGTAATCGGAGTAACCAATTTCTTAAAACATAAACCGTAACTTGTATATTTCAAGCAAAAATCATTTAATTTAAAACATTATTCAGTGAAACTTACTGCTTCAACTAAGAAAGTACTATCTTAAATCAATGAATTGGTTGTGAGAATTGAGTAATTGCTGTTTCAAAATAAGGAATAAGACTTTCTTATTTCAAGCGAAAATCATTCAACTTAAGATATTGGAAGTATAAATTACATCGAAATATTTGCACAAACCAAGAAAGTAGTACTTTAAATATTAGAATTTACTTCCACGAACTGAGAAAGCATTTGCTTAAAACAAAAAGTGAAACTCTTATATATTAAGCAAGAATCGTTTGAATTAAGAGATCAGCCAATGAATCCTTACATAAATATTCTTTTAATTTAAGAAAATATAATAATAAATTAAGAGAGATAATTGTAGAAACCAAATCAGTATTGGTTTTAAATTGAATGAGTTTTTAAATAATTTAAAAATGCATTGTTTTTTATTTATTCAGTTTTTTATTATTAAAATAGTATACAAAAATTTATATTTACATTTTACAACTTATACAAAGATGTGTAAAAATATATATGTATAAAAAAATGTTTTGTTTTTTATCTCACATAAAACTTGTACTTGTACTCTTTCTGTTTTCCCCCCTATATAAATGGTTAAAAAATTCAATGGAGCGAATAAATAATCTCCACATATTGAACGGGTAAAGGTAATTCCATTGAAGAAACAAAAGTTTGCAATTTAAATGTTTGTCATCGATATATAAACTCGATTTAGTTGAATGGAAGTACATAATAAAAAGTTCTTGGCGAAATGAAAAAATTTTTGCAAGAAGAATAGCTAAGATTATCTTCAAAAAGATAGCTAAAATTACCTCTAAGAAAGTTATTCCCATTCAGTAAAATCGATATCGATAACAAGCATTTAATTTCAACCACTTGTTTTTTCCAAAGGGATTAACTTTGTCCATTTGTGGTGTACTGATTATTTGTTCGTTACATCGAATTTTTAGACCTTAATACTTCAACTCATTATTTTATTCTTTTATACATCTTTATACAAATGCATTTATTTACATATGAAATCTGAAATATATGAACTGCATACATATGTATATAAATGATCTTCAATACAGTACACATATTTATGATTTGATGCACTAATTATTACAGACCTAATATTAATTACTAATACAGGAAAAATAATTTTAATTTCTAAACGATAAGCCAATAAGATTACGAGATCTAAGTAGTTTCATATTATCTAAAAAATGTGCTTCAAATGGTATTAGAGGGAATTCTTGCTTTGATATACAAATACAAAAATAAACTAGAACGATTTTCTTGAAGTGTTTCAAAGTCGATCTCGATCTGAAACAGCCAATAAAATTATAAATTTCTTAAAGCAAATATACATATATATAAGAATAGTCTTACTAATCGATGTCCATGAGAGTCTGCAAATAAAGGCCAATTATCAAGAATTTCACCAAGATTTTTAATCTCTGGCGATTTTATTTGTTGAAGTCGTCGTTTTGATGTGTTTTTCCACTTGATTTCCACCGTTTCCCAAGGAGATTTTCTGTTTGAAAGCCACTCTTTGTCTTTAGAAAATTCTTCTTCACTTTCTAAAAATATTTAAACTTATAAAAATTACTTAATACAAACTACATACGTGCTTCCGTACCAATAAATTCCTGTGATGATGTTGTTGTGATTTCTGTGAGAATTGTTTTGGACTTCTTTTTTGTCAATGTTTCTCTGAAGAGACCAGCTCGTTTTAGTTTGGTAAAACTATTCCTATATTTGTTGTATAAAATACCAGAAGGACGGCTACCACCTCTATAATATACTTCCGAATTTTCTTGAGGAAATAGCTGCACTATTGATTCACTAATTTTTTTGAAATCTTCTGCTTTTATTTGACGTTCATTTTGCAAAAAATGTTCAACAATTTTGTCACATATTATATTTCGAACTGCATTATTCAAAGTTGTTTTTTGAATTACATATTTACAATTATTTTCAAGAAATTCTTCCAAATTCTAAAAACAAATGGCTTATATAAAAATATTTGCTTTTCAAAAAATAAGAACAAATTCCCAAATCTTGAACTTATGCTATGCATACAAGAATTATATCATTATTTGCAATAAACATATTTAAATTTTATAACACTATAATTACCACTACCGATATTTCATTTAAATTCAATATAAAAAGTACGTTGATTTTCACTGCAAAAAAGTTATAATGTAATTATACTAAAATTCATCCTATTTGAAAACTATATTGATTTGATTATCACCTTCCTCAATTTGATATTAGCTTTCTTAAATTAAAAATATTTAATATGATTTATGAAAAGATTCATTGGCTGATCTTTTAATTCAAACGACTCTTGCTTAAAATATGATATTTTGACTTTTTATTTCAAGTACATTCCAATATTTAAAGTACTACTTTCTTGGTTCATGCAAATATTTCGATGTAATTTATACTTTCAGTTCATGAATTAAAAGAGTTTTGCTTGAAATAAGAAAGTCTTATTTCTTATTTTAAACAACAATTACTTAATTCTTACAACTAATTCATTCATTAAAGAAAGCACTTTCTAAATTTAAGCAACGAATTTCACAACATAATTAAATGATTATTTAATTTATAACGGCACCGTCGTATATATAAAATTCTTGTATGCATGCATTTCAAGAAAATTAAATTTGGAATTTAATAAAATTACTTACAAATTGCTCTGATGTGATACATGATGAAGATGTACTGGGACTTCTTGGTGCATTGGCTAAAAGCCACGAACTTATGGAAGTGTTCAGACTTAATGTATCTGATATTGTTGGTACAGCTTGTGTATATCCCTTTAAATAAAAAGAGTACAAAAAACATTAAGAAATAAAAAAAAATCAAGAACTTACATTTTCATTTCTCCATTCGATTAATTTAGCTCTAAATAAAGCTTTAACTCCTAGATCTTTATTTTCAGGAAACAATTTTTCAAGTTCAGATTCCGTTAGCACTTTTAACACTTCTATATTTATGCCAAATTCTGAATAAAATTATGAAAAAGTACACATCAATTATTTTTTATTTCAATCAAAACTACCTTGCATTCGATCTGAAAGATGTAGCATTCCCCAATTTAATAGCAAAGAATCAAAATCACTTAATAATATTACATTAGTATCATTTTCCATTGTAATAGAAATCAAAATCAAAACTTATAACCTTCAATGTACGTAACAAACTAATAAAATAATTTAAAACACACACGTGCACATCAACGATAAAAAAAAACTAGTCTAAAAATACATTTACTTCTAACAAAGTAATTCAATAATTTATAGTAATCATTTATTTCTCTATTTATGCAACTGATAGTATAAGTGCAACGCGTATGAAATTTTTGTTTAATTAATGTAAACAAATTGCTTGAATGACGGAGTGAAGAAACATTTTTCTTAAAACAAATAAGTAAATTTCAATGCATCTGAATATTGACAATAAGAAACTTCTGCTCAAAACAGGTATTTAGATTTTCCTCGGTTTGAATGACATTTTTAATAATACAAACAACATTTTTCATGAAAACACATGTTTGTAACTAAGCAATATGATTTCTTAATAATAGCAATTTATTATTTTCAGTGTACATGGATATGGAATGGCGATGTTTGAATTTACATATGTATATACATTACATCTATATGCATTTGTAATACATATATGTACTAAATAGTACATAAATTAATATTCAAATTATATATAAACGAAATAATAATAGTAATACCTATACCTATACTTATATGAACCTATATGAACCTATATATGTATAGAATGAAAAGAAAAAAAATTAAATTTTGAAAAACATTTCATACAGTTACTCATCATTCATGTAACGTATGCTCTATCTATACCTATAGACGACGCATATTATATCCAATACTTGTATTTTTATACACATATTTTATATAACGTATTTAGACGCATAGAATATACCATGTATATACGGTATATTAACCATACCGTTACCGTATATAATATATGTACAAAAATATCTTTTGAAAGTTTTGAAAGAAAAGAATATTATATAGAGGTATTTATAGGTACCTACCTCCTTTTTTTTTTAACTCTATTTATGTAAATATATAAAGTACATAGGCAAAAGAATGTAGTTCATACATATTTTTTTGAGGGTAAATACCTATGTACTTATTATGTACTTTGATAATAATATGTAAGGGTTGGTAAGTAACAGTGCTATAAGGATGTTCATATCTTTATTAAAAGCGAACTATTTGTTATTATATTTATCTTTCTACTTCATTGAAATCATATCTATCTACGTATTAATATATTCACTATTTAAATCGTATACTAGATACTATACTAGATAGATTGTATGTGTGTTTATTTATTATTTATTATGATGGCTATGTATACATATTATACTTGGGTTTGTTATAAACGTTATAACATACACACAGATATCTTCATTTTTTTGGTTAAATGAATGTGCATACGAAATATAAAGTTCATTTATATTTGTATATAACATACAGGAGTATATATATATACTATTTTCAGAAATCGAAGTCAGTATTGTGCTTATGGAAATAGTTACCCGATGAGGTTCTGATAACTTCACATATAATATTTTGTAGGAAATTCTGAATAATATATCTCTGTCAACCCTGAAGAAGGTACTTTTTAAAATATGTTAACAGGATGTTCCAAATTGTGCATTTTTTTGGTTAAATGAATGTGCATACAAAATATAAAGTTCCTTTACATTTGTATATAACATATACGAGTATATAATATATAGTAAGTATATGTATATATGGATAGATCATCAAAAAATAGAATGGATTGAATTGTTTGAAATAGTTCATTTAGAATAAGTTTCAAGTTACGTTACGTACGTTATATTTATATGATTATATCACAGATCTATAAATGGTACCAATGGTACTTAGATTGTTAGATCTATGTTTATATGTACATACATATGTATATGAATATGAGCTGCATACAAGATACAATAAATTTACGATTTCCAAATTTCACAATCATGCATTTTTAATTATGTACATAACTGCAGCATCAGAAACAAAAATGTAGTGTTATGTTTATATATACAATTTTATAATAAATTTAAAGGATGGAATATTTTTGTCGCTAAATAAATACTAAACGTTTGTAATTCATATTTATATTCATTACATTTGCATTATTCTTGCGTATATCTATAATCTATATATGATTATAGATTAGAGGACAGGATAAGAGTGTATAAAAGAAAAAGTATAGAAAACCTTCAAAAGTGTGATGTTAAATTATTATATGTAATATATAAAAAAATGTGTAATTATGAAATAAAATGGAAAGAAAAAAAATTTATTTCTTTCAAAAAGGATATAAAAAGGTGAATATGTATATTTAAAGTAGGCGTCATGTTTTCAGTTTTTCCATATTGAAATATGTAGTATATGTACCGTAATTTTTTATTGCAAAGTGATCGTAAACTAGTTTACCATACTCATCTTCTGGTGGTGGTGTAACAATGCCTGGATTATCAATAAATGATGAATTATCAGGTAAAGATTCTGTTGGAGACATTTCAATTATTTGAAAACCGGTAAAGGAATTGTTTGTTGTCATGTTCATTTCGTTATTGTTCTTGTTATCATTCGATAATTTCAAATCATCCTGTATAACATCATCATTATTGATTTTAATGATAGTATCATGTAAATTTGAAGTATTACGATCATGTTTTATTTTAAGCCATTTAAGTCGTTGATGGTCAGTTTGTAATTCAAATTCTTTTCCATATAAATATGTCCTAAAATATTTCGTCCCCAATCAAAGTACTATTTGGTTAAATAAAACCACGGACTAAGTAATCTAATTTTTCTAACACTATTCCTACTAAGTACCTGTCGTTATTCTCAGGGATATGGGTTATTTCTTTATCTTCATCGAGCTCATATAACTCATTTAATAAATAATTTGTTTGTCTTACTTGGTTAAATAATTCCCTCAAGGTGTCTACTTTGATGTTCCTTGTCTTGTTGATGAGTTCTGCATAGTCCTCTCGTGCCATGATATGTTGCTTCCCAAACGTTGAATGCATCGTTTTGCGTTTCTCTGGATTTTTTCATTCAACACAATTTGCGTTACGTAAATTAAAAGCTGATTATTGTTACCACACAATTGGATGGTATTGTCGACAGATCTGATGAATTCTTGAAGAGTGTATTCGCCATTTCCATTAAAAACTTTTAGATGCTGAAAATGGTTAATAAAAATATAAAGTGTATACGATTTTAGTTTTATTTAAATCATAAAAGAATAAATTAAATTTTGAAAATTCATCATCATCACTGGCGTTACAACTCGAGGTGAGTTTCGGCCTGCAAAAAAATTTTCTTTCATTCGTTCCTGTTCAAAATCTTCGTTCACCAATCAATAATTTTCAATTTTCTATAATATCTGCTTCAACATCGTCCCGCCAACGCAATCTCGGACGGTCCACTTTGCTTTTATCACCAGGGTTCTGTAACTTAATTTTTTTTTATTTTTTCATTGTCATTTCTTCTACACACATGGCCAAACCATCTTAATCTGGATAGTTATACATACTTCGTTTTTCTGGGTAGAAATTTGGACCGGAAATGATTTATTAACCCAACATTTTGAAAATTATATATATTTTATATTATATAAAAGTTATTATAATTTTAAAATCAATAATTTCGATATATAATTTGTAGAAATTTATTTCAATTCCAGATGACTACGTGATTTTTATAAATTTATTTTTAAATATAATACTTAAACGAATAGGTGTACCTATTTAAAAAGCAAAGGACAATTTTCATAAATTTTTCGTATTCTGCATGCATAAATATATAACTTGAAAGCATGTAAACTTACTATGCTATCAGATGAAAGTCATCAAATTTATTAATTGAACGGCCATTCAAATTCAAACCAAAAATGAATTGAATCTCATTACTGAAAAAAATTTAAACCGTAGAATGCTTAGATAGATATAGACAAAGATAATATAGTTCTTCTGTAGGACTGTATTATCTTTGATATAGAATACGTAAGTTTAATGAACGCTGAACAATAATTTTCAAAATAAATTTGCAAGCATTGTTCCAGCGTTATAGTATAGGGACAGGCCAGAGTTTAGCAACTTTCTAAACCTGTTTAAGTATGATAAACTCGTTGGTCTGTCAGCAATCAGCTTCTTGGATAAGTCCGATCAGAATGGAAGTAGTTTAGCCTAAACTATTCAATGCAAATAGCTTAACAAATCAATGAGAAAATTTTTTGAACATACAACAAATGACAACTAAACCAGTTTTCGGTCTGTCAATACGAATTCTTAACTAAAAGCTTTTTCTAAACTGATTTAGCTAAATCCAAAAGGAGTTTTTGGTCTGTCAGCACTAAGACTAATAATAATGATTAAATGCCAAAGTATATACGAGTATATACTGAATTGAGCATTAATTAATTTTCAATTTTCAAATTATTGACTGTCAAAAAAAAAAGAAAAAAACTAACATTTATGTATATAATAATGAAGTAAATTTGATTTATTTTTATAATTTCAGTTACCATGTCAGTGCCAGAAACAAAACAACCTATTCAAGTTCCAGATGTATTACGTGATGTGCAATCAGAATTTTCAATTGCATATCTTTTAGAACAACCATCAAATTTAATAGATTTTGCAGCTGAATATTTTGCAAAATTACAACAGAAACAAAGACAACAACAAGATACAAAACGTAATGGAAATGAAATATCATCTCCAGGTGACAACATCAAAATGGATAAAAGTTAGCTATATAATATAATTAAATTTTACACATTTTAAACTTACGCATCTCTTTATATATGTAGATGTAGCTGTTATTTTGTAAAAATTATAGGTATAACACAGCACTCCATAAGTTTCCGGTCTAAATGAGAAAAAACACATTTACTTGATTAGAAAGTCAACTTTATTCATCAACATATTCTCCTTCAAGAGTGATGCATTCATTCCAATGCTTCTCTGATTTTTCGATGCCCCTTTTGTAGAACGTTTGTTTTTGCTCGCTAAATAGACCTCAGTTTCAGCAATCACTTTTTCATTTCAGCCAAATTTTTTAAAACGCTGTAACTTGTAAACTAATTGTCAAAATATCATTAAATTTTGTCACATATCTTTTCAAGGTTGATACATGTACAATACATGTGTCAGTTGTCAGATCGGGGACTTATTGAGTGACGTGATATTTATAGAAATCATTATTATAGTCATCACAAAAAGTGCATCAATTTCCTTAATAATGTGCTATACCCTCTTTAAATATTATACTTTTTTTTTAATTCATTATTCGGATCTGTTGTGATTTTAAAACGATTTTCAAGAGTCAATCTCTTTTTCCTTCCAACTTCCAACAATTTTATTTTCTCCTTATTTTTTCACGAAGCATATATCTGTTCAATTTCATTTGATCCTTATATCTAACTTCGCTCTTATTTAGATCACTTGTGACTAATAATAACGCAAATAAATGCGGGAAAAATGTATACAATTCCTTTCTTTTTATCGAATATATTTCAATATACTACTGTCAGATGAACCATAATAAGTATTTAAATATACAAAAACATTTCGAAGAAATTAAATTCTAAGCCTAATTTATTCCATATTTTATGAATGATGCAATTTTTGTGATCGTGAATGTATATATACAATACATTTTTTTTTCTCACTTATTTGTTTTTAAAATGCTATGTAATGTTATATGGATTGTGTTTAAATTTTATTTTTAATTTAAAAATTAATTACTTACATACATTTACATTTACATGAATAATTATAGAACCGATTATACCAAAAAGAATTTCGCATCGACGTAATGCAATTTATATAGATAATTATGATCCAGAAAAATTTCTTAACGATGATGAAGGTGCTATGGCTATAACGCCAAAAATAGACGAACGAAGAGCACGTCTTACTGAAGCAGTTAAAAATATTCTACTCTTCAGATCATTAGACGGTGATCAGGTACACACTATACCTATATATATGTATATATAATTCTTTGTCAAAAAATTAGAACCACTTAAAAATTTTGTAGTACATAATGTATTTTGTTTTCATCAATCCTAAATTCCTGCACATACAATTTGCAAGTCTACGTCATGTGCTTAAAGAAATTTCACGCAATTGCATTCATTCTATTCAATATTGTATGGGTGTTTTCAAAAATGCAAGCTTGACTTCGTTAACTTGCGGCGATCAAGTCAAATTACCTTGTCGCTAGATTATATATCTAGCAATGTCAAGAAATCTTTGCATATTTAAACAGAAATCATAGTTGTCACGCGTAAATTTTCGTGTTACCATTTTGCCAGTTTTTAAAAAAATTATTTGAAGTGAAGTGTATTGTATTTGTATTTCACTCATTTCATTGTTTAAATGACAATATTGTTTGTAATAATTGAAATATTTTTGTGATAAATGATTTTATATATTTTAATGATAAAATAATTACGAATGTCATCTTTCAAATTTGAAATGAGTAACACTTGAATTTAAATAAATGAACAAGATAATAAATAAATGAGCAAAACGACCATCATCAAGAAACATTTAAATCTTGACTCAAGTTGACGATAAGCTTGAATAAACGAACACTTGACGTTTGCAAGCTTAATTTAAATGAACACTATGAAAACTCAAGCTTGCCACAAGCTTGCATTTTTGAAAACACCCTATTTTGAATGGTTCTAATTTCTTGGGCAATTAACTACAAATAGGAGAGTATTTATTTAAAATTCCTGAATTAAAAATTATTATTTGCTTATTAGATGAATCAAGTATTAAATGCAATGTTTGAGAAAACTGTTAAACCGAATGAATTTATTATTCGTCAAGGAGATGATGGTGACAATTTCTATATTATAGAATCGTAAGTTTATTTATTATTATTTTCGATATAATGTATAATATTAAAATACTTAATTTATATATTTAAAGAGGAATATATAATGCGTTTATAAATGATAAACATATTCATACTTATATTGGTGAAGGATATTTCGGTGAGCTTGCTCTACTTCAGGATAAGCCACGGTAAATGAATGCAAATTATTATTATATTATTTAATTATCAAAACAACAATAAAATAAATTTGAATATTAATTGAAATGTTGATTTAAAATAAAAAATAATAATGTAAAAAAAGTGATGCAACAATACAAGCTGAAACAGCTGGAAAAGTCTGGGCAATGGATCGACAAACTTTCCGACGTATTTTAATGGAACCAGCTTTCAAAAAACGAGAAATGTATGAAACACTGCTGGAGAGTGTACCAATGTTGAAAGCTTTACAGGTAGATATAATAAATAATAAATTTTTAACAACGACAACAACAAAATTAAGCAATAATTATACAAATTTTTATTTTGTTTTAGCCCTATGAACGCATGAATTTGGCAGACGCTCTAATTTCAAAAGTTTATAAAAAAGGCGATAAAATAATTGGACAAGGTGAATTAAATAAAATTCAAATATAAATACAAATACTTACATAATAGCTGTTTGTAGCTGTGTTTCTTTCA
Source organism: Villa cingulata (assembly GCA_951394055.1). NCBI lineage: Eukaryota > Metazoa > Arthropoda > Insecta > Diptera > Bombyliidae > Villa > Villa cingulata. Next base: position 10,502,345 of record OX596017.1, read on the forward strand.
CGTGAGCGAAGTACTTAAAAATCAGTTTGATTTAATACTTCACTAAATTTTTATGTGTGAACTGTTCAAACAATTTTTCAAAAGTATAGTTCACTCATACTTTGTAAGTAGTTACGTTATTTCTTTCTACCAGATGTCTTTTTAGTTTCACATTATCCAACAAATGGAAATTGACTGTTTAGGTTAGATTTCTTGGTATAAACAAATATCATATGGAGTGTTTTATATAAATTTTTCAAATTTAAAGTAAAATAATTTTAAGCTTATCTTTTGCTTCACTTGTCGAATTTATTTATGTTTCTTTGAATAGTTTGAGTCATTGCTAAAATAATTGCTCACAAGTACTTCGCTCACGTGAAAGAAACACAGCTAATATGTTTAAATGCATATTCACTATTTTTATTACTTAAGTTTTTAAAGTTTTTCTATTTAGATTTATATATGATGTATTTTACTGCAAGCAATTAATATCATTAATATCGATTTTTTCATTTTCATTTTCATTTTGTTGTTGATAATAAAAAAGGTGATAAGGCTGACGGTATGTACTTCGTTGAAGAAGGTGAAGTGTCAATAATTCAAATGGATGAGAGTTATAAATTTGTTGAGATAACAAAGATATCAAAAAGTCAATATTTTGGTGAATTAGAACTCGTTACGCGTAAACCAAGAGCTGCATCAGCATATGCCATTAGTGATGAAGTAAAAGTCGCATGTAAGTAAAAATTATAAAAGTTTCATTGAATTTTATTATTTCTAACTACATACATATTGTACATTATATCAGTAGAATATTTGCAATAGACAATTAAAATATCAAAAATAAGTGTATGTTCAAATATAAAAAAATAGATCTTAATTTGTCTATGAACATCAAAATTTCTGTGTATTTTCGTAATAAAATCGCGCATTGTTTTTAAGTGTTGAGGCTTTTTCGTAAATACAGATTGCACTGAAAGTTCTTACTTAGGTCTGGTTGGATTTGAACTTAAAAAACAAAACTTAATTGGTATGCGCTAATGACAAATAAAGTAGCGCTGCGAATGCAAACTTCAAAAATATAACAAGTTGCATTTTCGAACGACAAAAACTAATCTGATATGAGTAAATCTCAGTTTTCTAAAACAAATTATTCCTTAACTTGTCGACAATTGATATTTTTATATTTAAAATGGCAAGTAAAATATTTATCTTTAAATTCAGTGAAAGACATTTTATCATCCTTGGAATCGTTCATGTTCATGGTATAAATATTAATTTAAAAACGTTAAAATAAATAAAATTTTTAAAAAATTCCACAGATAATTTTTTAATGATTCCTTTGCTTTCAGGTTGCACTTCACTTTTATACTTACAGCTGCTAATAGATTGTATTTTAAGTTTTTAAGTTAATTCAGTATTATAACTCACATTGCTTATCTATGCTTTCAGTTTTTATAGACCTGAATTACAGTTTAGGTTTAGAGTTTACGAACAAACTGCATTGCAGTCCATAATTTACGATTCACGAACATGCTGATGCTGCTAATGTGGTTCGTAATTTTCGAACGAACTGCAAATAAGATCTAACTTAGAACTGAATTTACGAAAAAGCCTTTCTTAATTTTAATTTAAAAGAAATAAAAAAAATAAAATTATAAAAATATTCTTTTTACATTTATTAAAATTTAAAAACGAAAACAATAATAACAACAACAACAACAAAAATATATATGTATTTATAAATACAATATAATTTCAGTTCTTGACGTTGAAACCTTTGAACGTTTATTGGGTCCGTGTTTGGATATATCGGATGTCCAACAACAACAACGAGAGCAGCAACAGCAGGAAGAAGAAGAAGACGACGAAGACGAAGAAGAAGAAGAAGAACAGCAAGAAGAAGAAGAAGACGACGACGAAGAAGGAGAAGAAGAAGAAGACGACGAAGAAGAAGACGAAGACGACGAAGAAGAAGAAGAAGAAGAAGAAGAAGAAGAAGACGAAGAAGACGACGAAGAAGAGGGCGAAGAAGAAGAAGAAGAAGAAGAGGGAGAAGAAGAAGAAGAAGAAGAAGAAGAGCAACAATAATATAAACACGTACACTAATTTATGATTATCATTATTTAAAATATTCATACTATGTAGGTACTAAAATAATAAAAATAATAATAATAATTTTGAAATTGGAAGTTTTAAGGTAAATGAAAAGTTTGTAGAAGAGAGATCAAAGAAAGATATAAGATATAAGATTCATTATTAAAATACTAAAATACATTTAAATGAAACAAAACAAAAAAAAGAAGAAAACTTTAAACCTATAAGGCTTTACTTTAAAACTTTAAACCGTATTAATTTTGTTTCATTTTTCCTCAACATGAATACCTGCATAATAAAATGCATTGTAAGCGAATTCGAATCGGATTTCGTCTATCGTTATTTCAATTTAATAGAAATGTAAAGTAAATTTTTTAAAAATGATTTTGTCGTATAAAAATTAAAAAAAATAAACGTATTTAAAGATAAATCTAATTCTTGGAAAAATTCATTTTTAGATTACAGATTTTGTAGATTACAGGATTTTTTTTTTAAATGAAAATTTACTATTGTCAGGATAGTTTATTATTTGAATGGTTACACAATTTAATTTTATTATTATACTTTAATATGGATTTAATAGTAGATTAAATTTAATGCTTATACTAAAACAAAGATTCTTATAATATAATTTATTTATCAAACGGCGGCGACAAATTATATATATATTATTTCACTCTCGACTCGGCGGAGGCTAAACATCGACTGACTGCACATTATATCATGTTCAGTATATCTGACAGCTCGGCCATTCCTGACTAGGAATCGTCCTCGGTTCCTTCTGGATCTGATTCGTCCTCATCACATTCAAAATCAGGAACGTTATGACACCAGGGCTTGATTTTATCTGATGAGAAAACTGAACAAAATTTCTTTGTCGAAATCTGCATACCTGGGATATCTTCAACGAGATACCTGTCTTTACCAAGACACTTTGTAATAACGTAAGGTCCCTTAAATTTTGTTTCTAGTTTTCGACTTTCACCAGTAGACGATGGTTCGTGTGAAATGACAATCAAGTCGTTTTCCTGATAAATTCTTGGCGGAGAATGCTTTTTATCAAAACGAGCTTTCCATTCTTGACGCTGCGATTGAATGTTCTGCAATGCTTGTTCTCGCTTGTCCTGGATAGAAATTAAATTTTCGGCGTCGGTCGTGTCATCATGTAGTGCTGCTAATAAACGATTCGATATAATGTCTTTTAATTTAAAATCAAAAATAATCTCATTGGGACTAAAGCCAGTTGTTTTATTTTTTTGACTATTGACGGACCACTGCAAAATATAGAGTTTCTCATCCCATGTACGGTCATTTTGGCTTGATGCACGTAAAAATGACAAAATGGTTTGGTTTGCTCTTTCCACCTGGCCATTCGATCTCGGTGTGCGTACGGCAATTTTTATGTGCTGAATATCATTGTTAGCGCAATATTCTTTGAACAATTTCGACGTAAAGGCGGTGCCCCGGTCGGTGATGATTCGTCGAGGAAGTCCAAAATAACTAGTTAATTCATTCAATACATTGATCACTGGAACAGTTTTCGTATTTCTCACAGCTTTCACGACAAGATATTTACTAAAAGCGTCCGAAATCGCAAGGATATACATATTACCTCTTTTACTACGTATGAAAGGACCTAAGTGGTCCACATGCAACTGATAAAATGGTATAGGGTGTATGTCACCAATGTGTAGCTGTCCCTCAGCTTTACCAACTTTTATCTTGTTATAGCAGCATTCAGTACAGGATGATATGTAATCTTTTGTTAGTTTACGTATTTTCGGGAACCAATAATACTGTTCAATTCGACCGATGGTCTTTTCCAACCCAAAGTGACCATAGTTGTCATGACAATGTTGAATAATACGCCACCTTACAGCTTTTGGCACAACAAATCTAAACTCGGCACCAACCCTTCGATAAAGGCGATGGTTTTTAAGGGTATACTCTTTCGTTAGTTGATTTTCATGGTCATCTTTCAGTTCACCTTTCAATATTAACATTATTTTCTTCAAAGTCTCATCCTGGAGCTGCATTAGATATATCCAATCATCTGAAGCAGTTTTAATTTGGAAAACTAACCCAGCGACATCTGGCTCTTGTGGTGGTAACTCTGGTGACCGACTCAATGCATCAACATGAGCAAGTCGTGTACCGGGTCTATGTACAGCTTCAAAGTCGTACTCGAGCAATCTCAAAAACCAGCGAGCAATACGACGATTCATTTCAGTTTTTGCTTTCAAAGTGGCAATCGCTGAACAATCGGTCACCAAACGTATGTGTTTACCTAAGACGTAAACTCTGAAGCGATCCAGAGACTCAACTGCGGCTAGAACCTCCAATTCATGACTGTGATACTGACGCTCTGCTTCGGTACAGTGGCGACTGTAATAAGCCACTGCGTGCCAATTCTTTCCATCTTTCGACTGCAATAGGACTCCTGCTAACCCTACAGTGCTAGCGTCAGTGTGTATCTCAAGTTGCGCATTAAAATCAAATAAAGCTAATACCGGTTTTTCACACAATATTCGGATCAACTGATCAAACGATTTCTGTTGTTCTGCGGCCCAAACAAAATTACTTTGTTCACATTTTCTTAATAATTTACATATCGGTGCGGCGATTACGGCATAATTATTCACAAATTTACGGAAAAATCCGGTAAGTCCTAGAAATCTACGAACTTCTGTCAAATTTGTCGGCGGTTTAAAGTTTTCGATTGCGGATAATTTTTCATTTCCTGGTCGAATACCATTTTCGTTCACAATATGACCAAGATAATTAATTTCAGTTGACAAAAATTTACATTTGTCCAGACGAATCGTCAATCCATTTTCAGATAGTAATTTTAGAAATTTTTCCAAAATTCTCAAACCATCAGCGACACTTTTACTCGGCAACGTTATATCATCAAGGTAAGCTATGGCTTCTCCCTGGTTCATCTCTGAAATTATTTTATTCATTAAATTCTGGAAAACACTAGGTGCGTTTACTAATCCGAACGGCATCCTATTATACTCATAATGTCCATTATGAGTTACGAACGCAGTATATTTCTTAGCTGTTTCATCCATCTCGATCTGATGATAACCCATTCTGAGGTCTAATGTGGTATAATATTTATGACCAGCTAGCATTACAAACTGTTCCTTCAAGTTAGGCATAGGGAACGGCTGTTTCAGTGTAATCTTATTTAGTTGACGGTAGTCAACACACATGCGGCTTTCATTATTCTTTTTGTCAACTAAAACAATGGGCGACGAAAATTCTGATGTAGATGGTCGTATAATATCGGCTTCCAACAATTCGGCTACAATTTTCTCTACAATAGGACGTTTTGAAAAAGGGAGACGGTATGGTTTCATCGATACGATCTCATCTGTTTTTAACTTCAAATTCATTTTCATTGTTGAACATTTTCCTAATTCATGTACAGTTGTTGCAATACATTTTCTGTATTTATTTAACAAATCTTTTACTTGTTGTTTTTCAGCATTCAGTAAGTTCTTTTCAACGTTTAATTTTTCAACATTTTCGATTTTACATATATCTTCTTCAATAATCAGGCGGCAACCTCGGCGACATAATACATCTCTTCCTAAAAGAATATTTTCGTGGATAAAGTCGTCTTCAACTACTAGCAATTCTGTACAAAACAGTTGTTCATCAATTTTCAACGTTGTTAAAATTTTGTTTCTGCAAATATATTGTCCACCAGCAAAACCACTGAGTACAACATTACATTCATTTTTATCTCCTAAATTATCGGCGAATGTTTTTCTGACTAGAGATCGGTTGCTACCTGAATCAACAAAACAGAAGGTATCTTTCCCGTTTACACTAATACGTTTTTTGACAATCGTCGATTCATCATCCGATGTTAAATCATCTTCAATTTTGTTCGTATTCGGTTTTGTTTGATTTATTGATTTTATTTTTGATTTTTCTTTACAATTTTCTGTTGTGTGTGTAGTTTTTAGACATATGGAACAACGTTCTCGTCGCTGTGGTTGTGTACAATTTATGGCAAAATGGCCTGTATTAAAACAGTTGTAGCAAACAACTGATCTTGTATCTTGTGATTTCCGAGTTTCTTGTTTTGTGTTTTGTAGTGTGTTAGGCGTTGGATGACCAGATGACGTAAACTTTCCTTTTGTAGCATTCGGATTAATATTTACTGGTTTCATGATGTTTGCATTAACGTTTAAGTACCTACGAACAGAACAAAATAATTGATTACAATTTTCAAAATTTATTGCAGCAATAGATTTTTTTATTTCAGCGTTTGTTATTCCATTTAATAAATATTTAAGTACGGACGACTCCGGCAAGTTAGCTTTTCGACCCAATGCCAACATTTTGTAATAGTAATCCTCAAAAGGTTCTTTGATATACCACTTCGTTTCCATCATTTCAATGTGAATATCTGCAATGTTGGTTGTACTAGGAAAATCATGTAAAAATTTTTCAACAAAATCCTCCCAACTAGAAAAAACATCATCGATATTATCAATCCAAATTTTAGAGGGGCCTTTCAATTTTGCTTGTACTGCGAATAATAGTACGCGATCATGCCACATATACATTTGTTTCAATCTATTTATTCGTTTTATAAACTGGTTAGAGTTTAATGTGTTATTTGAAATGGGATCAAAATCGGGTAAAATAGAAATAATTTCCCTAACATTATTTAATTGGTCGTGTTGCATCTCTGGTAACACCAAATTCTGCTTTAAATATTCTGCAGATGTATTCGTCTTGTATGCAGTGAATGGTTGTTGCAAAGCTTTCTAGAGGGGTAAAAGCCATGAAATTAGTTTTATATACTAACACATTGAAAGCAATAGGAGTCCGGACTCTTATTTTAAATTTCACCTTAGTAGAAAAATAAAATTGAAGTCTTAATTGAAATTCAATTTTTCGAATGTTGAAATAAGTAGAAAATGTCTATGAATATAAATAAATCATTAAAAAAATAAAATGTCAGGTGAATTTTTTATTAAGATAATTTATTGAAAATAATATGTATTTACTTATTTTTTAAAAATATACATATTTAATAAATTAAAATTAATATTATTAAAAAACAAAATAATATCTACATTACATATTAAAATTTTTATTTCAATAACTAATTAAAAAAATGAATGTACATTAAATAAATAATAATAATAACTTTAGTCCACTAGTCCAGTGTAATTTTCACTCAATGTCATCAATATCCAGTATTTCAGTTTTTCCATAGGCAGTTGAAGTCCATCTGTTTTCAAATGAAAAAAAAGAATCAAAAACGAAATAAAATTAACATTAAATTACAATTTCACAATGAATTAAGTAAAATAATAAATAAACATAAAAAGTTAACAACAAAAATATACGTGGCAAAATTAAATATAACAAGAATGAACATAACTAGAATAAACATAATAAGAACAAACATACAAGAATTATTACTAATTATTACGTATATTAGTTATTATCTTTACACTGATTTTAAATAAATCGATTTAAAAAAAATATATTTCAAATAAAAGTTTTTAAAACTTGAAACTAGCTAATAGACTTCAAAATATCTTTATATACATAGTATATGTTATGAAGTGACCAGACGTCCCGATTTTTTTTTTGTGCAATTGAAGTAAGTCTTTGGTCATTTATTTTTAATTTTTTTCGTTTTAATATACTTTGAATAAATTGAATGTGAATAACATGAATTACAAACGATGATAGTGTATTACTATTTTATACTCAATAATATATAATATTTAGATAATGTTCCATTTTTCCCGCTTTTTACATCTAAGAATCTGGTCACTTTAATATTATATGTAATATACAACACATTACTATATGTAATGTATAGTACTTACACTTGAAATAGTTTGTTTTACTCTTGTATTTTATAAAAAATGAATGTTATATTTTACATTTCCATTCTTCACGTCTTTATTTTTTAGCATCATTGAATTTCCAGAAATTTTGTGAATTAGCACCTAAAATAGTTCAAGTATTCGGACATTAAATATGTTTGAAATATATAAAGAAAGTTGGTTATTTTGATACTATTGTGGTATGCTAAAATTTATATAAAATTTTATTTATTAAAACATAAATTTACAATACGTATTACAAAGTACACATTAATATCAAAATAACTTCTAAATTATCCCTTTATAATTATTATAACTTCTAAATAATTAAAATGATTACTTATTTTTATAGTCAATGTTTATACCTACACGGTTGAAAATTTAGGTGTAAAATGTTAAAATATTTTATATATTTAATTTTATCAAGTTATTTTACTCTTTTTTTTGTATAAATATTACATCTTATGAAAGTATCAATTCTATTTATCCAAAGCATGTTTTATTTTGATATAATTGAAGGAATATTGTTTGTAGTTTTGTAAGAAACTATATTTTAAAACATATAATTCTCGCTTAAAACAGAATTTTGATACATTTTTTCGATAATTTCTACTCATTAGGGGAATCAAATTTTTTATTCATATCTGTTTTATTTGAATATAACTATTCTTTTTAGGTGAATGGTGTCTCGTGATAAGTTGTAGGTATCATATTTACACTTTTATTTATATAGAAATTTTGAATTTAAGAATTTACTACAATATGGTGTCATTTTTACACCATTCAATTTATCAAATAATTGTTGGCACGTGTCACTCATGCAATTATGATTCTTATTGTAACTGTTTTATTTTGATTTTATTCCGTAAATTTATCAGCTTTACACTTTGAATGAATAAAAACCTATTTTTAATAAAAATTTAATAACTTTCCCAATTGTTACTCAGTTGTTGCGGAATGAAGATCAATTTTCTAATTAATTAGTTTATATTAATTTAAAGTAAAAAGTGAAGTTATTAATTTATTAATGAGTTAATACTAATTTAAAGTAAAAAGTGAAACATTTTGAAAAAACATTGATTAAAATCTGTAAGTATATTATAATATTTGAAAATGTTTTATGAGGGATTATATATAACAGTACAATATCCTGACGAAACTAGAAAAATTATTTGTATAAAAAAGACTTTGCCATCCGTAATTGAAAATGGCAATCCGCCTGTTTTATGTTTTAATGATTTTATTAATTCAATCTTTGAAAATTGTGAATACAAAAAAGAAGATTTTCAGTGTTTTCTAAATTCGGTTGATGCAGAAATTGAAGAACAATGTTTTCTTAATTATTTACTGCAATATTATGCACATCCATTATTTTTTTTGAAAATAAAAATGAAAAACTCTGAAATAACTAGCGTACCAGTGAAGAGAATGAATGCTGCTAGTGGGCCAAGCTTAATTGCAACACCAGAAGCATTAAGAACATATATTAAAAAAAAAGCAAATGGTTTTGAAATTTTAACAAATTTTACGGAAACCAAAGTTTTGTGTGAAAAAGAGAGGCGTTTAATTATAAAATATTTAGCAACATTTATACAAGAAAACTTTGGGTTCAAACCCACAAGAGATGAGCAGCTGGCTGTTGTTAATTCTTGTACTGAAATTTTTCCTTGTTTATCATCAGATTTCTTAATAAATCCGGAAAATAATGGATTTCTACAAGTGAAACTTAAAAACGATAGAAAAAGAAAAAGAAATTTAGAACAAGAATTTATAGAAGCTAAAGCTATAACCACTATCACCAATAATACAAGCGAACAAGCTGAAAATACAGAAATTTTGAAGGACATTAATATTATAAATAATTGTAACTTGCCGGAAGAAATTGATATCGTCAAAATCAAGTTAAAATCTACTCTTCAATATAGAAGAAATATATTAAAAGAATCGAATAATATATTTTCAACATTTAAATATTATTTCGTTTGTCCAGATTTGGTGGGTTACTGTATTAGAATTACAATAAAATAAAACTGATTTTTTTATTTTTAAAAATTTTAAATAAATTTTAATATTTCATTGTTATAGATATCTTACGACTTCGAGCTAAGTTTTGGTAAAACCTACTTTGTAGAACAATGGAACGATGTATATAAGAAGTACATATTTACTATTATCAGAAACTCCGGTAAAAAGATTTTGTACACTGAAATTGATAAAGAAAACGGTAATGCTTTAAAATAAAGAATTCAATTTTCTATGATTTTGTATTTGAGAAAAATATCTGATTTTTGTCTGTTTTCTAGACTGGAATATTCATACTTTATCAATATTAAATTTATTAAGACTTTTACCTCCAGCTCCAAATGGAAAATTAAAAGTGAGTAGATTGACAGATGAAGATGCTGTAAATAGACTTGTTGTTTTCAAAAAGGTAATGACATAAAAAGAAAATTTAGCATGTGAATAAAAATTGTTAAACTATTTGCAGAAAAATTTAACACATCAGGAGTATTTACAAGATTCAGTGGGAAAGTCACCATATATAATTGCAACCGGTAGTAATAAATCGAATATAGATCAATATTTTCTTGTCATCGATTCAAATTTAGTACCTCTAAATGGTTCACCTGATTTTCTTTATTGTGTTGATTTAGTTTTTAAGGTACATTTTCTTTGTAATATTAAATATGATTCTAATTTAAGAACATTTTGGATTTTTTTGCAACATTATTTGTACAAAATAAATTGTACTAAAACTACACCTCTTATAAGAGAGTTACATTTCAAATTTGAAGAATGTTTAAAAAGCTATTCAAATGATGTATAATATTGTTTTTTATTTTTAAAATGGAAAATTTTATTTGCTTTATATGTAAAATTAAATATCCTGTTCTTTCTAAGATGTTAAAACATTTAAAAATAGTTCATTGTTTACTTGAATCTAAATTTTTAAGTTTAAAATGTATCAAAAATGAAAATTGTAAATTAACATTTAATACATACAGTGGATTAAGAAAACATGCATTAAAATGTAAGTTTTCGAGCACTAATTCAACGCGTATAAACGAGATTTATTTACACCAGAATGAAACAGGTGATGTTACAAGCCGGGAAGAATTAAATAACGAAGAAACTGAAAATGAAGTGAATATTGATAACATCACAGAAAATTTTTCTATTTTAGAGAAATCAATGCAAAACTTTTTAAAAAATATAAGTAATCTCGGTCTTGCCGATGCAAAAATTGATTATTTTACAAATTATATTACTGATATCATTTTAGATATCTCAAATAATTATTTGGAAATTATAAAAAGTGCTGAAAACTTACCTTTTTCACTCTTATATGAAGAGGCTCAGGGAACTCATGTAAATATTAGAAATATGTTAAGACGATATAATTCAAAATTTAAGAGAAAAAAATTGTTGACAAAATCGAATTTTTTCATTCAACCAAAAGAAATACCAATTAGTTTAAGATATGACAGAAAATACTGTAGAAAGGATAAACTTTATAAAACAATTTGCATTCAAAATACTTATCAGTATATTCCAATAAATAAAACTATAGAAGCTTTATTCAGGAATGATAATTTTAGAAAATTATATTTTGAAACAAATCATGTGTGTTCAGACCAACGAATGATGGGATTTTGTTGTGCTTCTGTTTATAAAAATACTAAAATTTTTTCCGACAACAATAATGTTATTCAAATTCAATTGTATTATGACGATTTTGAATGCACTAACCCAATAGGCAGTAGAAAAACTATACACAAAATAGGCGCAATATATTTTACTATCAGAAATCTACCAATTAAATATTTATCTGAAATAAATATGATAAATTTAGTAATTTTGTTCAATGTGAACGATTTAAAAAATCATAAAATAAGTTATAATCAAATTCTGGAACCTCTTCTATCCGATTTAAAAAATTTAGAATCTACTGGTGTATATATAGACGACATTAATTTAAAAGGAGCCTTAATAGGAATTTCTTGTGACAATTTAGGAGCGAACTTATTATTAGGCTTCTCGGGAAGTTTTAACGCAAATTATTTTTGTCGATTTTGTTTTACACACAAAAATGAGATTCAAAATCAATTTTTAGAAAATAAAATTTTACTTCGTAGTTCTACTAAGGAATACTTGTCGGATTTCAAAGGTGTTAAAGAAATTTCATGTTTAAATGAACTTATATCCTATGATATTTTTCAAAATAATTCTGTTGATATTATGCACGATTTTTTAGAGGGAATAATTCCGTGTGCTATTTCCACTTTATTAAATTATTTAGTAAGGGAGAAATTTGTAACATACGAAAAAGTTAATGAAAGAATTCATTCATTTACATTTGGATTTTTATTCCGTAAGGATATACCAACAGCATGTATCAATAAGGATGTGTATAGTTTTTCGGCTGCTCAAACTTGGTGTTTATTCATTCATATACCTTTTATATTTGGAGATTTAATAAATTCACAAACGTTGTTAAAAAAGTGGGAGATAATAACAAGCGCTTTAGCCATTTTTAATCTTGTTTCTGTTAAATATTTTAAAAATGAAAATTTTTCTAAATTAGAGAAACTAATTGAAAAACATTTGTATATCCTCATTCAGGATTTTGGAGTTAAACTTACTCCAAAACACCATATACTTACACATTATCCAACTATTATATCAAAAATTGGACCAGTTAGTCATTTTTCTGCCATGAGGTATGAATCTAAACATCAATATTTTAAAAACTTATGCAATAATATTAAAAATTTTACAAATTTGACAAAATCACTGGCCAAAAGACATCAAGAAGACTTCACGGTTGTATGGGAAAATAATAAAATCGAAAAAAAATTAATTGTCGGAAAATGTTCTTTGGTTAAACTGCATGATTTGGAAAAACATGATAACATTATAAAAAATATTGAAGCTTTCGATGAAAAAATAAATTTGTATTTAGTTTCCTTTTTAGAAAATTGGTGCCATTTTCGTAAAGGCTTATACGCTGTAAAGAAAGATATTCGAAATGATTTTCCAATTGAAATTTATAAGATATTAAATTTATATTATTATAAAAATGATTATTTTATAGTTGTTCAAAATTTTCAGTGCATTCAATTTGAAGAATTTTGTCAACAGTTTGAAATTTCTGAATGTAGAAATGAAAATTCTTTGTGTTTATTTAAATTATCCTATTTCAAGGATTTTATAACATATGAAGCAGTTTTATCGAGAAATACAAATAAATTGTATCTTTTACTTAAATAATTAGCTGAGATAGATGTGAGATATTGATACTACGTTATGTAAATAGTACAGAAAATTGATCACAATATCCTTAAAAAAGTACTGTATCACTTTTCACAAAAGGAATTGTATCACTAATATAATTTTTCAAGGATATAGTAATCAATTTTCTATACATATATCATCAATACCATATGTCTTTCTCAAGTATATATAAGCCATATACATAGTTTTAAGTTATTTTGTCATTATAGCTACATACAATTGTATTTTCCTTTTTTAACTAAAATAAAGAAGTGTTAAAAAATATATGTTTTTGATTTTTTAAATTCCAGATTAATTTAAAAAAAAATCCAAGTTTTACACTTTTTTTATTACAATGATGCTAAATATTATATCAATTGCAGGGATAATCTTAATTTATTCGTTTCATACCTTCTTGGAGTCAAAATGGTATATAACGAATGATTATCATTACTATCATATTAAGGTATTGAAATTATACATAAATTGTATAAAAACAACACCAGAATGTTATAAAGTAGAAGTATAACCAAATTTATTAATTTAATACCTTGAAATATTTTATACTATCTGATTATTATTATGATAATTTTAAATAATAGATTTAATAAACATATTTGTTATGAAATTAATACAAATAAATGGATGGACCTATATGCATATATTTTTTTATTAAATTTACACCTAAATTTTCAACCGTGTACCTAACCTCGACTAATATGATTAAGAAAATTTCATAAATTACATGGTTTTTTTTTACAAATTATCACTTACCTTTTGCAAAAGCAGAATCCAATTAATTTTAGTTTATTATTTAATTTTTATATTTATTAATTACACTCCACGAATAATTATATTTTGTTAAAATAATTTATTAATTTTCGCACTGTATTATTACATTCAATTATAACAAGAACTGACATTTGTTTGTTTACATTTCAATCGGACTCCTTACAACCACATACAAAGAGTATGAACATGGCTTTTACCCCTCTAGAAAGCTTTGGTTGTTGTGTGCTTGAGATATGTACTGGTATTGTGTGATATTGATAAGCTGACGCGCTGACGGTATTTGTGGTGCTGTAAAAGTTGTCTGACCACTACTTGTACGTATATTATTGTTGCATTGTGTCGTATATATCGACGGTGTTGTATATATTGACGGTGTTGTATATATTGACGGTGTTGTATATATTGACGGTGTTGTATTATCTATATTATTATATTGATTGCTGTACGGCTGTATATTCGGAACGTAATTTATATTATGAGGATTATTATTTGCTGGTAGATTAGCAGCAAAACATGTTGGTAAACATCTTTGTTGTGGCGTATAGACAGTCTCATCTATTGTTTGTTGTGTTCTTTGTATATTTGTGCCTATGTGTGAAACTAACGGTGGTGATATTGAACATTTGTGCTGATTCCCGTCTTGTATTACAACCGAATCTATTAGACCATTTTCCTTTGTTTTTCCCTGTACCGCAGCGTCATCGTTATTTTGATTTGCACAATTTTTCCAACCACTATTTAATATTCTGTTTAATAATTCATTTTTATTTCCTTTAAATGGAAGTCCGATCTCTTTACATTTTTCAACCAATTGTTTTTTATTGAATTTTTCTAAATCACTCATTTTCCCTTTTTTTTTTTTTCGATGGTCACACAATGGCTTCCCAATCCCACTTCTGAATTTTGTCAGGATAGTTTATTATTTGAATGGTTACACAATTTAATTTTATTATTATACTTTAATATGGATTTAATAGTAGATTAAATTTAATGCTTATACTAAAACAAAGATTCTTATAATATAATTTATTTATCAAACGGCGGCGACAAATTATATATATATTATTTCACTCTCGACTCGGCGGAGGCTAAACATCGACTGACTGCACATTATATCATGTTCAGTATATCTGACACTATATATGTATGTATATATAATTTACTATAATTTCATAAATTTTATACCGATTTTTAAACTTTTATATAATTTTTTTTTAATGATCATATTATTAATTTATTGTTTTTACTGTGGCAAAGAAAAGTGAAAAATTCAAACAAAATATTACATACATACATTTATACATGCATATAAAATTCATTGAATATATTTTGATTAAAAACAAAAAAATAATAATTAAATTAGAAATAGCGTTATAATTGTTTATTATTGCTCTTTGAAAACTTTAATTTTAATTCTTCTATAGCAATCGAATCGAAAAGTTTTTCAAATAATTAAAAACAAAAAGCAAAAGATGTGAAAACAAAATACATATTATCAATTATAATCTAAATAGTCATGTAACATCGTATAATTTGTGCGTAAAACGTAAAACAAAACAAATATATGTATGTATATGTATATATGAACATAATAATATGTGTATCTACAATCAAAAAAAAAAAATAATAAAATAAATTATAAGTGGCATAAAAATTTTCCTTATGTATTTGTTAGTTTTTAATTTTTCTTATTCTCGAAAATTATTGATATTAAATTATATACCTAGTGTATGTATAGTGAAGTAAGTGCATATGTAAGCACATTTAAGAAAATATATAAGATCATATTTTTGTAGTATTGTATTCGTAACATCTAAAAATACATAAATACCATTATACATATATAATACATATGATATACATGAAATGAAATACAAACTTATGTATTATTAATAAAAAATAAATTATAGCATAAGTAATTAAAAAATAATAAAATAAATATAACATCAATTGAATACAAAAAGAAGAAAAAAACATCAATTTTTTTGTGAAATTAAAAAACCAATACATAAAATGCTTTAAATTGTACAGCATGTTGTTTAATTCCTCAATATGCATATGATGTACAGGTATAGGTACAGGTATGATGTATAGGTGTACCGTTTTGTATACAAAACGTAAATATGTAAAATATTTGACCCGTAAATCAAAATTTGGATTGAAATGAAGAAGGTAAAAAAGAAAAAAATATCGAAATCAAATTATAGCATAAATTTAATTAGTTATTTAAAATTAATATACACAATCCGAAAAACATAATTTGAAAACCATTCGGAGCATACTATATCTACTACTGTGAACCACAGTCCTATAGTGGCATACAAAATTTTTTACTGTTTAATTCTCCATTTATTTAAATTTTCAAATATGTGCACAAAAAGTTTCAGACAATTCACGTATAAATTAAGAACTAATCAAAATCAAAAATATGTATACAATAAATTAAATAAATTAAAAAAAAAAAAAAACATGGTAGTTTACGCATATTATTGTGTCTATGTTGGAATTTTAACTGGAGTTGGAGGTCCTGTTTTTGGATTCTTTTGTTTTACAGACAATTTATTTTTACTTCTATTCATTGCTAATCTTGATGAATTCAATATTATATACATTATACGATATTCTGATGGTAAATCCTCTTCAGAATATAAATGATCTGTGAAGTAGATTCTTCGCAATCTCATATTAACATGAATTTGAACGCGTACTGTTTCAACATAATTTGTACCATATGCTCGTCGAGTGAAATCAGCCAAGTTAAAATGAATTTGATTCCATCCTGGCGATAAAGCTAATGGCATTATATAGTACAGAATGTCCAGAATGTTTTTTGAATTTTTGTTGAGCATTGAAAATTTGAAGCTCGGAATCTTCTTCTTATATTTCTATCATCCAATATCTGAAAAATTTACAAATAAAATCTGTATCTGTCTGTAATGAAATCTAATAGATAAAATAAATTCAAATTCATATTTAACCTGAATTTCAAAAGTAAAAAATTTTCTCATATTTTTAATAATCATTACAAGAAACGGTCAAAATAAATAGAATACTTACAATAAGTAAGTATTCTATTCATCTTGGAAACGGTAATCTAATGGCAAAAGATTTGTTCGATTCTCTTGGAGTTGTAATGTAAGTAGTTGCAACATTTGTACTCATTATTTCTAATGCTATCGATTTTACATGTTCTTCGGCAATGCGTTTGGTTTTATATAACCATTTTTTACCTAATATACAATGATGTACATATGTAAGTATATTTTTTATATAGAAGAAAATGTTTGCATAATTTTTAAATAAAAATTAAAAAAATTAATAAATAAATTATAATTACATGTGCCTGCCATATTTGAAGGGGTTGATTTCCTAAACTATAAAATATATGTAGATAAAAATCCTTTTTGATATGTATTTCGAAACATGACTTCAATTCGAAAAAAATAGCCTAATTGACATGACAATTAAGCAATTGAAGAATTGAAAAAGTATGCAAAAAGTAGACGTATTGTATTAGGTATTAGGTATTAGTACATGGTTGCTTTAAACAAAATAAATAATTTAAAAAATATTGTTACGTGTTGTATAAAGAAAATACTTTAAATTTACTATTACTGTCAAAAACTTTATAATTTCTGATTTGCTTAAATTTAGTTAGATTTGGTTATGTTATGATCTAGTTAGATTTGAATTATATTACAAATTAAATTATTTTAAAAATAGTTTTTTTATTCCTCTTCAAAATGTCTGATAACTCGGTCGTCAATTCTTTATTTTATTTTTTTTGTAATAAAATATAAATTGTTAAGACATTTCGGTTTTCGGAGTTTCATTTTTATTTTTTTTTTATGATTTTCTTACATTACATTTTTTGGTCCTTCGAGCCGGATAATTGAAATAATTCAGATTTAAAATACAAGATCGGGCGGTATTTCATCACGGCATATGTATATACGTACATGTTACATTACTATATACATATTTACTATCGGTTTTCGGTTGATCAACTTTTGATCAAATAAATTCAATTTGTGAACAAATAAAATTACAATATAAGCGGTACATAAACAAGATCTGTTCACATTATTTCATTGAAATCATAAGGATTTGGTAAGGTCTATCTATTTATGTAATCAATAGTTTTTAAATTAAATCTAATCGAAAATGGAAAATCTAAAACGACAAAGAGGTTCTTGTAAAGGAAGAATAACAAGACTTGAAAAATTCTTTGAAAGTGAAAATGTAAATGGCATTGATATTAATTCAATTCAAGTGAGATTAGAAGCATTAGAAAGTGCGTGGAAAGAATATTTACACTTTCAAGATCAGATTGAGTTAATGGTTGACGTAAATGAATTTGAAGATGAACAAAATAATAGAATGGTTATTGAAGAAAAATACTTCAATTTAAAATCCCAGATTTTACAAATTATTGAAAAATGTCAACAGTCTTCTGTTGCATCTCAACCAAATTCTGTACTAGAACAAACTTTGAATACATTGTCTGCAAATCAAGTTCAGCTTACACAAGCATTAAAACATTTAACAGTGAATTCATCACAAGGTCGTTCATCAAATAATGAATCAGTTCCTGTAAATTATACTAGACTTCCTAAAATTGATGTTCCTCATTTCTATGGAAGCTATTTAGAATGGAAAAATTTTAGTGATCTTTTTGTAGCGTTAATTGATAAAAATCAAAATTTATCACAAGCAGAAAAACTTCAGTATTTAAAACCTTGTTTGAAAGGTGACGCTTCAACATTGCTTAATCATTTAACGGTATGTGATGCAAATTATGCTCCAGCATGGGAAGAATTAAAATCAAGATTTGACAAGGAAAGATATATTGTTGATTCTATTTTAAAAACACTATGCTCACAAGCATCAATTACATCTCCAACAGCACAATCTATTAAGATTTTATATAACACATCTACTGAATGTGTACGAGCATTGAAAGCAATGAATTACCCAGTCGATCAATGGGATGCATGGCTTGTTTTTATGATCACTAGTAAATTTGATAATGAATCTAAACTGTTGTGGACAAGATTTTCAGTTGGTAAGGAAAGACCAAAATTTGAAGATATTTGCAAATTTCTACTTGAACGTGAATTCGAACTTTCAAGCAACTGTAGTGATAACAAAACTGTAAAGGGAAAACCAACAAGACATACATATATTGCAAAGGTCGTATCATGTCCTAATTGTTCATCTGATCACGGCTTGTATAAATGTTTAGAATTTTTAAAATGGGGAATTCAACAAAAACGTGAATTTGTGAAACAAAAGAAACTTTGTTTTAATTGCTTGAAAATGGGACATCAGGCAAGACAGTGTACGTCAATTTTATGCAAGATTTGTCAAAAGCGACATCATACAGTTTTACACTGTGATGATAAAATGATAAATTCTTCTAAAGATAAAGTAGTTTGTGCAACGGCCAATTTAAATCAACTTAAATATATTATACTTCCAACTGCAATCGTTTTAATACAAGATAGATATAAACAATTACAACCTTGTAGAATACTTTTAGACACGGGTTCGCAAGTCTCATTAATTAGTGAAGCGTGTGTTCAAAGATTAGGTCTCAAGCGTAAACGTTCAAATACAGAAATTCATGGTATTGGTGAAACCAAATCAGAACCAACTAAAGGAAGTATTCAAATCAACATCAAGTCTAGATTATCAAATTATTCGGTTGAATTAAATGCATTTATTTTGTCAAAATTAACGTCATTCTTACCTTCAGTAAACATTACAAATATAAAATGGTCAGAAATAAATAATGTACAGTTAGCAGATCCAACGTTTACAAAACCAGGAAAAATTGATATTATAGCAGGATGTGATTTATTCTTTCATATTTTACAACCAGAAAAAATGATGAGTCCTATGAATAATTTGATAGCTCAAAACACGTTGTTCGGTTGGATTATAACAGGATCGCATGATCAGATTGATATAGCTAAATCCTCGTGCTATCATATTCAAGTTGATCTCAACGATCAATTAAAGAGATTTTGGGAACTGGAAAATATTGATAATAGTCATTCTCGTACAAGGGAAGAAGATTTATGCGAAAATCATTTCATTAATACACATCAACGATTACATGATGGTAAATATTTGGTGCGTTTACCTTTTATAGAAAATATTCATCTAGGCAATTCTAAGGAAACAGCATTAAAACGATTCTTTTATATTGAGCAAAGATTAGCAAAAAACCATCAACTAAGAAATGAATATACAACTTTTATGAAGGAATATGAAACACTAGGTCACATGAGAAAATTGACACAACAAGAAAAATTAATGAATGCTGAGGACTCTTGTTATTTACCACATCATCCAGTTTTTAAGCCTACTAGTACAACTACTAAATTGCGTGTAGTTTTCGACGCTTCATGTTTAACATCATCTGGTTATTCATTGAACGATTCCTTAATGATTGGTGCAGTCATTCAACCAGATTTATTTCAAATTATTTTGCAATTTCGATTATATCCAGTAGCATTTACGGCAGATATCGCCAAAATGTATCGCCAAATCAAGATGCATGATAGTGATGCTAATTATCAACGTTTAATTTGGAGAAATCATCCATCATCAGAATTACAAGAGTATCAACTACAAACTGTTACTTATGGTACTGCGTCAGCACCTTTTCTAGCAACACGAGTGTTGTATCAATTATCAATAGACGAAGAACATTCTTATCCTAATGCTGCGAAACTTCTTAGATCACATTTCTATATTGATGACCTCATGGCAGGCGCTACCAGCGTTGATGAAGCTAAAACTTTGGTTTGTGAATTAATTCAGTTGTTAGCTAAGGGAGGTTTTGAACTACGTAAATGGTCAGCTAATGTCGATCATATTCTGGGCGATGCATCAGTACAGGATACTCCAATAAATTTGACTATTGAGAAAACCGAAGGTATAAAAACACTCGGACTTATTTGGTATCCACATAGTGATTACTTTGCCTTTAATGTTAAGTTTAATAATGCATCTTCTACGAGCAAACGTCAAATACTGTCAGAGATTGCACGTATCTTTGACCCAATAGGTTGGCTAACACCGGTTATAGTGAACGCCAAAATATTTCTACAAGAATTATGGAACAACAAACTAGATTGGGATGATCAACTTAATGAAAATTTGTTAAGGAAATGGGTTTCAATTCGGAATGATTTAACAGCTTTAGAAAATATTAAAATTACACGTTGGTCAAACTTCGGATCATATGTTCATGAGCTTCATTGTTTTACAGATGCATCGCAGAAAGCTTATGCAGCTGTTGTTTATCTTCGTACGGTGACACCAGAGCAACAAATTATTGTTCGAATAATTGCTGCAAAATCAAGAGTTTCGCCACTTAAAGAACAATCAATTCCTAGATTGGAACTATGCGCTGCACAATTGGGTGCTAAACTAATTCAGAAAGTTATGAAGGTATTTACATCGTGTAAGGTTTATGCGTGGACCGACTCACAAATAGTATTAGCATGGTTATCAGACTCGTCAAAGCGGTGGAAATGTTTCGTAGCTAATCGGGTAAATCATATTAAATCAATAATGCCCTCACTTCAGTGGAACTATGTTATGTCTGCAGATAATCCAGCAGATTGCGCCTCAAGAGGCATACGTGCCAGTAAACTCGTCAATTATGATTTGTGGTGGAATGGACCTGCATTTCTACATCAATTAGAATTTCAATCTCCTGAAAATGTAAGGCTTGATAACATTGAAGTTCCCGAACAACGAATCATACATTTTGTTGAAACTGATGATTGTATTTTAATCATCAAAAGATTTTCATCATTTCGCAGAATGATTAGGGTAATTGGGTGGTGCTATAGATTTTTTAATAACACAAAACAAGAAATCAAGAATCGTGCATCTTTCCTCAGTGCCGAAGAACAAAATTGTGCTTTACATTGCTGCATTAGAATCGAACAATCTCAGTTCTTTTCAAACGAAATATTAGACTGTAAACAAGATCGAGAAATGCAAAGGTCTAGCAAATTATTACGATTGGATCCCTTTCTTGATAATAATGATATTCTACGAGTAGGTGGTCGTTTGCAATTCTCAACGTTAGAATATAATCAACGACATCAAATTATCTTGCACAATCAAGGTCATATCGCATGGCTTATAGTGTTGCATTATCATTGTATTTATTTTCATGCTGGATCCCAACTTCTACAAAATTTACTACGCTCCAAATATTGGATTATAGGTGATAAGCATTTAATTAAAAAAGTCATTCATTCATGTGTTGTTTGTCAACGATATGCAGCTAAAACATCTCAACAAAAAATGGGCAATTTACCGCCGTCACGACTAGAACCCGGAAGAGTATTTGCTAATGTCGGAGTTGATTTTGCAGGGCCTTTTTATGTGTTATCTAGAAGAGGAAGAGGAGTACGAGCACAAAAGGTTTATGTATCATTGTTTGTATGTCTTGCAACACGTGCTTTGCATTTAGAAATGGTTTCGGATTTGAGTACAAATGCGTTTATGGCTGCATTCAACAGATTTACTTCTCGGAGAGGCTTACCAAAACAAGTATATTCTGATAATGGCACTAATTTCGTTGGTGCAAGCAAAGAATTAAAGGAACTTTATCGATATTTTGGGAAAACGCAAGTGAAGAATCAACTCAGTAGTATCTTTGTAGATATTGGTGTTCAATGGCATTTTATACCACCAGCTGCTCCAAATTTTGGTGGCATATGGGAAGCGGGCGTAAAAAGCATGAAACATCACTTACGACGTACCATAGGAAACAGCCATTTGACAGCTGAAGAATTTTCTACGCTTTTATGTAAGATCGAAGCTACATTAAATTCAAGACCATTGTCTCCTGTTTCTGACTGCATTGATGATTTAGAGCCGCTAACTCCTGCACATTTCTTGATTGGAGGGCCCTTACAAACAGTTCCTGAAATTCCATTAGATGATTTTAAATTAAATAGATTATCTAGATGGCAATATATTAATAGATTGAATCAATCCTTTTGGCGAAGATGGCATAATGATTATCTCCATCAGCTTCAACAACGTAACAAATGGATGATAAAAAGAGAAAATATGAATATTGGCACCTTAGTCCTAATCAAGGATGAAGATACACCGCCAGCTACATGGTTTTTAGGAAGAATTGTTCAAATACATCCAGGCAGTGATGGATTAGTTAGAGTTGTAAGCATTAAAACTAAATCAGGAATAATGAAAAGACCAATTTCAAAATTATGTCCATTAAAATTAGATTAATTATGTAATCTATTATTTGTGAAACGTTAAAATGTGTTATAAATATGTAATAGCTTGTAAAATTGATGTTATTTGAAATAAGATATTTCAAGGCGGCCGAGAATGTTACGTGTTGTATAAAGAAAATACTTTAAATTTACTATTACTGTCAAAAACTTTATAATTTCTGATTTGCTTAAATTTAGTTAGATTTGGTTATGTTATGATCTAGTTAGATTTGAATTATATTACAAATTAAATTATTTTAAAAATAGTTTTTTTATTCCTCTTCAAAATGTCTGATAACTCGGTCGTCAATTCTTTATTTTATTTTTTTTGTAATAAAATATAAATTGTTAAGACATTTCGGTTTTCGGAGTTTCATTTTTATTTTTTTTTTATGATTTTCTTACATTACAAATATTGATATGTGCATGTAAGTACATATGACATCAAAACATAAGTGTGATTTGGGTGTATCATATGTCTGTATTTATATTATATTCCATCAAATTTCACATTATTCTCTTAACATTAGGATTCGAGATATCTGCTATCTTGTGCACCAATTATCTCCAAAGTTACTTAACCGATTTACATGAAATTTGAAATATATAGTTATATACTTTGATAGGAATTTCCTTTTTTTTCGTTTCCTTTTTACAGTGTGTCAAAGTTGTCAAAATTGCGATTTTTCGGCTTCCAAATGCACCTCGTACAGCAAACACTGATTGACCAATTTCTTTGAAATTTTGAATATAGGTATAGCCTGAAGGATATTGTGGTGCTTGAATATATCACATTTTTGACTTTAGGTCCTGAAATTTAGTTATAGTTTTTAAAAGAGGAGAGGGTTTTTTTTTGAAAAATCTTTCAACTTTGACTTCTATTTTCATACATTAAATCTTCATATTTCTATATGATTTTGGTATCAAAATAAAGTTTGGACTTTTCTGATATTTTTACAAAAACAAAAGTATAAAATTCTTTGTTATATTTCCATTTTTATTAACAAAATAAAATTATGTTCTTTTTCATCAAAATATTTGAAAATCCATTTTTATAGCACATAAAAGGTATGCAAATTAATTTTTTAAAATTTTTGTATTTAAAATCGTTGTTGTTTTCGAAATTTTTCAAAGTCAAATCCTAAGCCTTCGACACATTAGTTCGTCATTATGACGAAAACCGTCATTATTACGAAAATGCAAATGACGCTATGACACACTATCTTCCGTCATTATATTTGACAATTCGTAATCGTTATTCAGTTGTTTTTTTTTTTAATAAAATGTGAACAAAATAGTGAAATATTAAAAAAATTGTTTAAAATGAGTCAAAATCGTGATCGTGTTGTAAAAAAGTTATTATTTTCATATTTAATATTACTACATAAAAGAAATATTATAAAAAGACAATTTTTAAGAAAGTAGTTTGTGCATATAATGTCTTGTATAGTCTTGTCTTGTATGAGTCTTGTATAGTTGTCATTCTCATTTCAGATTTCAGTTCATTTCAGAACTGTATTGTACTTGTACTGTACTGTAGAAAGAAGTAGAGGTGATAACTATCCTTAAATTTTTTTAGTTTATTTTTAATAATTAAAGTTGATTTGTATTATCTAATTAAAGTGTTGAGCATAAATTCAAAGAAAATAATGGAATACGATCAAGAACAGGGAAATTTAACATTAATCGAAGTAAAGGTAGAGGTACATATAATAAAATAAATTTAAAAGTCAATGCCGAAGGCCCTCCCCTCCGCTAGTGCATAATTAAATTAGGCCCTGCTGCTAGTGCATTATTAAATTAAATTTAATAAAATAAAATAAATAAAAACAAAAGATTTAAAAGTCAAATAGAAAAATACTTGTGTGTGAATAAAAAATGAAAAAAAAAATAATGTGTGGGTTAGTAAGTCCAAGATAGAGACGGATGAGCGCAATCACTAAACGGAAAACTTTTACAGAAAATGACACATGTGAAAATAATGAGAACTGGAAAAAATAAATTTGTGAATAAAAAACTGTGAATTACTAAAACGCCTTAAGATATGCTAATAATATTAATTCAAAATTTAATAAATTTAACGAACGTTAGAAAACTCGACGTTTATTTTAAACATTTATTTATGTAACATTTATTTAATTTAATTTTCAGATGAGTATGAGAAATTTTATTTCCTTTGATTCAATTCTCATTTGAGAATTTATAATCAGCGAAAAATATTTAAAACAAAAAACAGCATTATTGCTTAAGAAAGAAAATCTTACTCCTGAAGCCCTGAAGGTTTTGTAAAATTAAAATTTGAATATACAAAAGTAAATCCCTGTTTCTTACTCTTCATATAACATAGTGCCATTTATGATACTATACTATGAAAATTAAATTTAAAAAAACGCATGTACATAATTTGCATTTTAAAAATTACAGAAATTACAGAAAAGTTAATTTACTCAAAGTACGGAGAACTTTCAGCTCGGTTAATTCGATTGTATACCAGTTCAACAATGAAAGAAAGACAGAATAAATAAATTTTTGATGCAACCGTATTTTTATTTTAACAGCCGAGATGATATAGAACATGATAATTTGTTGAATTTCATTGATGACTATGCAGATAATTTACTTGAAGTATATAAGAGAATTTCACTTACTAATATTTATCCACTTTTTTATATTTTAAACTTATTATTTCCTACATACGTACATACTCGTATACATTCAGGTATATTCAAGCAGTTCGGAGTATGTGAAGGAATGTAAATCACCTACATCTGCATATATCAAAAATTGCATTGAATCAACAATTGCAAATTTTAAATTTTGAACTAGGCAATAAATGGAATTTAATAAAAATATTTTATAGCAGTATTGATAAAATAATCAAATATATAACGTATAATAGATATGAAATACGACTTTATACTGAAAACGACCATCAGGTAAGCATTAAATAACAAAGAAATATTTTGCAAATTTCAAAAGGTATAGCTATAATAGCTAAAATATCCACTCTTTATAATTTGGCGCAGTATTCAATTCAAACCATAACACATATGAAATGACGTTAAAAATTTAATTTAATTTATTTTGTTCTTTCAGAAAAGTTTTGTCCAAATACTTTTGATGAAAATGAAATGTTATGGAACAAAGTAGAAATTTATTTGAAATTTCTAATAAAAGTCTCTTTAAAAATAACGATTGCAATTAATTTTAATCAAAAATTCATTTTTTTCGAAAATATGGATTGGGTAAAGTTAAAGTCATAATAAAATTTAAATTGTTCTATATTTATTTTCATATTTAATTGATTTTTTTTTTTTTTTTTGCTTTTTGCACTTATACAGTTAGAGGAAGAACAAAATTTGAAATTTTTTCAATTTGCTCTACTGAAAAACGATTACTCATATACGGATGGTTAGTTTTATCAGTTTTAGTACATACATATAAATTATTAAAATTTGCTTTTTATTCGCTCACGTAGTGGTATGTATTTTCAAATATTTCTTACAGGAAATTTATGATGGAGAGCAAATAAATTATTTACAGAGAATGATTAACGTTTTTAATGAATTAATTATAATTGGATTTTTTGAGTACAGTAATGCAATGAATATTACTGATTGTAACATAATTGAATGTCAATCAAAAGAAAATGAACCAATTTGCGAAGACATGGTTGTCAATTACGAAGATGACGACAATGATTTACTATCATATTTTGAGTAGAATCAAGTGCGTTTACATTGTAAAAATATAAAAATAATACTCATGTAGAATATGATATAGAAATAATTTTTTTGTTGCTTGTAATATTTAGTTGTTGAGTATTTTAGTTGAAAAATAACACTGAATTTCTTGTTATAAATAAAATTTATTTTTTTATTTAATAAAAAATGATTCTGGCACATTTTTATTTAAATTTATTCATTATTTCCAGGTGAAGAACCTTTCGTATTTGATGATGATGTTGAATGACATATGGTAATGGTAAAATACTATCATTTTCAATAATAATTTTCCTTGAACACCACCGTCAGTTTCATTGTTTTCAGAAAATTCTGATGAGACGACTCGCATATATTGTAGTAGATCATTTACAATAGACTTTAATATACTTTGCTCGAAATTTTTAATGAAATCGTTTATTGGATTATCGGAATATCGTTGTATGGGAAATTCATCTATTTGCTTTTGTTGAAAATATATACCTGATTGTTAGACGGTTCCTTAATTTGTGTTTGTGCTGAGCATTCAAGACCGTAACACACAACCATAACACCATTTCCTTCATCTGGAATAAAAATATAAATTAAGTTTTAGTGGTTTTAGTCAGCAAATGAAATGGAATATTATCAATATTATTATATTTTACCAATTTTTCTTTCAGGATTTTAATTTTGTGGAATAAATTGGGATTGTGTTCCATACAAATTATTCAAATTTTGAGTAGAACTTTGTGCATTTAACTTTGGTGCTGTTTCTTTTGAAATAGATGATTCTGTTTGACATTTTGAAACGAAGTTAGGAAGTGATTGTGACTTTGCAATGTTTGCTTAAATGATGAGTAAAAAATACATTCACAATGCATTTTGAAACTTATGACAGTGTAACCGTTTTTATTTTAAACTTTAGAAACAAACAATTTACTTTGCATTTAAACCGCATCGATGCATTTTAGAACTCAGCCTGTATAATAATAAAAACGAAAAGTTTATAAATACACATAAGTTCACTTCACATTAAGTTTTAATTTATTCGTGTTTTTTATAATTTATATTAAAAATATGCTTACCGATTTGCTTTCTCTTTTAATAAGTGGTTTGTCAACAATAAATTCGATTTCAATATCGCTCCGAGATAAATTTGAAATTGTAGTTGCATACTATACCTTCTGTACTTTTTTCCTTTTTCGTTTATTGTTAAATCGACTTTATGGAGAATATCATCGGCAAAAATTTGTTTTTTTGCTGTTAGCTTCAATGTAGGTATTGAGCTTAATTTTGTTTCTGTTGGTCTTGTCTTCATGTTACTGCATCTCTGATGGTTACAATCGAACGTCGGTTCCGAAATTGATATTCATCTTTAAATTCTCCTTGCTTTAGTACTTCTGTTTCAGTACTCTTATCATCGTTAAATCGGGAAAAATTTGATGGTGGAACATTTTCATCATCGTCATCATCATTAACCTCTGGCCTTTTATCAATTTCATTAAACATCAATGAAAGATCACTCTTTTCAGTATCAAATAATGACGTTACTCCCAATTTCGAGAAAATATCCTTTAAATTTATGAAATTTTGTATGTGCATTTTTGGAAATGTTATGATTGCTTTTTGCCTTTCCATTTTTGATATTAATTCTTCAAAGTTATCGGCAGTTAATAGTTTTTGAGTTTGAATGAGATTTTGTCGATTTGATTTATCAGGCAAAATTACATACGTACATTGTTGTCATATTTCCCTTGTATGGAATTCCTAGAATGCAGACTCCTGAATAAGGGTAGGTATAAAAAAGATAATAGTTCATTAATAATAATAATAATTAAAAACAACAATACGTTTAGGTTTTTAGGTAATAAAAAACTATGTACATATACGATATACCTTATACGAGTATATAATATAAAAGGAAAATAACAATGCACAGGTATGTGTAATATGTACGATACCATATTCTTTAGATTCATAATATGGAAACTCCCCTGCATTAAGCATTGTATCAACAAAAACACGTGGTCCTTGCGTTCATCACCGTTTATATAAAATTTCCTTTTCGATGTTACTACTTCTATAAATGATGTCTCCCACATTGCTTCAAAATACAATGCACTAGCTGCTATAGCTATACTACCATATTTGTATCTGAAGGTAATCCCGATGAAATGATTTTATCAATTTTTCCATTAGTTCTTTCCTTTCTCCATTCATTTATAATTTTACATGCTCTCCTCGAAATATCATTTTTAAAATCGACCGTCATTGCTTCACTCCGATAAATTTTCTCCACCGCATAATCTTGTAATTGTCTCGAACACTGAATTCTTTTTGAATGAAAAGTCCGTTTGCAATTTTAATTTTATGTTGATTTCGATGATACTTTGGATATCTGAATATGACTAAGTTTAAGAAAAAAATGTTTCGTTAATTACATTTAAAAAAAATAAAAAATAAAACAAAATAGAAAAAAACATTTAAATCGATGATTGAAAAATCTATTTTTGACATACTTAAAATGCATTTCATCATTTTGATTTTGATATTTCCATTTGCTACCTGGTCTATTTCTGTTTGGATGTGGATTTTCTCGTAGTGAATCTTCAATTAATAATCCGAATTGATTATGAATTTCATTAATATTTTCTAAATTCACTGGATTTTTATGGAATCTAAATAACATATATTCAATTCATCATACTTTTGATCCAAGATCCAACTAGAAGTAATGAAAGGACACTTGCTATATACTGATCGGTGAGGTGAGAATACATTTTGTTTTAAATCCGATTTTATGATTATTTATGATTGAATATTGATAGCCATTTGCATGATATTTTTTGATACGAAATCAGATAGATATGGATTAGGATCACAATCACATTCAATTGGCTGATTGGCTGTCAATTTATTTTCAAATTTCGATGCAAGCTTTTTATTATTGATTAAATTACTCTTTCAAAATTACTGTAAAAAAGAAAATTTAAATGATGATGAAAAATTTATTAATATTAATTAATTTCACTTAAATAATTGTAAATAAAAAGCACTCGTACTCCTCGTACCTTTTATAATGGTCATATTTATATCATTAATTTAGTTGTTCATATTTAAAAATATATGTAATGTATATTAGCATGTCACTGATAGGTGGGCTGTTATATTTGAAAGTGAAATAAGTCCATTTTTAAAAAAAAATTTTAAAACGGTAATTTTAGAAATATATAATATCTTGTATTAAAAAGTAAATTTATAAATAAAAATATACTATATTTTGTACTAGCTTTATGGCCTTTTTATTTATGGCCTTTGATGGCCAGAAAAAGGTGAACTTCATAAAATCATGATCCTATTACTGGCCATGTCATAAATACTGATTTCATGATATTTTTAATTAAATTTTTTGGTTTTTTATATTTATTTAAGTTATTACCTACAATTTAACATTAGAAAACTTGAATATTTTCAAATATGTATTTCCATATTTACCGATAAAAATGTATAAGTGTATTTCTTACCATTCCTCTCAAGATAAAATGCAGAATTTATCAGCACTGTAGACTTTTCCTAAATGAAGTGACAAAAACTATAACAAATTATACATAGGATTTGATTGAAAATTTGTAACTGTATAGCTAACAGAACAAAATAAAACGAGAAAGAAAAAAATAAATAAAATTTTGTAGTTTATTCCTTATTTGTAACGTATTATTTTCAAAGTAGTCATAATTTGGTGCTGGCCAGAATTAAGAGCATCTACCCTACATATGTTTTATTTTCCTAAAATTACCGTTTTCCATTGTTTTTAGAAATTGACTTATTCCACTTTCAAATATAACAGCTCATATTATGTTATATGCCCTCATATTCTTCTTCTGGGCGTACAGTATTATTGAACCTTCGTCTGCGCAATACATTGCCTTCAGTCAGAGCACTCTATTTTTCGTTATCGTTCTCCAATTATGTATCTATAAAGCTGAAAACCCATAGGACGATGCAAGCTTCAACGCTGCAAGTCTCAAAAGCGAAATTTTAAACGCTGCAAAAGTTTGAGGCTTTACAAATCCAAATCAATACCTCATATTGGTAAAAAACCACAATATATTTGTTTAAAATGACAACTCATGTGAGGTGACAATAACATAAAGTTGGGCTTCATGCTGCAAAATTTAAAATTTAACAAACCTGCGCTTCAGCTTCAAATGAGGCGTGAGGCATGCTTCACATGAAGTACGTATTTGGTACGCTTCTTCGCATTTTCCTATGTTTAAATTGACAGCGAGATGCAAAAGCTTGCAGCGTGAAGCTTGCAGCGTGCTATGGGTTTTCAGCTTAATACTATAATCCCATACTTTTTATTTCATTTTCAAACTTTACAATCCAACATATTCCCGGTCTGACTTTTCTTCTCTTCCCCATAGAACAGCCTTTTAAGAATTTAACTACTATATTCTATCACCATATTTTGCCGTTATGAGATGCCCAGCCCATCTCATTATCATTAATAAAATATACCTCTACTTAGAGGTAATGTCTTTTAATTTTTTTATTCACTCTTCATTGTACATATTGTACCGTACACCATTATAAAGTATATTATTAGTCAATGCTTACACCCTATAAAGGTACCATCCTCATTTCTAACTGAACCAAGTGTTCTTCTAAGTATTTTTATTTCAAATAGGTAGTACATATAGATGTCCTCATATATTTTTTGATAAATCTATATAAATTTCTACTATCTAAGCACATTTTTTGATCAATGAAATTCGAAATATATATAACCAGTGTCCTATATGCTATATCAGCTCATACAGGGTGTCCCAAGTTCGATTGCAGGCATTTTGCCAGTCGATAGGTCTTGTTGAGTAACGAAAAAAATCGTTTGTCAAGGGCGGGGGTCTAATATAAACAGGTGAGGTCAAGTGACTTGTTTCCTATTTGTGGTCATAACTCACGAAATCTTTGGTCGTTTCCAATTATTTTGTATTCATTAGAAAAATAATCAATAAGTCCTTACTTTCATACTTGAATTGTACAGATCCTCCCAGTGATGCCAAAGATATGGACATCAAATTCAAATTTTTATGGAAAAAAATGCTAAATTTTGAGTTCAACGTCAAATATCTCAAAATTTTGTCATATTTTTTTTTAATTTTCTGTAATTAAAATATTGCCCAATGGATTGCCTTTCATTTGCAATTTATCTTACTCAATTATCTGTCGTGGTTTTTGAGTTATGGAAAAAAAATGTAACTGTGGGTTCTACCAAGAATGTTAACAAGGGTCATCATATCATCATATGGTCATCATCTCATCATCATTCATCATCATGCGACCGCACCTTTCAAAGAAATAATAACAGATATCGCTCAGCATTTAGATGATTTTATATACCACACTTTATATAGGTAGTTGACAACTTTAAAACTCTCGAATCTTTAACGTCCTTACGGCTATCGTTATATCAACGTGCAATCATCATATACAATTATAAACCTAAATGTGCCTAAATTCTAAATCAATAAAAACTTTTAATCCAAATAAATTTTTAAATATCGATTACACATTACACACAAAACCATTAATATTCATTTATATATAAGTACCTTTACCTATATGATGTATAGATTTGTTTTAATTCAAATTTGAATAATTAAATGCATGGCAAAGTATTAGGAATGAAATTAATTTGAAACCGTGAGATAGGTATCAAAAATATAGAAATTATAATTAAATCAAATTAAAACAATAACTATAGCATATATACGTATTTATTATATTAACATATCACCGCATTAACTATATGAAATGCAACACAAAATAATCATAAATTTTTTGAATACACATGCGATTATATATGTATAGTGAAGATTTATAATAATAAATTAATATTGCCTATATGTAAAGTATAAAGCATGCATATGCATATTATGTATATGTATATATGTACCAACTTTATATAAAATTGTTGTAATATTAAAAATTATAATATCATAACACATTATACTTATATAGTTTAATACTTCCTTTTTTAAAATAATTATCAGAATCAGGAACTCGATCTAGTAGAGAAGAGAAAGATTTATAAAATCCTACACTTTGCAAACTCAAACAATTTATACATTAAATTTATTTTATAAACAAAATTATCAAAATGATATTGACTTATAATTTTTGGTATTATTTTGTTAAATATATGATGAATCTATCTTTCTGATTCGCTGCTGTTCTCTATTTTTTTGGTCTGACAAAAAAACAAAACAAAACTAAAAAGAAAGTGTAACACAACACAATACAATAAACGACATTTTTGAAGTTGTAATCATGGATGTAACATCTGTACCTACATCTTTTCGTAGTAAAAACTATTAAAAATTGTAGATTGTAGTAAAAATGACCTAAAAGTAGTACAGAAGGAAATTTTTTCATGGTATGTTTCTATATTAAAAAGAAAGAAATAATGTAGTGAATATCGTTTATTTATAATTCATATTTGTTAATTCTCATTTACAAAACAATTATTATTTATATGTATGCATATGTGAAAATAAAGTCCTTAATTAAAATAACACAAAAAAAGTTTAAACAATTCATTGTTACATAAAAAATTAAAGATAAACAATAAAAACATTAAAATCAATTTTACTTAGGTTTCTTTTTCATTTTTTTTCTTATATTTTCCCTCTGACAATATGCTATGCTAGACACATAGCCACATAGTAAAATTGGTAATATTGGACGAATATTAATTAAGAGAACAGTTTGTTTATTAGAGAAATGAGAAATGACTCAGCATTCAGCAAATTTGATCAATTTAAAAAGCTCTTCATTCATTGGCTAAAGCAAAGATCATTAAATTCATGAATGAATTCCAATTCATCCATTATACAAAGCCTATAAAGGTAATTTACATATTTATAGAAGCCTTGCAACCAAAGCCTACTCTACTAACAAGCCCTGAAGTCACGTTTAACACGCACACATTGATAGCAAGCGAGAGTCCTATAGTTCATATAGTACACCATTGTTTACATTTTCTTTTATGATTATATTATATAAATGAGCAAAGTAATAATAACCAAAACATAGTTAAAAAATATATAAAAACTAGCACAAAAAGAGAATAATAAAATATTCTAAATAAAAACTTGAATAAATGAATTGTGATAATAAAAATTTGAAAAAATATTTAAAATGTACTATGGATTTATGTAGAATTTTTTCAAAACAATCTATGCATATTACACATGATAGAAATTTTCGGTGATAAAAATTCTAATGTTATTGAAAGACTAAGATATTCAAAGATATCAAGGTAAGACGATCTGAATTTAAAACTAATCAAAGTTAACAAAATTTTAAATATTTATGATTAATTAATCTGTTACAGATAGAAAAATCAGATCAAACCAAAAATATGTCACACTTGTTATACAGCATTAAATGTTGTTTATGATTTTTATAAAAATTTTCATACAATTTTAACTCATCAATCAGAATTGAAAGTAACTATAAATAAAAAAAAAAAAAAAAAACATTTTAAAATTCTATAAAATTCTGATTATGTTACATGGTAATGTAAAAATAAAAATTGTTTAGGTTGCGAAATATTTACATCAGCGACAGAATATTACAGTTGATATAACAAACAAAGTGAAATTTAAACTTAAATTAGTTATGTTTTTTAAATATTTATACGGATTAATTATCAAAATATTTTGTTTTAAATGTATAAAATAAATTGTGAAATGGCTTTCAATAATTACAATTTATTTTAGAATAATATTTTTAAAGTTTGTTTACGTACGCATATAGCAAGGTGAAAAACTGGGAGTCTGGTTTGAATTAGTTATGTTATTAGTTATATGTCAAATTATATTCACAAAACTTTATTATTAATAAAACTTTTCCGCTTTGTTGACGATGTTCCGCTTTTGTCGTTTCAATATAAATTGTATCGGACTCCCGACTAGTCCATATGAAGAGTGAGTACACGGCTTGTAGTGATGTAGGCTTTTGGTTCATATTCGTTATGATTTCACTTGCACAATACAAATACAATATTGGAATGGAACACGGCATACATATTTCTGAAGGCACTTGGCACTTGTACATAGCTCGCTGCTCTGCGCCTCGCTTCAATTAGATGTACTGCGCTTCGCTGCGACTACAGTTGGCCTGTTATATAGCTCGCTGCGCTGCTCTTTGTCTATTCAATTTGACAGTTTCTTAATGATAAATTTTTAGAAATTGAATCTATATATTTTTTTATTTAAAATAAAGCAGTTTTAATAATTTATTTATTCATTAATTTTTTATAATGTAAAAAAATGTAATAATATTAATAATAATA
The DNA here is from genome assembly GCA_951394055.1 of Villa cingulata. Taxonomy (NCBI): domain Eukaryota; kingdom Metazoa; phylum Arthropoda; class Insecta; order Diptera; family Bombyliidae; genus Villa; species Villa cingulata. Next base: position 10,537,701 of record OX596017.1, read on the forward strand.
CTAAAAATAAATATTATTATAAAATTATAATAATTAATTATCAATCGTACTCACCTTGAATATTAAAGTTAGAATTTAGTGATTTTTTGCCATTTTTGTCATAGAAAATACAGGCTTTTGAAATATAGCGCCCTCTATAATAATTTTTACTTGCATAGACAGAGAGCCCAAAAAATCCGCTTCATTCTTGCTCTGTACAACAAGGGTCTATCTCTTACCGTTTCAACGCCAGCACATAATAAACAGAGTGTGAAAAGACATTTTTTAAAAAAAAGTGGTTTTTACATACTCGTAGATATGAGTTTTACATGATTTTACATGATTTTACACAATTCAAACACTAAAAAAATAGAACATGGAAGAACTGTGAGGTGAGAGATAGACCTTTAATGTAAAAGGCAAAAATGAAGCGGATGTCTTGGCTTTCTGCTTATGTAATTAGAAATTAACGTAGAGGGCGCTGTAATTCCACAGCATGTACTTTCTATGAACAAAATGGAAAAAAACCATAAGTTTTGACAATAACTCTTGAAAGAAAAAACGTAGAGTAACATGTGTGGTATCATTAGAGGGAGGGGGGAGTTTCCAACAGATTTTTCTTAGACTACTTTTTTCTAGCTAGTACATCGGAGTTGTTATAGGGTATTTCTTGGAGATAGTGGGAAAAATCTTCATCGCCCTCTATCTTCATGCACTGCACTGCATTTAATGTGTATTACCGTAAATGATACTATTTTTTCTAAATTTGACAGCACTGTTCTGCACTGCATGTTATTAGCTTTGTTCCAAATGATACAGCCAGCTGTAATTTTCTGTAAGTTGATTATTAGAGTGGGGGAAATTATTTTTAAAATCACTGGAACGCGAGAGCTGTAATTTTCCGAAATTCAAGAAGAAGACTTAATTTTGACACTTTTGGTACTTAATTGAAATATATTTGTTAACGAACTATATTGTTTAACACATGTATCTATTTGGTAGTTGTTTAAATTTTTAGCAGTAAGAAGTGATAAATAATATATAAAATAAACTGTTTTGTACATAATAAAATCATTAAACGAAATCAAATTATTAAACAACGGATGAAGATAGAAAAGGCAGAGTTAATACTAGATTACACGGTCGTAGAAGATTTCAAAATGCAAATGTAAATAATATCAAATAAATGGATTTATTTATGAGAAATAATATTATATATGTATTTCACATTAATAAATCTTACATTTTTGATTGATATATTTTTTGACAAAAACTTTTATTTATTATTATTATTATTATTATTATTATTATTATTATTATTATTAATTATTTTATTACTATTATTATTCCTTGTTATTTGATAGTTAAAAACATTGAAATAAACTCTCTACAATTTAAATTCAAAAATTCAAATAAAAAAGAAGAAGATTGTAAAGTCCAAAATTTAAACAAAAAAGAAAGAAGAAGACACAATAAGTAAGATAAATTTGGTTGTAATTTTCTTAAAGAGGAGAAATGTAAGAATTTTAAAGAACAAATTGTATTGGAACGCCACAGCTGTAATTTTCTTAACTTTCTGTAAAATTCTTAAAGTTCTGTCAAATTCTGTATCAATTGGAACAGAGCTAATGTATTTCAGGCATAGCATAAGTGTGTAGATTGTAAAAACGAGAGCAACGCGGTATTATTATATTTTATGTGGTTTATTTTATTGTACTTTTTACTGTGGATTTGGATTGTGTTGTGCTACACATTTTTATTTTGTTTTTTTATAAAACCAAAAAAAAGGGAATAGAAGTGAATTCTAAATTCTAATAGATAAATTCAACATATATATAGCATCATAGAATATAGACATGTGAGTTAGTGTACGATGATATATATTTAGTTATAAAAATAAAAATTATAAGTTTAATAAGTTTATAAGTTTCATTTGATAATTTTGTTTTCAAAAATTTAATTTAATGTATAAATTGTTTCAGATTGCAAAAGTGTATAGGACTTTAAAAATCTTTCTCTTCGCTGCTATATCGAGTTCCTGATCCTGCAAATTTTAAAAAAGAAGTACATATTAAACTATGTAAGTATAATGTTTTATGGTATTATAAATTTTTAATATAAATATTACAACAATTTTATAAAAATAATGGTACATACATATACATAATATGCATATGCATGCTTTATGTATATATTATATTTTATGACATTACATACTATACACTCGTATACATACATTTTGTATTTTTTTTTTCAAGCATATTAATTATACGTATTTATGCTTGTATTATGTGCATGTAGATATAGGCTATAGACATCATAAAAGAAAAAAAAAATTATCATCATCTAGTTTCTCTTTCGTATTTCGCACCATTTGAATGGACGGGAATGTGAAAATTTCCTCTAAAAAGTAATAATCATTAATATTATTATATTTGTGAATATAAGTACATAGATATAAATACAATCGTATTATAAGTGTTATATCTTTATTTTTTTTTACTATTTTTTTTTTATCACTTTATATTGGTTTCACGATGATATAATATGCTGATACTTTTCAATGCTATTTATACATACCGTTACCGATACCATATCATCATCATACACACTATATTGAGTGTTGTATTCATTCCATTATTCGAAATAAATAAATAAATAAATATGTACATTTGCATACAAATAATATGAAAATAAAAAAATAAAAAAAATTTATTATGTTTTGGAAATATGTTTTAATTTAAATAAATTTGATGAAATAGCATCATAATGCGAGTGCATTATATTATTATAAAAACTACCTATATACCGTATAGTGCATATAAATAATAAGTAAAAGCACAGGTAAAAGTTATATAATCGCATTTAAATTGACAATAAATATTCATAAAAATAATACATACAAGTATTTTATAGGTATGTATATGCAGTCATGTATAAAAAATATCCTCATCGTATGTATGTACTCGTATATTTATTCGAATTTAATATTACGGTTGAATATCACCTGATATCTGAAAATTTTATTTTATTTTATTATTTTTTTTTTTTTTTGATTTAGTTATCTTCTTCTTTTCTTTTTTTTCTTTCGTTTAAATGAAAAATTTTTTTTCATTAAACTTAAATTGAAAATTATTATTAAGAATCAATTAAACTCTGGAATTTATATGTTGAATACAGTATAAGTATATATATAGTATTTCTATTCAATAATATATAGGTACATATTTATATAAATCAATTTACATAAATTACAAATATAACTATTGCAAATAAAAGGGAAAATATTTTCTTTTATGTATTTGATATATGTAGGTATATAAATTAAAAATATTTTGTTTGTGAATCTGTATATACTATATAGGTATATGTACGTAAATGCGCACATTATATGTATACGTATATCTATATGTACATAATGACTATATATCACATATACGAATTGAAAGATATTGCCAATTGCGTACATTGATTATTATTATCATAAAAATAATAATTAAAATCCATAAGTGATGTAAACAGATAAAATTTTTCATAAAATTACATAAAAGAATATAGGTATGTAATTTGTTTTCAAAATTTCTTTCATATGAAAATATACGATGTATTAATACGTGTTCCATGTTTCATGTATGCATATGTATATGTATACACAGTTACGATTTTAATTAAAAAAATTGATTTTATGGAAGAAAAAAAGAAACAAAAATTTCATTTCAATACGAAAAAAATGTTTTCATTCAATAATATTCTTTAATTGAATGTTTCAACACAACACTTCGTAAATAATAAACTTTAAACTTACTTCAAACTCATTCATTGCATTATGCATTTTTAAAATACATATAAATGATCTTTATAATATTCAGTTGAACCAACCATTTCGTTTTGCTATTAAAAACAAATAATTTATTTTCTTACGTGCCTTAATGCAGCAGCCATCAATGTGAATGCATCAATTTCGAAGAAAAAACAAAAAGAAAGTAAGAAAGAAAAAAATAAAACCATTGGAAGATAACTTTACAGTAGTATTATAGGTATAGGTATGTATAGGTAGATCGTAGATTATCAATTCTTGGGAAACAAAAATACCATACTATATTACCCATAATACCCCATCAAAAATGGAGCTGCCCATATAAGAACATTACCAATAAAAACATTGAATAAAATGAGATAACAATAGTGTTGGTTTAGTGTTGACTGTTGAGAGATGATAAAATATAGATAGCAAAGAGGAGCAAGTAAAATAAGACGCGAAATAAACAAAAATTGCACAGAACCGAAAAAAAATGTACACCCAACCATGTACTAAATGAAACATGGTGTTGGTGATCTGTTCGTGTTTATACATATTTCGATCGTGATAAAAACCATAATAAAAAACATTATAAAAAACATTCATAAGAAAATGAGCTACCTACTGAGATAATATAAAAGATGCTACTGTATAGCGATCGAATAATATGGCAGCATCATTAATTTAATGGTAGGCATTCTATATTTTCTATATTATACATAAATTTGTAAAAAAAAACAATGTCTCATCTTTTTCTTCTTCATAAATGGTAATCAATAACGTTTTCAACGTTGTTTTGTTTCAGATTTCATTCGCATATTTGAAGATAATTATTAATATAAATTAAAATCGTTTTCTGTGTGTTTTTTTTTTGTTTTTGGTGAAGATATGATGGTAATGACTTTGCGGAATATTGTTGAAAAAATATCATTTTGTTGTTTTATTACAAACAATTTTGAAGATCATGTATCATGTATGAATAACCTTCATCTTCACATACAATACCCTACAATTGTTCTGTTTGGTATACATAGTATATGTACGTTAATTATTACGTTTTAGGATTTTAGTATTTTAGTGTGTACAATAAGAATTTTTATGTTTTCATGCAAATTATTTTAATTTGTTGAAATTTGATTAAAAAAATCAAAATACTGTATCTTCGTATATATACGTATATGCAATAAAATTTTAACCATATAATGAAAAATTTAAAAATTCGCAATATTTCATCTGCGCATTCTTACATATTTATGGGATCGTGATTTGAAAAAAAAGATTTTATTTTATTTGCTTAGATGGATGGATGGATGTATGTACGATGGTATATGATTTATCTAAGAAATAGATAAGCAGAACACAATAAAGATCAACACATAAGATCAACAATATTAAGAAATCGTTCTAATGAACTAATATTTGTACGTACATACGTATTTAACATATAAATCAGTATGCTGATTGGTCATGAAATTTTGGTCAAGAAATTTTTGGACACATTTTTGACGAAGTAATTTTGACAGTGTGGTACGGAAACTTTTGCAGCAAATTATTTATCTACTTTATTTTCACTCCTTCAATCCAATCCTGATGCCTATCGTCGTGAAGATCGTCGTGATACATCGCTTTGGCAAAGAAATTAATATAATTTTTTACAAACTTACCACCACCATCTCACCTACAGCACAAAACATATTTAATTTCTTTCGATCAGCGTATATGCGGAATCAACAAAGGTATAAAATGTGAACAATTTTCTTGACCACTTTATTGTGCATTTCTTGAGCCTTTTTTTTTGACATAGTTTTTAAATGAAAGAATAAAGTTTCTTTTGCGCAGCATATTCAGCTTATACTATGTATTAATGCTTGTGCTTATATCAAACACATATGCGTATATGTACCATACTATGTGCATTTATTATGTTGTTTGAATTTATAAACTAACAAAAATCTATTACAGTATCAATAAATTTTAATTATTATTATACTTACCTATATGAATACATCCTTTTATATTTTTATTTACTCATAATTTCTACTCATATACATACCAATACGCCAATACCCAATACCGCATACATACGTTCATTTTATCCCGCATCTATTCCATTACGCGGCTAAATATTATATATTATATTCATAAAAAACTCTGATTTGTATATATACATACATACTCATTCCATTAATGCAGAGATACCAAATATACGCATATACTTATTTGTATTACGGCATTACGGTGAATTACGTATTACACTAAACATTTATACATAATAATTTAAAAAATTTTTATATTTGCATAGCGAAAGAAAAAACTACTAAAGAATTTATGAAAACAAAAAAAGCAAAACATTTTTCCTTCTAATATTAAGGATGAGGTATAATATATTTTTTACATTTTTTTCGTCCAGAGAAATGAAAAACGTAGTAAAATATTAGAAAGTTCAACCGTTCAACGTTTCAACAAAATAACAAAAGAATCTACTTACATACATACATACATGCATACCTATAATACTACATACATATTTCATTTATGATACATGCTTACTTATTATGCCTCTAATATACATGTAAATTCTTTTTGTTATTTTCATTATTTCTATACTTTAAAAACTTTAAGTATTTACGTATTATAAATCGTATATATATGTATCTTATTTATTATGAAACTTAATGTTTTATATTATTTTTTGCTCTCCCTACTTTTTCTTTAAATATTTATAGTATGATCATGTATACCTACATTAGTATTAATATATAAATGATGTAAGTACATGTTCTATGATTTTTTTTAATCCTATTTATCATTATTTATATATGTACCTATATAATATGTATTTTATGATGCTCAATTAAAATCAATCAATTAATCATCAATCAATAAATTATTCAATTAATCATCAGTCAAAATAAGAACATTTGAAAATTATTATACTTTACATAAATAGACCAAGACGACGATGACGACAACGACGAGTTTATTTGGCTGAATCAAAATTAATATGTATGTACATATGTGCATGTGTGTATGGAATTCATGATGTTATATACATTACACATATACATATATACATTTTCATAGTAAATATACTTTTAAAGAAGTAGATAGTTATATAGAATAACCTTTGTTATTTATGCATTCATGCATATTTTAAATGGCATATACATGGATATGGAATGGCGATGTTTGAATTTACATATGTATATACATTACATCTATATGCATTTGTAATAAATATATGTACTAAATTGTACCACATATAGTACATAAATATTCAAATTATATGTAAACGAAATAATAATAGTAATACCTGTACCTATAGATACTTATATGAACCTATATGAACCTATATATGTATAGAATGAAAAGAAAAAAAATTAAATTTTGAAAAACATTTCATACAGTTACTCATCATTCATGTAACGTATGCTCTATCTATACCTATAGACGACGCATATTATATCCAATACTTGTATTTTTATACACATATTTTATATAACGTATTTAGATGCATATAATATACCATGTATATACGTTATATTAACCATACCGTTACCGTATATAATACATGTACAAAAATATCTTTTGAAAGTTTTGAAAGAAAAGAATATTATATAGAGGTATTTATAGGTACCTATACCTCCTTTTTTTTTTTTAACTCTATTTATGTAAATATATAAAGTACATAGGCAAAAGAATGTAGTTCATACATATATTTTTTTGAGGGTAAATACCTATGTACTTATTATGTACTTTGATAATAATATGTAAGGGTTGGTAAGTAACAGTGCTATAAGGATGTTCATATCTTTATTAAAAGCGAACTATTTGTTATTATATTTATCTTTCTACTTCATTGAAATCACATATATACTACGTATTAATATATTCACTATTTAAATCGTATATACTAGATACTATACTAGATAGATTGTATGTGTGTTTATTTATTATTTATTATGATGGCTATGTATTATACTTGGGTTTGTTATAAACGTTATAACATATACACAGATATTTTCATTTTTTTGGTTAAATGAATGTGCATACAAAATATAAAGTCCCTTTATATTTGTATATAACATAACATATACGAGTATATATATAGTAAGTATATGTATATATGGATAGATCATCAAAAAATAGAATGGATTGAATTGTTTGAAATAGTTCATTTAGAATAAGTTTCAAGTTATGTTACGTACGTTATATTTATATGATTATATCACAGATCTATAAATGGTATACCAATGGTACTTAGATTGTTAGATCTATGTTTATATGTACATACATATGTATATGTATATGAACTGCATACAAGATACAATAAATTTACGATTTCCAAATTTCACAATAATGCATTTTTAATTTTGTACATAATTGCAGCATCAGAAACAAAAATGTAGTGTTATGTTTATATATACAATTTTATAATAAATTTAAAGGATGGAATATTTTGTCGCTAAATAAATACTAAACGTTTGTAATTCATATTTATATTCATTACATTTGCATTATTCTTGCGTATATCTATAATCTATATGATTATAGATTAGAGGACAGGATAAGAGTGTATAAAAGAAAAAGTATAGAAAACCTTCAAAAGTGTGATGTTAAATTATTATATGTACTATATAACGTACATTATGTGTACATCAATAAATTGAATTTTGATCCTTTATTTCAACCAAAGTAAAAAGATATTACAAGTATTCCCACTCTCAATAAAACCGTTATGTAGGTAAACAAAGGCGTAACTAACACTGTCTCAAAAAATTAAAAGCTTTTAAAGTTTTGTTAAAAGTAGACAGAAAATGTTGGTTTGATTTTGAAATAAACGAGAGATAGAGAAAAAAAATGACACATCCTTTTGAATACATCTCGTCTTTTTTTAGGTAGAAACATAATATACAGGGTGTATTCGAAATATTCGCATAATATTTAGATTCCAAATCCTTAATTTGTTCTGCTTTGTATATTAATAATAATATTAAACAAATATGTAAAAAAACAAAAATTTTAATCAACTTATTTATTAAGAATATTTTTATTTCGAAACTTAAATTTAGACTAAAATTACATAAAAAGTTATTAAATTGGTTCTTTTTGATGAATTATTTTTATTTATTTTATTCGTTGTCCATATATACAAATTTTAATATAATCAAAAAAAATGATTTGTCAAGTTATTATTTTGTTATTTTCATTATAAATTTGTTGTTACATTTTTCACTAAATTAATTTTAATAGAATTCTTTTGAAAAAATACATATGTACATAAGGAAATATCTTTAAAAAAAAATAAATATAAAAAATTAAAATAATAATAATTTATTGCCCGTTGTTAATTTTGATTTCTTACATTATAATTGACCTTATTGTTTTTCTATTAAAAAAGTTTTACAATAACAATCCAAATCCAACAAACAGTTTTTCTGCGGGCGAACCAGAAAAATTATTTGTTAGATATATTTCATACATGAAATTACAAATAAAAATCTTATAATTTTTATGCACTAACTATTTATATACAAAAATTTATTTACAAATGGGAAATACAAAGAATTTTATTTCTCTTGTCAAAATTTTTTACATCTCTATTAAATGTTTTTAAAATATAATACAATCTAACTCGTATAAATAAACATATTACATAATTTCTGTCTAAATCATTACAACATACATAATCAAATTCATCCTGAATTTCTTCGAATAATTTTTTTTCAATATCGGCGTCAAGTACAAAATTATTAAAACTGTTAGTAAACTTATAATCTAATTTTCTTAAATTTTCCATGAAACTATTACTAGGTATAACTAAATTACAATCCTTATATTCTTTAAAATAAATAAAAGTATGTTCAGGAAGAGGATCGGATTCAGCGTCGTCTAACAAGCAGTTATGGTTAATTTTTAATTTTTTATATAACCAACCACCAAAATAATAAAAAGCGTTTTGCTCTCCGAAACTGATGTGCTTATAATCTTGTGTTAATTTTACGTATGGAACAGACTTTTTGAGAGGTAAATTACTATCTAAACCTAATGAGTTAGTAGGAGTTGGTAATACAAATTCGGGATATGGTTCACAATTTCCATCATTAACCAGTTCCATATACTTCACGGAAAATGACTTTCTAAAGGCACATGCAAAATGATAGGGAGATAAGGTTCTAGAATTACCACCTTTTTTTCTTAAGGTTCCAAATGCATGTTCAAGGCCATCTTGATTTAAATGTCTAGTACAAATATATTTGACACCTTCAGATTCTAAATCTTTGAACAAACTTGTAAGACTACTGATATTCAAAGTCCAACCTAACAGGCATTTAATATTTTTCGTGACATTTTTTCCTAAATTATCTATGACCATTATACTTTTTACGAATTTATTCATTTCCTCTAACTGAGAAAGCTGAGAAACATTTGCATTAAAAGGTCTTCTATATTCTTTAACATCAGAATTGGTGCTTGAATTAAAAATATCGAACAAGGTGTCAAATTTTTCTAAAAATTCAGCAGTGTAGACTGCGGTTGAAGAAGCTTCATTTCCACTAACGGAAGCATACAAAGCGCTAGCCACTGTTGCACTTATGACTTGAGTCGCATATTTAACTCTCATCTTTTGAAACGTATTAGGGTAAATGTGATCGTCAGTTAGTTTTGGAGCTAATCGAAATTGTCTTAACTTGTCTTCTTGATAAAAATGTACAATATCGTTCCAAGAAGCAGTTTTATTTTCTTCAAACTTAATATTGTATTTTATTGTATTGTTTCTAACAGACTTAATTAAATGTGGTGGGTCGAAAAAGAAATGGATTTTAATATTGTCTACTAAGAAGTATGGCCTACTTTCACTTATTCCTAAAAGTTTTGGTAAATTGTAGAAATTTCCCCCTTGATCACATACAACAGCTTTGGGTTCCATGCCTACACTTATCAATTCCCTGACACATTTTAATATATATTTTTGTACTTTCTTCGACTGGCATGCGGAAGAAATGAAAGTATAACCTAATAAGTGCTTATACTTATAAGTTATACCCTGAACCATTATGACAAAAGCATACCTAGCAGCTTTATTTGCACGTTCTTCTCCATCATCTTCAAAACCTATTATTTGACCCCTAGATCTATCATAAAATAAATGGGATTTCAAGGAAATTTCATCAAAACATAAAATGCATTTTTTTGCAAAGGAAGGCAAACTTTCTAACTTAAGTTTTAAAGATTTGAAATGAACAGAATGGAACCCTGGCCCAAAAGGCCAGGATTCAATATAACGCATTAATGACGTTCTGGAAGGCATGTTAATAGTTTTAGACAAATAATTAAAAACTGAAGGGGAAAAGAAAAATAAACTTAACCCTCTACTGCATGAATTATTTTATAAGTGCAAAAATCTGTCAATGACATTAAAAGATCATTTCAAGATGCATAACTAGAATAAATATTTGGTACAAAAAAATTTATTTCACCTCGCAGGATCAAAATAAGGATAAAACCATATATGGCTTCGTATGTATTAAGCATAAAATTTTCAGAAAAGTAGTCTGCCATATATGGCTTTTTATGCTTTTGCGACAAAAGTGAGAAAAGTGATATGTTTTGTATGATTAATTTTTTGTGATGGTAAGAAAAACTAAATTGAAATATTTTTTGACTTATTTATTTAATTTTACAAATTCCTTCAAACTCAAAATTAAAAATGAAATTCGCGAAACAATTACGCTTTTCGTTGTAGCAAAGATGTACGTTGCATTTTTCGCATACAGTATATGACCGGAAATTGCAGTGATTTTGACATAACATTCTGTTTGAGGACCACATTGGTAGATGTCCAATGTTATCCACTCGCACAGAATTCAAAGGCATGTCCTGATGTCTGGTTGGACGTTTTCTTTTTTTCTTTTTATGTTGTTGGAGTATTGTCAGGAGCAGGAGAGTTATATGGACTTGATATAGGAGTACTATATGGGAACAATCCATCTGTTGAAGTATAAGAAGCCATATATGGCAGATTAGTTGTGTGAAGTTTTTTTGATAAATGCATACGAAGCCATATTCGGCTTTTTGGAAAATTGCACAAAATCATATATAAAAATAATTGTTTTTTTGAAAAATTGCATTACAATAATTAAATAATAATGCTTAGAAATAGAAAATATTTTTTAAATCGTCTTTACTTACTTTTTGTTTATTTTATTCAAAAAATAAAATTACACAACTTTTTATTACACTTTCATTTGGCACACGCTAACGCACAACTAAAAAATGATTACTTCATGAACATGAAACGAACATGACAGAATATGAATAACAGTTGTAATAGTACATACTAAAACTTGATGAAACAAGTGTTAACTTTTAATAACAGGATTTCGAGAAAAACATTATAGAATACACGAATGCATATCTGGCTTCGTGTACAGTAGAGGGTTAAAGAAAACTGCTTATGTTCTTCTGAAAAACGCCATCCTTTCTTCTTCCTGTCACTATTCACTACATGGCATTCTACTATATTTGCTAAATCATTCGGCAAAAACTTATAAGCTAAATCTATAAAATGCGCTTTACTTTTTACCTTATTTTTAAGCTCCTGTAGTTCTTTTTCCTTTTGTATTTCTTTTTTTTTCATATTGGCAATCTCCTGCAAAAGATCTTCAACAGACAGAGTTGTTTGTGTTTCTTGATTCCTTGAATGACCAGAACTGACAGCTTCTTCTTGAAATATTTGTTCCTCTTCATTATTATTTGTGATGCTAGAAGCAGGCACGATGATGATGTCTTCTAATATCTCAATCTTCGGACGTTTATTTTCTTGATGAACTGATGGAAAACTTCCCTTTCTCAACTTCCTACCGCTTATGCCGATCATTTCTTTTTGGAAATGCTCCTCACATATTCTGCTGTCCCTTGGTAAATTTTCAAGTAAATCCAGTCGTCCAGTATTTTCTAGCCATAATCGCCTTCTGTAGACAATTTTTTTATATTACAAATGAAACAATTATTAGTAGTTAATTTAAATTAACTAAACTAAATTAATTGAATTAGTATAGTGAAACTACGTACCTTGATTCATTCTTTGGAAATAAAAACCAATTTCTGTCTGGAATCATTCCTTTTGTCCATCCACAAACAATACACTTCAAATTATGGTGATTTCTCGAACTCATTTTTTTAAGTTATTTTTGAATTGCACTTAAAAAAACACTGAATTTCACTAATGTAACACAATTTTTATTTTTAAATAAAGTAATTGATTAAACACGTATGCTTCCTTCGTCCACAAAATATGGTTTGAAAAATTGAATTACAGTTTAAAAATAACCGCATTAAATTGAAAATCTGTCATATGTTGAAAGAAAGAGAAGGTAGTGAGTTGGTTAAAATGAGATAATCAACTCTAATACCTGAAACGCATTAACATGCAGTGCAGCGAATGTGAATTATTTATTATTATAATTACATACATATATTCACGATTTCTTTATAAAGCTAGGTGAAAATGTAACACGACTACAACTTTAGAAATATACGAGTACATTATAATCAAGTCAAATAAATTTAAAAATTACAAATTTTATTTTTAATCAAAATAAGAAAAGTTACAATTTGATGACATACCCTGTAAAAATTATTTGAATAAAGCAAGAATGAGAATGTAGTTGTAAGTTTTAATATGATTATTATTTAACAAGAATGACAGTGATACCAGTCAATACCAGTCTTACTTTCATAATTGTCATATCGTTATTCTTTGTTGTGTACAGAAGAATAATATTGTACACGAATCTTAAAAATTATGAAATTTGAATATTAAAAAGAAAACCTAATAAGGTGTAAGCATTTTTTAATTTCATTTGTTATTAGTACCATTAAGTACGAAAAACTTCTTAGTTTATAAAACTCAGTACAATATTTAAAAATATGAAATAGATGAACATATAAAATTTTTGTAAAACTATGGTAATACTGGGAGAAATTTAATCTATGTTCATCAGTGCTACCATTCTTCTTAACTTTACATTAAACATAAAATCAATTATTATATACATACTTATATAAATATAATAATAAAACACGAAATAAAATCATTAAATTGTTTAAGTAGAAATATATATCATTCTCCAGTACAAATTCCGAATTAGATTAAATAAATCAAGCATTATTAGAATCAAGAGGTAAAAAAGAAATATTTCATGAAAATAAAAATTATTAGTCAGACAACTGTAAAAATTATATACATTCGAATACACTATGGTAGCCCTTATCCGTAATCAGAAACATCAGAAATGCGTTTTTGTATATTAAACTTGTTTTTCATATTATTTTTCTGCGTTATTATATCTGATATCTGATCCTGATGCATGGGTGTATATGTTAGAGGTATATATATATTATATATAATATATAATTTCAACCAATTACCAATACTTTTAAATTGCTCGAGCCCGACTATATTTTTCAGCATATAGAAATAAATAAAGGATCTACGTGTGCAAGAACAATGTTCTGTGTGTATACATGAAATTTCTTACGCATAAACAGTTGATTTTCAAATCAAAAATCATGAATAAAAAAATTAATAATATCATATTATACGAAATGAATCATGAAGAAAATGCATGAAATATATCATATATGTCATTTTTTCATTAAAAATTAGTTAAAAATGTATAAAAAAATATACTAATTTCTGCCCAACTATTTTAAAAATGTTTATGTGAAGATCAAGTCGCATAGTCGGGCGTGTATATGATGCGTGAATGTATATGTTATAACATGTTTATTATATGTCAATATGTTGTATGTTTCAGCATGGAAAATAAACCCAGTTAACCAAGAATATATCATTGATATATGAAAGATATATCTAACTGATATAAAAGATATATCCTTTAGATGCACCTTTGTCATATGAATGATATATGTTTTTACAAGGCAGAATATCGCTTTTTTCGACAAAATTCAATAAAATTTGTCAAAGCACGATTGTACTTATCAAAAACGTATCATTATGATATATCAATAATATATACTTTTAGATATCTTTTAGATATTTTTTTAGACATACTTTTATGAAAAAAGAGCAAAAATGTAAAAGAAATAGAAAATGATCAATACATTTATTATTATTTATGAATATGCATACTCACTAACTTTTATAAAATTTCCATTTCGTGGTCTAAATAACATTTTTCAAAGCTACGTAATGAAAATTTATAATTAGGTGAGTAATAATAATTAACAACCAATATCCGTATTATCTGCTTTCTATTTATATATTTGTAAAAATTATATTTATTATATTATATTACCGATTGAATATAATTTATGTCGGGCTTAGACTATAGAGACAGTTATACAGACGAATTTTGAAAACACGATCAAGCGACAAGTGTATATCTATTATGACATATGAATGATGTATCAGAAATACATCTAAAAGATGTATGTCAACAAATTTACTCGGGAATCACGACTACGTGACGAAGCAATGTATCAGAAAATAGACACATAAGATATATATCCACTAGAATACATAAATGATATGTCTAAAATATATCTAATGGATATCTAGTAGATGTTTATATAGGAAAAATCTGATCGTGAGACCCGAGAAGATAACGAAGTCATATATCTAAGATTAGATAGGTGGAATATATATCCTCGTTGGTTAACTGGGATGGATCTACGTGTCAAGAACAATATATGAAAAATATACTGATTTCTGCCAGACTATTTTAAAAATATTTATGTGTATATAAAATCATATTGTCGGGCTATTTGAAAAGCATGAATTGATGAATGTGTATATGATGAGTGAATGTATGTGCTAGAGATCACTTTCAGCATAGAAAACGAAAGCTCTACGGTGTAACGAACTATGTTTCTGTGTGTAAAAAAATTATATAGGAATATATGAAAAAATATATCGATTTCTGCCCGACTATTTCAAAATTGTTTATGTGTAGGTCAAAAAATATTGTTGGGCTATTTGAAAAGCATTAAAACTTGAAAGCACCTTGTGTACAGATATGATATGCGTGAATTTTGCTGCTGTATAGTTGGGCTATTTAAAATGCATTATAAATTTTTCGTATATGTACATGAAGATTTTCGAACGTGCAATTGTGTTGTTTGAATGATGTATAATTTGTCTCACTTATAACCTGAGGAAATTTCATTTAAAATTTTTTTTAATGTAGTCAGTTCTTCTAACTAATGGGAATTTTTTTGTCAGGGTGTGTGTGAGTTTCTTTTCCCCGAGGGAGGGTGAAAAGTAAATATAACGGACCATTTGAGAGTGGACCTTCTTCTTATATTCTTTATTCATTGATTTCAACAGGCAAAAACATATTTTTTTTATACAAATTTTATCTTTTTTCTTCTGTTATTGCCTGCTTCGCATTCAAAAAAATTAATGAAAATGCAATTATAGACCACTCACTCACTAGACCTTTGTATCTACCTTTCAATACGATATAACGACAAGAAAGAATTTAGATGCAGCGATGTAGATATGTACATATTATCTGTGCATAAATTATTTTTTTTTCTTTTGATATTTGAGAATTAGTTGTTATAAAACAAAAACAAAAATCAAAAAATGTGTTATTATGAAATAAAATGGAAAGAAAAAAAATTTATTTCTTTCAAAAAGGATATAAAACGGTGAATATGTATATTTAAAGTAGGCGTCATGTTTTCAGTTTTTCTATATTGAAATAGTATATGTACAGTAATTTTTTATTGCATACAATTATTTAAATTCTATTTTATTTTTTTTTTTTTTTTGTTCAAATATATTTTGAATTTGAATTTCAATTTAATGTCTTCGACACACAGAGGTTGAAATTAAGTAGATTTCATTTTAATTTCGAGTAGAAGTTACGAAGGTGACACACAGCTATTTTGACAGTTTGCGTCTAATATATTTAATTTATCTAATTTTAATTTAACTTATCTGAACATAGCCTGCTTCTTCTATTAAATTTAACTGTCATTTATATTCAATTATTTCTTAATGAAAATTTAAAAAAAAACATTTTTTTGGTTTACAATTTTTTAATAGATGTCTCTGTTCTACGTAAAGAGCGCAAAATGATTACATTTCGAGCGAAATTACGTATTTTTTTGGTAATTTCGCTGACTAGATTTCGACCCAAATCCGTCGTTTTTTTCGGATTTCGAGGCTGAAATTATAGCAAAATACTTAATTTCAACCTCTGTGTGTCTACAATATAAAACAACAAAATATTTAACAATTGACGCAAGTGTTATTTAATTTAATGTTTTGCTTTGTTGTTTTTGAATTTGAAGAAATAAATATACAAATGGATGATGATAAAAATCAAGATAACCAATATCCTTAGACTCCACAGGTAACTAACTATAAACACAGATATGTTACCAAAGGATGAAAAAAAAACATTTATTTTTCATTGTAATTTTTATGATATGTCGATGATACACATTTACACATTTGAGTACACTTTAACTCATTGATGTCAGGATGACAAGGAAATGCATGTGTTCATATCTTTAAAATGATTGCGTATACAGGTACACAAAAATACATCATAATATAAAAAATTTCGAATACAATAGTCACCTATATCTATAATAGAAAACTTTTACTAATCGTCAATCGATTATTTAATAAAATTTTGCATCCCTATAGTTCCAAGCAGCTTTGATGTACAAATCCAAAGATAATACAGTCCTACTAGATGAACCATTTCATTTTTTTTATTTAAATGTTTGTATGTTTGCCAAAAATAAAGATCGAAAAAGTTTTTCGAAACAATATCGAAAAAGAGCGAAAGTTTATAATTCAGGAGGGATGTAAATATGAGAGAAAAATAAGAATATTTATAGAGAAGAATTAGTTTGTGAGTTGCATGACTGGTTTACTAAATTTTATATGGTTTTGAGTGGTACCATCACTTATTTGGGGTGCGTTCATGAACATTACTTTAACCATAGTCATGGTGTAGTATAGTTTAAGCAAAGTTATGTTATACTACAGCCATAGTTATGTTAACTTCAAGTGGTTTTTGAACGCGATTTTTACCATAGTAGTAGCAATAAATTATCATTCAGCTGTCAAGTCAAGTTTAAAAAATTTTTACATATTATAATTACATTTTTTGTATTATATTTTTTGTTTGTCAAAAATTAATTATTTTTTAAAAATGAAGTTTAAAACAAAATTAATAAATTTCAAATAAATTAAATTGAAATTTTCACAATTCACAACAAAAAATTAAATGACAAACGATTTTTTATTGTCAATGTCATTACCACTTAAGGGCTTACTATCGTTACTATCGTTAACCATGCTCTCGAGCAGGGTTAATTTTTGACATCAAATAGTTAAAAATTTACTTTACTTCAGATGTTTATGAACGCTAAAAAGTTATGTTGGTAGTTATGTTTTACTATACCACCACTATTCTGAACGACAAATGATAACTATAGTTAACTATAGTAACGTTTATGAACGCACCCTTGATATGATATTATACTTGAATAAGTAAAAATAAATGGATATTTTGTACGCAAATGCTTTAGAATACAACAATTGACAATAGGGCTGTTTCAAATTTTTTTTTTATTGTATTGAGTTGATCGTCGTATTTAATATATGAATGACTTGAGAAAGGAGGCATTTCATATTTCATGTATTTTTATATATGTATGTATGTGTTGTTATGATTAATATGCCTTGTCGCGTGCTATATGATCTGACATAAATTACTACTACTACTTCTAATTGAAATACATATATAGAATTGTATTTATATCAAAGACCATATAAATATATACATTTTATATGGTCTTTTTTTTGGTTATATGTATTACCTTACCTGTATAGGTTTACATTATTTTCTGATGTAGGATTGTAGAATATTTAGCAACAGAGGTTTTTACGTATGCATACATTATAATGACTGTAGCATTTGTACTGTACTCTGGTCTATACATTTATATGGTCTTATGTATTACTTGTATAGGTTTACATTATTTTCTGATGTAGCATTGTAGAATATTTGGCAACAGAGGTTTTTACGTATGCATACATTATAATTGCTGTAGCATTATACCAGAGATACTATATAAATACATATAAATATGTTTTTACATAGTATCACAGATCAGATACACTTATCTGTGATAGTATATAGTATCTTTGATTATACATAATATGTATACATATGGATATATTATGGTTTTATTTTGTTATGTTTTTGAGTTCATTGACTTATGAATGCAAGATACGATTATATATTATCATATCCCGTGAATTGAATTTCTTCTTGAAATTTTTAAAGAATGTCTTTTTTAATGTTTGGGCCTTAGGACTTCTGAAAAAATAAAGTATTATTCTGATTTATGATCATAATATAGAAAATTAAAAATCAGGTGTTTTGTGAATTACCAAATTTTTTTATAGACTGGGTCAATTTGTTTTCTAACTAGATAAAAATTGATATTTTCAAATTAATATGGAACATAATTTACAAATTAATATATATATTTTTCTAAATCTTGAGGATAATGAATTTTAAATTATATACAATATTTTTTAAAAACAGAAAGCTTAAAAATATTTATTTCAAAATTTTTAAATTTTATTTCGTTGATGTTTTTTGTGTGTGGTATAAAGTATATACTCAAAAAATTCTAAATACTAGCGCTGATGAACATTTAATTAGATTCAATGAAAATTGATAATTATTTGTAGCTTGAAAAATATTATATAATATAGGTATATATAATAAACAACATGTCATGAAGTCGAAAATAAATTATTTGTAAATTTATGGATTTTTATGATTGAATGCAATCAAATTTTTTTCATGTATGTTTGTTTGAAAATAAATTATTAAGTAGAATGGGCCTATAATTCTAGTCCTAGAAATATTTTGGAGATCCGTATTATCAAAATATCTTCAGTAGTGATTCAAAAAATTATGTTTGAAAATAACGTGGAATAGGTTTACGTATAGTAAATTATAATTGCTTATTTGATTTTTGAATTCAAAATTTACCTTTGTATTTTAACATTTCTATTAAATTGATAACTCATAAGCTATTTAATATTATTCCTAAACAAAATTGCCGGCAATAAAAAATAAAATTGTAAAATTTATAATATATTTCTACTTATAAATTTGAATGAAAATTTTTAATTTGATGCATTCATTTAAAAGCGCGAGAACTGGTCAGTTCTGCATGGTGCGGTCATGGTGTTGGCAAAGAAGAGGAAATTAATCTGACCTGTCTCTACTTTAGAATATATTATCAGAAATTTGAATAGCCTTTGAAATTTAGTATTATTCATAAATATTTGTATACAGCATTTTTTTTAAACAAAAGTTTTTAAAATTGCATGTTTTTTATATAAATAAAATAAACTCCTAATTTTTTAATTTTTAATTCTGTTATTTTCTATAAAATATATGTAACTTTGTTTTGAACTAAAATGATCCTAATGAATTCGGACAAAAAAGCGATGAATTATCAATTGTTCTCACAACATTTTAATACAGTTGAAATTATATTTATGTATTTATAATGTTTCGAGGATGCATTTCCAATTATTAATTAATTAGAAATTAAATGCCGTGTAAAAGTAGTTGTGAACAATACTGTACATCCAGTTTTAGTTTAACTATAGTTGGAAGACAGTTTTCAAATTTAAAAATTTTAAAATTAAATATATTACTATATATGATTTATAAAGTATAATATTAATATGCAAATTATGTATAAAAATATCTAAGAAAGTCATAGCAAAGCAGAAGAAAAATTTTGATCACGATCAAAGTGGATTTTCCATTTACGCAACCTGAATAATAGTGGCAACGTAGTAAATGAATCATATATTCTTCAAATATAGATATTGTGGTATCTTAAAAGGATATTTGCTTGAGGCCTGTTTCCTATCAAATTTGTTATTTAATTCTTTTCAGAGGAAAACCATCAGATTGCAGTGTAATTGATAAATATTCGGTAATTATAAACTTTCGCTGTCAGCTAGTTTTCTTTAAACATTAAAAATCGAAAAATATATGAATCTTCATGATTCTAGTCTCAAAATATTCCATTTAACTTCGGATTTATGAAAAAAGTATAATAGTTACAGTTTGATGCGTAGGAGAGTGTGGGTAGATAGTTAAAAGAGCATATGAAAAAATCAGTTTAATTCAGTTCAAAAATGTTGATCAGTGTTAACGAATGACGCTAATTATACAGCACTTTTCATACTCTTTTAGCATCCCCGCACCCACCTGGCAAAATTCTCTTTTTTTCAATTATATTTTAGTTTTCATTCTATAAAATTTTTCAATCTTACTAATGAAAAATTACTCATGAGTAATTACCACCCACCACCCCCCACACCACTCCACGCATCAAACAGCCACTATTATATTCTATTCATAAATCCGAAATCAAACCAAAGTTGAAAAAAAAGCAAAAAGGTTGACTTTTCAATTTTTTATGAGTAAAAAACCAGCTGATAGCGAAAGTGTATATGTAATTACCAAATACTGTATTCATATATCTATGAATAACAAAAAGGTTCATATTTAACATTACACACAAATATTTTCATAAAGAAATATGTTAAGAAAGGTCATTGATACTATATACATTATAGATCCTGATATAGTGATATACATCATTGAACAATCTATTTTTATAATTACACTTGTATGTATGTATACAAAATACCATATAAACGATGTATACATATTACATACAATCATGTATATCGCATAAACAGCACATTCATTGCATATAGTATTTACAATTATCTATTCTGCATAAGCAAGCAGCATGTTGTTATTAATGTCTACTATGTCATGTCTATTATGTATGTATTAGAATTAGTTTTTACATCGCATTCAATGTTATACCAAAGACCAATATAATATACCATGATATAATATATTTTATATATCGGTCTTTGGTTATATCAAACTTGTTTATTCATGTTATATCAATGTTATATGCTTTATGTATGTATGTGTACGAGATCGTCTTCAATTCAATATGGATCCTTATATATCCTTATGCACGAGCATAAACCATACATGGAGAATAAATATATATGATCAAAATCTCTCAAAAATGTTCAAATTTATATTTATATGTTCCAGCCAATGATATTCATTTATTCTATTTTCAATATTCAAAATATACAAATACATATAAATAACACTTATATGTGTGGAATATCATATGAATTAAATGTACATTTTAAATAGCATTGTGTATTGTTTAGTGCTGCAAAACATTGACAGGTGTTCATTTCATTTGTGAGAGCAAACATTTATAATAAATGAGAACAAATTCGAAACACTATGGTCCGTCTACACAATTAGTTTTGATAACTCGATTTACAAAAACAATTCCTTTATATCACAGACTGTCATACAAATTTATTGAAATGT
This sequence comes from Villa cingulata, assembly GCA_951394055.1. Taxonomy (NCBI): domain Eukaryota; kingdom Metazoa; phylum Arthropoda; class Insecta; order Diptera; family Bombyliidae; genus Villa; species Villa cingulata. The sequence continues at coordinate 10,559,952 of OX596017.1, forward strand.
TTATAATTGTGTACAGGGTACATAACTAAAAGCAATTCGAAAAATTTTGAAAAACTTTTTTGATTTTGATGAAGCTTTTTCGATCTTTATCATATATGTAAGTGTGTCGTTTTTGGAAAAATTACCACTTACACTAAAAAGAACATCTATTGAGACGAAGAACTATATTATCTTTGACAAATCCAATCGAACTTTTGCATAAGAGCATTGCGATATTAGTCTCTAAATGCACCATAAACAGTTTAACAATAGTTTATCTGAATATAATTTTTTACATATAATGCATATATAATACATTTTGTAATCATTCAAAAAAAAAAATTGTAAATACTATACCATCATGTATACATGTATGTACTATGTATGTATGTAATTATCTTTCTTTTTCGTCGCTTTGACATATGCGACACAATGATAATTCATTCGACTGATTCAAACTTTGTTCAGGACCAAGTTCTGATACATCATTTAATTGAGAATCACTATCAGCAAAGTGATCGTAAACTAGTTTACCATACTCATCTTCTGGTGGTGGTGTAACAATACCTGGATTATCAATAAATGATGAATTATCAGGTAAAGATTCTGTTGAAGACATTTCAATTATTTGAAAACCGGTAAAGGAATTGTTTGTTGTCATGTTCATGTTGTTATTGTTCTTGTTATCATTCGATAATTTGAAATCATCCTGTATAGTGTATACCATCATCATTATTGATATTAATTATAGTATCATGTAAATTTGAAGTATTACGATCATGTTTTATTTGAAGCCATTTAAGTGGTTGATGGTCAGTTTGTAATTCAAATTCTTGTCCATATAAATATGTCCTAAAATATTTCGTCCCCTAAACGATTGCTAATATTTCTTTTTCTACGGTAGAATAGTTCTTTTCATGGTTGTTAAGAGTTCTTGAAGCAAACCAAATTGGATGACATTCTTGAGTGAGTACTGCTCCTATTGCAAAGTTGCTGGCGTCTGTTATGAGTTTAAATTGTTTGTTGAAATGCGGATATTTTAATATTGGATGTTGTGTTATATTTTCTTTCAATTTTTCAAATGCATAGCATAGCATATATATAGTCAGGGTCGTAGATATTCACTTTAGCTTTTTTCTTTAAATATTTTGTCATGGGATGTGCAATTTCTGCATAATCTTTTATAAATTTTCTGTAGTACCCTGTTACTCTTGGAAAAGATTTAATTTGTTGTTCGTTGGTTGGTAATTTTAGGTCTTGAATTTCCTTGATTTTATTGGGATTTGGTTTAACACCATCAGGGGTTAAAACATGTCCTAAAAATTCTGTTTCTTTAGATAAGAAGTTACATTTATCGATTTGAATTTTTAATCCCGCGATTGTCTTAATCTATTGAGGATTTTTCTTAGATTTGTGATATGTTCTTCTAAGGAAGCACTGTCTTCTTCCTGTCTTTTTCAGCGACTAGAATCTGGTGAAAACCTTTAGCTAAATCTAATGTTGTAAAATATTGGGCCTTTCCTAATTTATCTAATAGACTTTCAATATTTGGAATGGGGAATTTGTCATTGATTGTTATTTCATTCAGCTTTCTATAATCAATGACTATAAGCCATTTCTTTTTCCCGGAGTTATCTATCTTTTTTGGCACTATCCATAATGGTGAGTTGTATGGAGATGAGCTTTCTTTTACAATACCTTAGTCGAGCATTTCATTTATTTGAGACTCGATTTCTTTTTCATGCACTGAAGGGCATCTATATATTTTACAATAAATTGGATTTTCATTTGTAGTAAAAATTTCATGTTGTACTTCATGAGTGAAGGTCAAATTTTCACCTTCTATAAAAAATATATCTTCGTATTCATTTAATAAATTATTTAACAATCTTTTGTCTTCTATATTTAAATGAGAAATGTTTAAATTTTAGGAATCTCTTTTGAAAGCGGTTACAAGTTACATATTTCATCAAACAAAATAGGATAATCTAATGCAATTAAATTTTTTTTTATTTTTATTTAAAGTTTCAATATACGTATGTACTTATTTTCTAAGTCGATTTTTGCTTTAAAAGGAATAAGAATATTCTGACCAATGATAGCATCGTATTTACGACCAGTTAAATTAATCAGCTTCCAAGAAATAGCACCTTGGGCACCAAATTCCTTGGGGAAAGGAGTAATTATTTTATTCATTACTCTGTTTACTCCGTTTACGGTAGTAAAATATAAAGGTGATTCAAATTTTTTTTCGGGGATATCTTTGATTATTTTTGTATTCATGATACTGGTTTCAGACCCGGTATCAATGACACATTTTATTTTTTGTTCATTTATAGTAATTTCTATAATAGGGAGTTTACAACCCGAGGCTCTTTTGTAAAATTTACATCTTGTTGAATATTTTCTACTTCCATAGGCTCTGGATTGGATTTATTTTGTCGTGAAAACACGTTGTTACGATTTTGGTAAGAAGTTTGATTTTTATATTGTCCTGAGCTATTCCTTAGATTAATTTGTTGAGTATTATTAGACTGTCTTGTGTTTTGTGTATTAAATTGAGGAGTATTATTGTATTGTCCTAAACTGTCCTGAATAATTATTTCTTATGTGTAATCATTATTCTGTACTTGCGGAAAGTAATATCTATATTATTTAATTTATTTTGTGAAAAGTTTCTATTTTGGTGTTTGTTACTTGAATAACTGTTATGTCTTGGTTTATTTTTAAATGTACTGTCATGTCTGTTATTGTTATTTCTTCTCTAGGCTTTTGAAATAGCACGTTCGTCATCAAGAAGTTTAAGTTCTTCAAATTTATTATACATTGCAATCAAAGTACTATTTGGTTAAATAAAGTAACACTATTCCTACTAAGTACCTGTCGTTATTCTCAGGGATATGATTTATTTCTTTACCTTCATCGAGCTCATATAACTCATTTAATAAATAATTTGTTTGTCTTATTTGGTTAAATAATTCCCTCAAGGTGTCTACTTTGATGTTCCTTGTCTTGTTGATGAGTTCTGCATAGTCCTCTCGTGGACGGAAGTGTAGTCTTATTTCCTGTTTTACAGCTTGACATGATATGTTGCTTCCCAAACGTTGAATGCATCGTTTTGCGTTTCTCTGGAGTTTTTCATTCAACACAATTTGCGTTACGTAAATTAAAAGCTGATTATTGTTACCACACAATTGGATGGCATTGTCGACAGATCTGATGAATTCTTGAAGAGTGTATTCGCCATTTCCATTAAAAACTTTTAGATGCTGAAAATGGTTAATAAAAATATAAAGTGTATACGATTTTAGTTTTATTTAAATCATAAAAGAATAAATTAGATTTTGAAAAAATCATCATCATCACTGGCGTTACAACTCGAGGTGAGTTTCGGCCTGCAAAAGAATTTGCTTTCATTCGTTCCTGTCATTCGTCGTTGGTCTGTCAGCAATCAGCTTCTTGGATAAGTCCGCTCAGAAGTAGTTTAGCCTAAACTTTTCAGTGCAAATAGTTTAACAAATCAATGAGAGCGTTTTTTGAACATACAACAAATGACAACTAAACCAGTTTTCGGTCTATCAATACGAATTCTTAATTAAAAGCTTTTTCTAAACTGTGCTACGTTTCTGTATCTCAGTCGAGAAGTTCTCGACTGAATGTGACGTCACAGCTTCTCGTCTGGTAATTCTCGATCCAAAAAATTTTTGCATTTCTGTTTCTCTCGAAATTCACCAATCGAGAAATTCGTGGATAGTATCTATAATCGAGAGGGAATATCGGGAATGAAACAATTTGACATTTAAGTTGTTAGTGTATTCAATATTAATTACATATTTAACCGCTTATTTCAAATATTTGAAATTTCTATCATACAAAAGTTTATAGGTATGAAAATATGAATATTATATTTTGAACCAATATTTTTCATTTTATGAATTCATGTTATAAGTGTATTTAATTAGAAAAATTATTAGTACAATTTTCAATTCAAGATAATTTTATAAAAAAAAAGAAAAAGATAAATGCGGTATAATAAAAAAAAGGATAATTTATTGCAGATAAATTTTAGAAATTTTTGTAAACATTTTGCTTTTTTTATATTAATCGACATGTGTATTACTTGTGAAAAAATTAAGTAAGTAAATAAGGAGAAGTAGTATAAAATATCTACTATCTTATAATATTTTTATTTGAATGTATAGTAATGTAATACAAACCGCCAAACCGGTAGATTTTAGATTTAGATTTTAGATTTTAGTAGAACCGGTTTTTATTTAGAAGCATAAAAAAGCAAAATCTTGCGTGCAATATATTATATTATTTAATTATAATATATTATTAGTTTTACCTGACATTCCCCTACAATAAAAATAAAAATATATTATATGTACTTATATGTATATTAATTTATTATTCTTAATTTTTTTTACATCGCTTTTATTTTTGTTTTCTTCCATTGATACGGATAGGTATAATATTATATATACAAATTATTTTTTCTTAAATTTATAATTATAATAACAAATATACATTATTATTTTCACTATTAATGTTATAATTGTAATTATTAACACCGTATTACAATTTTAAAATTCAAAAATATTTAAAATTCAACGGCTTTTTCAGTTCTCACTACCTAAATTATCGGTGAGAAGTTTCTCGATCGCTACATTCTCGATTCTCGATTCACCACAGATACAGAAACAGGCCGATCGAGAATGACGTCATAATAACGTCAAATCGAGTTCACCAGTCGAAAACCAATCGAGAAGTGATACAGAAACGAAGCACTGATTTAGCTAAATCCAAAAGGATTTTTTGCTCTGTCAGCACTAAGACTAATAATGATGAAATGACAAAGTATATTAATACTGAATTGAGCATTAATTAATTTTCAATTTTCAAATTATTGACTGTCAAAAAAAAAAGAAAAAAACTAACATTTATGTATATATGTAATAATGAAGTAAATTTGATTTATTTTTATAATTTCAGTTACCATGTCAGTGCCAGAAACAAAACAACGTATTCAAGTTCCAGATGTATTACGTGATGTACTATTAGAATTTTCAATTGCATATCTTTTAGAACAACCATCAAATTTAATAGATTTTGCAGCTGAATATTTTGCAAAATTACGACAGAAACAAAGACAACAACAAGATACAAAACGTAATGGAAATGAAATATCATCTCCAGGTAACAACATCAAAATGTATAAAAGTTAGCTATATATTTAATTACATTTTACACATTTTAAACTTACGCATCTCTTTATATATGTAGATGTAGCTGTTATTTTGTAAAAATTATAGGTATAACACAGCACTCTATAAGTTTCCGGTCTAAATGAGAAAAAACACATTTACTTGATTAGAAAGTCAACTTTATTCATCAACATATTCTCCTTCAAGAGTGATGCATTCATTCCAATGCTTCTCTGATTTTTCGATGCCCCTTTTGTAGAACGTTTGTTTTTGCTCGCTAAATAGACCTCAGTTTTAGCAATCACTTTTTCATTTCAGCCAAATTTTTTAAAACGCTGTAACTTGTAAACTAATTGTCAAAATATCATTAAAATTTGTCACATATCTTTTCAAGGTTGATACATGTACAATACATGTGTCAGTTGTCAGATCGGGGACTTATTGAGTGACGTGATATTTACAGAAATCATTATTATAGTCATCACAAAAAGTGCATCAATTTCCTTAATAATGTGTTATCCTCTTTAAATATTATTCTTTTTTTTAATTCATTATTCGATTCTGTTGTGATTTTAAAACGATTTTCAAGAGTCAATCTCTTTTTCCTTCCAACTTCCAACAATTTTATTTTCTCCTTATTTTTTCACAAAGCATATATCTGTTCAATTTCATTTGATCCTTATATCTGACTTCGCTCTTATTTAGATCACTTGTGACTAATAATAACGCAAATAAATGCGGGAAAAATGTATACAATTCCTTTCTTTTTATCGAATATATTTCAATATACTACTGTCAGATAAACCATAATAAGTATTTAAATATACAAAAACATTTCGAAGAAATTAAATTCTAAGCCTAATTTATTCCATATATTTTATGAATGATGCAGTTTTTGTGATCGTGAATGTATATATACAATACATTTTTTTTTCTCACTTATTTGTTTTTAAAATGCTATATAATGTTATATGATTGTATTTAAATTTTATTTTTAATTTAAAAATTAATTACTTACATTTACATTTACATGAATAATTCTTGACAATGATGAAGATGCTATGGCTATAACGCCAAAAATAGTTGAACAAAGAGCACGTCTTACTGAAGCAGTTAAAAATATTATACTCTTCAGATCATTAGACGCTGATCAGGTACACACTATACCTATATATATGTATATATAATTCTTTCTGTTCAATATTGTATGGGTGTTTTCAAAAATGCAAGCTTGACTTCGTTAACTTGCGGCGATCAAGTCAAATTACCTTGTCGCAAGATTATATATCTAGCAATGTCAAGAAATCTTTGCATATTTGAACATAAATCATAGTTATCACACGTAAATTTTCGTGTTACCATTTTGCCAGTTTTTAAAAAAATTATTTGAAGTGAAGTGTATTGTATTTGTATTTCACTCATTTCATTGTTTAAATGACAATATTGTTTGTAATAATTGAAATATTTTTGTGATAAATGATTTTATATATTTTAATGATAAAGTAATTACGAATGTCATCTTTCAAATTTGAAATGAGTAACACTTGAATAATAAATGAACAAGATAAAAAATAAATAAGCAAAGCGATTATCATGAACCTTTCAAATCTTGACTCAAGTTGACGATAAGCTTGAATAAACGAACACTTGACGTTTGCAAGCTTAATTTAAATGAACACTATGAAAACATGAAAACTCAAGCTTGCCACAAGCTTGCATTTTTGAAAACACCCTATTTTGAATGGTTCTAATTTCTTGGGCAATTAACTACAAGTAGGAGAGTATTTATTTAAAATTCCTGAATTAAAAATTATTATTTGCTTATTAGATGAATCAAGTATTAAATGCAATGTTTGAGAAAACTGTTAAACCGAATGAATTTATTATTCGTCAAGGAGATGATGGTGACAATTTCTATATTATAGAATCGTAAGTTTATTTATTATTATTTTCGATATAATGTATAATATTAAAATACTTAATTTATATATTTAAAGAGGAATATATAAAGCGTATATAAATGATGAACATATTCATACTTATTTTGGTGAAGGATATTTCGGTGAGATTGCTCTACTTTATAATATGCCACGGTAAATGAATGAAAATTATTATTATATTATTTAATTATCAAAACAACAATAAAATAAATTTGAATATTAATTGAAATGTTGATTTTAAATAAAAAATAATAATGTAAAAAAAGTGATACAACAATACAAGCTGAAACAGCTGGAAAAGTCTGGGCAATGGATCGACAAACTTTCCGACGTATTTTAATGGAACCAGCTTTCAAAAAACGAGAAATGTATGAAACACTGCTGGAGAGTGTACCAATGTTGAAAGCTTTACAGGTAGATATAATAAATAATAAATTTTTAACAACTACAACAACAAAATTAAGCAATAATTATACAAATTTTTATTTTGTTTTAGCCCTATGAACGCATGAATTTGGCAGACGCTCTAATTTCAAAAGTTTATAAAAAAGGCGATAAAATAATTGGACAAGGTGAATTAAATAAAATTCAAATATAAATACAAATACTTACATAATAGCTGTTTGTAGCTGTGTTTCTTTCACGTGAGCGAAGTACTTAAAAATCAGTTTGGTGTAATACTTCACTAAATTTTTATGTGTGAACTGTTCAAACAATTTTTCAAAAGTATAGTTCACTCATACTTTGTAAGTAGTTACGTTATTTCTTTCTACCAGATGTCTTTTTAGTTTCACATTATCCAACAAATGGAAATTGACTGTTTAGGTTAGATTTCTTGGTATAAACAAATATCATATGGAGTGTTTTATATAAATTTTTCAAATTTAAAGTAAAATAATTTTAAGCTTATCTTTTGCTTCACTTGTCGAATTTATTTATGTTTCTTTGAATAGTTTGAGTCATTGCTAAAATAATTGCTCACAAGTACTTCGCTCACGTGAAAGAAACACAGCTAATATGTTTAAATGCATATTCACTATTTTTATTACTTAAGTTTTTAAAGTTTTTCTATTTAGATTTATATATGATGTATTTTACTGCAAGCAATTAATATCATTAATATCGATTTTTTCATTTTCATTTTCATTTTGTTGTTGATAATAAAAAAGGTGATAAGGCTGACGGTATGTACTTCGTTGAAGAAGGTGAAGTGTCAATAATTCAAATGGATGAGAGTTATAAATTTGTTGAGATAACAAAGATATCAAAAAGTCAATATTTTGGTGAATTAGAACTCGTTACGCGTAAACCAAGAGCTGCATCAGCATATGCCATTAGTGATGAAGTAAAAGTCGCATGTAAGTAAAAATTATAAAAGTTTCATTGAATTTTATTATTTCTAACTACATACATATTGTACATTATATCAGTAGAATATTTGCAATAGACAATTAAAATATCAAAAATAAGTGTATGTTCAAATATAAAAAAATAGATCTTAATTTGTCTATGAACATCAAAATTTCTGTGTATTTTCGTAATAAAATCGCGCATTGTTTTTAAGTGTTGAGGCTTTTTCGTAAATACAGATTGCACTGAAAGTTCTTACTTAGGTCTGGTTGGATTTGAAGTATACTAAAACAAAACTTAATTGGTATGCGCTAATGACAAATAAAGTAGCGCTGCGAATGCAAACTTCAAAAATATAACAAGTTGCATTTTCGAACGACAAAAACTAATCTGATATGAGTAAATCTCAGTTTTCTAAAACGAATTATTCCTTAACTTGTCGACAATTGATATTTTTATATTTAAAATGGCAAATAAAATATTTATCCATAAATTCAATGAAAGACATTTTATCATCCTTGGAATCGTTCATGTTCATGGTATAAATATTAATTTAAAAACGTTAAAATAAATAAAATTTTTAAAAAATTCCACAGATAATTTTTTAATGATTCCTTTGCTTTCAGGTTGCACTTCACTTTTATATTTACAGCTGCTAATAGATTGTATTTTAAGTTTTTAAGTTAATTCAGTATTATAACTCACATTGCTTATCTATGCTTTCAGTTTTTATAGACCTGAATTACAGTTTAGGTTTAGAGTTTACGAACAAACTGCATTGCAGTCCATAATTTACGATTCACGAACATGCTGATGCTGCTAATGTGGTTCGTAATTTTCGAACGAACTGCAAATAAGATCTAACTTAGAACTGAATTTACGAAAAAGCCTTTCTTAATTTTAATTTAAAAGAAATAAAAAAAATAAAATTATAAAAATATTCTTTTTACATTTATTAAAATTTAAAAACTAAAACAATATAACAACAACAATAACAACAACAAAAATATATATGTATTTATAAATACAATATAATTTCAGTTCTTGACGTTGAAACCTTTGAACGTTTATTGGGTCCATGTATGGATATATAGTATGTCCAACAACAACAACAACAACAACAACAACAGCAGCAGCAGGAAGAAGAAGAAGAAGAAGAAGAAAAGGAACAACAAGAAGAAGAAGAAGAAGAAGAAGAAGAAGACGACGACGACGAAGAAGAAGAACAAAAATATTATGAAAAAGAAGAAGAAGAGGAACAATAATAATATAAACACGTACACTAATTTATGATTATCATTATTTAAAATATTCATACTATGTAGGTACTAAAATAATAAAAATAATAATAATAATTTTGAAATTGGAAGTTTTAAGGTAAATGAAAAGTTTGTAGAAGACAGATCAAAGAAATATATAAGATATAAGATTTATTATTAAAATACTAAAATACATTTAAATGAAACAAAACAAAAAAAAGAAGAAAACTTTAAACCTGGGGCTGATCTCATACTGCATATACGAATTTAAGATAATTATATTCTCTCCAAATTCACCCGGAAATATCATAGCGTATTAATTTTGTTTCATTTTTCCGCAACATGAATACCTATAGATACATAATAAAATGCATTGTAAGCGAATTCGAATCGGATTTCGTCTATCGTTATTTCAATTTAATAGAAATGTAAAGTAAATTTTTTAAAAATGATTTTGTGGTATAAAAATTAAAAAAATAAACGTACGTATTTAAAGATAAATCTAATTCTTGGAAAAATTCATTTTTAGATTACAGATTTTGTAGATTACAGGATTTTTTTTTTAAATGAAAATTTACTATATATGTATAGTATACATATATAATTTACTATAATTTCATAAATTTTATACCGATTTTTGAACTTTTATATAATTTTTTTTAATGATCATATTATTAATTTATTGTTTTTACTGTGGCAAAGAAAAGTGAAAAATTCAAACAAAATATTACATACATACATTTATACATGCATATAAAATTCATTGAATATATTTTGATTAAAAACAAAAAAAATAATAATTAAATTAGAAATAGCGTTATAATTGTTTATTATTGCCCTTTGAAAATTTTAATTTTAATTCTTCTATAGCAATCGAATCGAAAAGTTTTTCAAATAATTAAAAACAAAAAGCAAAAGATGTGAAAACAAAATACATATTATCAATTATAATCTAAATAGTCATGTAACATCGTATAATTTGTGTGTAAAACAAAACAAATATATGTATGTATATGTATATATGAACATAATAATATGTGTATCTACAATCAAAAAAAGAAAAAAAAATAATAATAATAAAATAATTTATAAGTGGCATAAAAATTTTCCTTATGTATTTGTTAGTTTTTAATTTTTCTTATTCTCGAAAATTATTGGTATTAAATTATATACCTAGTATCTAGTATGTATGTATAGTGAAGTAAGTGCATATGTATACACATTTAAGAAAATATATAAGATCATATTTTTGTAGTATTGTATTCGTAACATCTAAAAATACATAAATACCATTATACATATATAATACATATGATATACATGAAATGAAATACAAACTTATGTATTATTAATAAAAAATAAATTATAGCATAAGTAATTAAAAAATAATAAAATATAACATCAATTGAATACAAAAAGAAGAAGAAAACATCAATTTTTTTGTGAAATTAAAAAACCAATACATAAAATGCTTTAAATTGTACAGCATGTTGTTTAATTCCTCAATATGCATATGATGTACAGGTATACAAAACGTAAATATGTAAAATATTTGACCCGTAAATCAAAATTTGGATTGAAATGAAGAAGGTAAAAAAGAAAAAAATATCGAAATCAAATTATAGCATAAATTTAATTAGTTATTTAAAATTAATATACACAATCCGAAAAACATAATTTGAAAACCATTCGGAGCATACTATATCTACTACTGTGAACCACAGTCCTATAGTGTCATACAAAATTTTTTACTGTTTAATTTTCCATTTATTTAAATTTTCAAATATGTGCACAAAAAGTTTCAGACAATTCACGTATAAATTACGAACTAATCAAAAATATGTATACAATAAATTAAATAAATTAAAAAAAAAAAAAACGGTAATTTACGCATATTATTGTGTCTATGTTGGAATTTTAACTGGAGTTGGAGGTCCTGTTTTTGGTTTCTTTTGTTTTACAGACACTTTATTTTTACTTCTATTCATTGCTAATCTTGATGAATTCAATATTATATACATTATACGATATTCTGATGGTAAATCCTCTTCAGAATATAAATGATCTGTGAAGTAGATTCTTCGCAATCTCATATTAACATGAATTTAAAATGAATTTGATGCCATCCTGGCGATAAAGCTAATGGCATTTTATAGTACAGAATGTACAGAATGTTTTTTGAATTTTTGTTGAGCATTGAAAATTTGAAGCTCGGAATCTTCTTCTTATATTTCTATCATCCAATATCTGAAAAATTTACAAATAAAATCTGTATCTGTCTGTAATGAAATCTAATAGATAAAATAAATTCAAATTCATATTTAACCTGAATTTCAAAAGTAAAAAATTTTCTCATATTTTTAATAATCATTACAAGAAACGGTCAAGATAAATAGAATACTTACAATAAGTAAGTATTCTATTCATCTTGGAAACGGTAATCTAATGGCCAAAGATTTGTTCGATTCTCTTGGAGTTGTAATGTAAGTAGTTGCAACATTTGTACTCATTATTTCTAATGCTATCGATTTTACATGTTCTTCGGCAATGCGTTTGGTTTTATATAACCATTTTTTACCTAATATACAATGATGCACATACTTAAGTATATTTTTTATATAGAAGAAAATGTTTGCATAATTTTTAAATAAAAATTAAAAAAATAAATAAATAAATTATAATTACATGTGCCTGCCATATTTAAGGGGTTGATTTCCTAAACTATAAAATATATGTAGATAAAAATCCTTTTTGATATGTATTTCGAAACATGACTTCAATTCGAAAAAAATAGCTATATTGACATGACAATTAAGCAATTGAAGAATTGAAAAAGTATGCAAAAAGTAGACGTATTAGGTATTAGTACATGGTTGCTTTAAACAAAATAAATAATTTAAAAAATATTGATACGTGCATGTAAGTACATATGACATCAAAACATAAGTGTGATTTGGGTGTATCATATGTCTGTATTTATATTATATTCCATCAAATTTCACATTATTCTCTTAACAATAGGATTCGAGATATCTGCTATCTTGTGCACCAATTATCTCCAAAGTTACTTAACCGATTTACATGAAATTTGAAATATATAGTTATATACTTTGATAGGAATTGTTGTGCTTAACAGTGCATTTTTTTTTTAAATGTCGTTGTTTCCTTTTTACAGTGTGTCAAAGTTGTCAAAATTGCGATTTTTCGGCTTCCAAATGCACCACCTCGTACAGCAAACACTGATTGACCAATTTCTTTGAAATTTTGAATACTATATATGTAGGTAGCCTGGAGGATATTGTGGTGCTTGAATAGAACACATTTTTGATTTTAGGTCCTAAAATTTAGTTATAGTTTTGAAAAGAGGAGAGGGTTTTTTTTTGAAAAATCGTTCAACTTTGACTTTTATATTCATACATTAAATCTTCATATTTCTATATGATTTTGGTATCAAAATAAAGTTTGGACTTTTCTGATATTTTTACAAAAACAAAAGTATAAAATTTATTGTTAAATTTCCATTTTTATTAACAAAATAAAATTATGTTCTTTTTCATCAAAATATTTGAAAATCCATTTTTATAGCACATAAAAGGTATGCAAATTAATTTTTTAAAATTTTTGTATGTAAAATCGTTGTGGTTGTTTCGAAATTTTTCAAAGTCAAATCCTAAGCGAAATCAAAATGCAAATGACGCTATGACACACTATCTTCCGTCATTGTATTTGACAGTTCGTAATCGTTAATCAGTTGTTTTTTTTTTAATAAATTGTGAACAAAATAGTGAAATATTAAAAAAATTGTTTAAAATGAGTCAAAATCGTGATCGTGTTGTAAAAAAGTTATTATTTTCATATTTAATATTACTACATAAAAGGAATATTATAAAAAGTCAATTTTTAAGAAAGTAGTTTGAGCATATAATGAAATCTATTTGTTATGTACGCCGAATAAATTTCTTATTATGTGCTTTATTACAAAACAATCTGTGAATAGCAGAATTTGTACTTTGGTAATTAAAAAGTTCTATAATTTACAAAATTCTAATTTTTTATTTTATAATTCTCTAGGGGCTTGAATAGCTCGATGGTTGAGTGTCGGTCTTGTGATCTTGAGATCACGGTTCGAACCCCAGCCAGCGCACTACTCTTGCCCAAGTCGATCATTAATTTTTCCCATCAGCAATGTACACCAGTAACTGATTACTGATGATGTGCACTTAATATATACTATATACATTGTATGTATATATGTATATTTAAAAAAAAAAAAAAAAAATTCTCTTCAGCATAGAAACAGTACTTTTTGGGAAGACCGTTTCAGAAATGGATATGAACATTTCAAAGAAAATTTTCCAGTAACACTAGAGCAAGAGACATTTAAAATTCTTTTTTACTGTTTTTACATATTCAGACATAGCGCTGAATTTCCTGAATAAGAAAAAATTATTTTAAATGTAATTTCTCCATCAGAATATAGGTGGCATTCTTTCGTCACTTTGATAAAATGATGCACGATTTTCGTCATAATGACGTATACGTATAATGTGTCGAAGACTTACTCAGTTTTTATTGATATTTCCAGAAAAGTCTTGTATAGTTTTCATTCTCATTTCAGTTCATTTCAGAACTGTATTGTACTGTACTGTATAGAAAGAAGTAGAGGTGATAACTATCCTATTTTTTTAGTTTATTTTTAATAATTAAAGTTGATTTGTATTATCTAATTAAAGTGTTGAGCATAAATTCAAAGAAAATAATGGAATACGATCAAGAACAGGGAAATTTAACATTAATCGAAGTAAAGGTAGAGGTACATATAATAAAATAAATTTAAAAGTCAATGCCGAAGGCCCTCCCCTCCGCTAGTGCATAATTAAATTAGGCCCTGCTGCTAGTGCATTATTAAATTAAATTTAATAAAATAAAATAAATAAAAACAAAAGATTTAAAAGTCAAATAGAAAAATACTTGTGTGTGAATAAAAAATGAAAAAAAAAATAATGTGTGGGTTAGTAAGTCCGAGATAGAGACGGATGAGCGCAATCACTAAACGGAAAACTTTTACAGAAAATGACACATGTGAAAATAATGAGAACCGGAAAAAATAAATTTGTGAATAAAAAACTGTGAATTACTAAAACGCCTTAAGATATGCTAATAATATTAATTCAAAATTTAATAAATTTAACGAACGTTAGAAAACTCGACGTTTATTTTAAACATTTATTTATGTAACATTTATTTAATTTAATTTTCAGATGAGTATGAGAAATTTTATTTCCTTTGATTCAATTCTCATTTGAGAATTTATAATCAGCGAAAAATATTTAAAACAAAAAGCAGCATTATTGCTTAAGAAAGAAAATCTTACTCCTGAAGGTTTTGTAAAATTAAAATTTGAATATACAAAAGTAAATCTCTATTTGTTACTCTTCATAACATAGTGCCATTTATGATACTATACTATGAAAATTAAATTTAAAAAAACGCATATATGTACATACATAATTTGCATTTTAAAAATTACAGAAATCAAAAGTTAATTTACTCAAAGTACGGAGAACTTTCAGCTCGGTTAATTCGATTGTATACCAGTTCAACAATGAAAGAAAGACAGAATAAATAAATTTTTGATGCAACCGTATTTTTATTTTAACAGCCGAGATGATATAGAACATGATAATTTGTTGAATTTCATTGATGACTATGCAGATAATTTACTTGAAGTATATAAGAGAATTTCACTTATGTACTAATATTTATCCACTTTTTTATATTTTAAACTTATTATTTCCTACATACGTACATACCCGCATACATTCAGGTATATTCAAGCAGTTCGGAGTATGTGAAGGAATGTAAATCACCTACATCTACATATATCAAAAATTGCAAATTTTAAATTTTGAACTAGGCAATAAATGGAATTTAATAAAAATATTTTATAGCAGTATTGATAAAATAATCAAATATATAACGTATAATAGATATGAAATACGACTTTATACTGAAAACGACCATCAGGTAAGCATTAAATAACAAAGAAATATTTTGCAAATTTCAAAAGGTATAGCTATAATAGCTAAAATATCCACTCTTTATAATTTGGCGCAGTATTCAATTCAAACTATAACACATATGAAATGACGTTAAAAATTTAATTTAATTTATTTTGTTCTTTCAGAAAAGTTTTGTCCAAATACTTTTGATGAAAATGAAATGTTATGGAACAAAGTAGAAATTTATTTGAAATTTCTAATAAAAGTCTCTTTAAAAATAACGATTGCAATTAATTTTAATCAAAAATTCATTTTTTTCGAAAATATGGATTGGGTAAAGTTAAAGTCATAATAAAATTTAAATTGTTCTATATTTATTTTCATATTTAATTGATTTTTTTTTTTTTTTTTTGCTTTTTGCACTTATACAGTTAGAGGAAGAACAAAATTTGAAATTTTTTCAATTTGCTCTACTGAAAAACGATTACTCATATACGGATGGTTAGTTTTATCAGTTTTAGTACATACATATAAATTATTAAAATTTGCTTTTTATTCGCTCACGTAGTGGTATGTATTTTCAAATATTTCTTACAGGAAATTTATGATGGAGAGCAAATAAATTATTTACAGAGAATGATTAACGTTTTTAATGAATTAAATATAAGTAATTGGATTTTTTGAGTACAGTAATGCAATGAATATAACTGATTGTAACATAATTGAATGTCAATCAAAAGAAAATGAACCAATTTGCGAAGACATGGTTGTCAATTACGAAGATGACGACAATGATTTACTATCATATTTTGAGTAGAATCAAGTGCGTTTACATTGTAAAAATATAAAAATAATACTCATGTAGAATATGATATAGAAATAATTTTTTTGTTGCTTGTAATATTTAGTTGTAGAGTATTTTAGTTGAAAAATAACACTGAATTTCTTGTTATAAATAAAATTTATTTTTTTATTTAATAAAAAATGATTCTGGCACATTTTTATTTAAATTTATTCATTATTTCCAGGTGAAGAACCTTTCGTATTTGATGATGATGTTGAATGACATATGGTAATGGTAAAATACTATCATTTTCAATAATAATTTTCCTTGAACACCACCGTCAGTTTCATTGTTTTCAGAAAATTCTGATGAGACGACTCGCATATATTGTAGTAGATCATTTACAATAGACTTTAATATACTTTGCTCGAAATTTTTAATGAAATCGTTTATTGGATTATCGGAATATCGTTGTATGGGAAATTCATCTATTTGCTTTTGTTGAAAATATATACCTGATTGTTAGACGGTTCTTTAATTTGTGTTTGTGCTGAGCATTCAAGACCGTAACACACAACCATAACACCATTTCCTTCATCTGGAACAAAAATATAATTCTGTGGTCACAAGCGATAACCGCTTAAGTCTAAACTTGTAGTTTTGAGTAAACACGGTTTAAAAATTCGAACATACTTTTTACACAAATTTGATGGTCAAAAAACAATAATTTCGTGTTGAATGGAAGACTATTATGAGAAAAATTTTCTTAAATTGATAACTAAACAATTAAAAATTGAAATTATTTAAAATTGAATATGTTCTAGAACAAAAATATTTGAGAATTTAAAATTTAGGCTATTTATGCAAATTTGTAATTTTACATTTTTGTTACTTATGTCAAGTTAGGCGTTTATTGCAAAAATCTATTTTTACTTTCCTAGATTTATATTGATTTAAGTCATTATTGTAAAGTTTGGTGATAAATTTTTACGTTCCAAAAACGCTTAAGTCGAGATAGGCTGTTATGATAAACCTTACAATTTTAAGAAACTGTTTCCAAATACATTGTGCAATAATAACTTAAGTTTAGATAAGCCTGTATTTTTAAACATAAAATATCTCTCCAATATTATTATGTTGATTTAGGCGGTTATTGCATATGTAAGCCATGAAATATTCGACATAAGCATAATGTTTTTAAGCATTAACTTTGGCTACAAAAGTGATAGGAAAACCAGATTTTGTGTGCACATAGAGCTTGATGCTGAGAATGCAGTAGAACTCATAACTCATTTTTGCCTTATGTCGACTTGAGCGGTTATCGCTTGTGACCATACAGAATTAAGTTTTAGTGGTTTTAGTCAGCAAATGAAATGGAATATTATCAATATTATTATATTTTACCAATTTTTCTTTCAGGATTTTAATTTTGTGGAATAAATTGGGATTGTGTTCCATACAAATTATTCAAATTTTGAGTAGAACTTTGTGCATTTAACTTTGGTGCTGTTTCTTTTGAAATAGATGATTCTGTTTGACATTTTGAAACGAAGTTAGGAAGTGATTGTGACTTTGCAATGTTTGCTTAAATGATGAGTAAAAAATACATTCACAATGCATTTTGAAACTTATGACAGTGTAACCGTTTTTATTTTAAACTTTAGAAACAAACAATTTACTTTGCATTTAAACCGCATCGATGCATTTTAGAACTCAGCCTGTATAATAATAAAAACGAAAAGTTTATAAATACACATAAGTTCACTTCACATTAAGTTTTAATTTATTCGTGTTTTTTATAATTTATATTAAAAATATGCTTACCGATTTGCTTTCTCTTTTAATAAATGGTTTGTCAACAATAAATTCGATTTCAATATCGCTCCGAGATAAATTTGAAATTGTAGTTGCATACTATAACTTCTGTACTTTTTTCCTTTTTCGTTTATTGTTAAATCGACTTTATGGAGAATATCATCGGCAAAAATTTGTTTTTTTGCTGTTAGCTTCAATGTAGGTATTGAGCTTAATTTTGTTTCTGTTGGTCTTGTCTTCATGTTACTGCATCTCTGATGGTTACAATCGAACGTCGGTTCCGAAATTGATATTCATCTTTAAATTCTCCTTGCTTTAGTACTTCTGTTTCAGTACTCTTATCATCGTTAAATCGGGAAAAATTTGATGGTGGAACATTTTCATCATCGTCATCATCATTAACCTCTGGCCTTTTATCAATTTCATTAAACATCAATGAAAGATCACTCTTTTCAGTATCAAATAATGACGTTACTCCCAATTTCGAGAAAATATCCTTTAAATTTATGAAATTTTGTATGTGCATTTTTGGAAATGTTATGATTGCTTTTTGCCTTTCCATTTTTGATATTAATTCTTCAAAGTTATCGGCAGTTAATAGTTTTTGAGTTTGAATGAGATTTTGTCGATTTGATTTATCAGGCAAAATTACATACGTACATTGTTGTCATATTTCCCTTGTATGGAATTCCTAGAATGCAGACTCCTGAATAAGGGTAGGTATAAAAAAGATAATAGTTCATTAATAATAATAATAATTAAAAACAACAATACGTTTAGGTTTTTAGGTAATAAAAAACTATGTACATATACGATATACCTTATACGAGTATATAATATAAAAGGAAAATAACAATGCACATGGTATGTGTAATATGTACGATACCATATTCTTTAGATTCATAATATGGAAACTCCCCTGCATTAAGCATTGTATCAACAAAAACACGTGGTCCTTGCGTTCATCACCGTTTATATAAAATTTCCTTTTCGATGTTACTACTTCTATAAATGATGTCTCCCACATTGCTTCAAAATACAATGCACTAGCTGCTAGCTACTACCATATTTGTATCTGAAGGTAATCCCGATGAAATGATTTTATCAATTTTTCCATTAGTTCTTTCCTTTCTCCATTCATTTATAATTTTACATGCTCTCCTCGAAATATCATTTTTAAAATCGACCGTCATTACTTCACTCCGATAAATTTTCTCCACCGCATAATCTTGTAATTGTCTCGAACACTGAATTCTTTTTGAATGAAAAGTCCGTTTGCAATTTTAATTTTATGTTGATTTCGATGATACTTTGGATATCTGAATATGACTAAGTTTAAGAAAAAAATGTTTCGTTAATTACATTTAAAAAAAATAAAAAATAAAACAAAATAGAAAAAAACATTTAAATCGATGATTGAAAAATCTATTTTTGACATACTTAAAATGCATTTCATCATTTTGATTTTGATATTTCCATTTGCTAACTGGTCTATTTCTGTTTGGATGTGGATTTTCTCGTAGTGAATCTTCAATTAATAATCCGAATTGATTATGAATTTCATTAATATTTTCTAAATTCACTGGATTTTTATGGAATCCAAATAACATATATTCAATTCATCATACTTTTGATCCAAGATCCAACTAGAAGTAATGAAAGGACACTTGCTATATACTGATCGGTGAGGTGAGAATACATTTTGTTTTAAATCCGATTTTATTATTATTTATGATTGAATATTGATAGCCATTTGCATGATATTTTTTGATACGAAATCAGATAGATATGGATTAGGATCACAATCACATTCAATTGGCTGATTGGCTGTCAATTTATTTTCAAATTTCGATGCAAGCTTTTTATTATTGATTAAATTACTCTTTCAAAATTACTGTAAAAAAGAAAATTTAAATGATGATGAAAAATTTATTAATATTAATTAATTTCACTTAAATAATTGTAAATAAAAAGCACTCGTACTCCTCGTACCTTTTATAATGGTCATATTTATATCATTAATTTAGTTGTTCATATTTAAAAATATATGTAATGTATGTTAGCATGTCACTGATATGTGAGCTGTTATATTTGAAAGTGAAATAAGTCCATTTTTTAAAAAAAATTTTAAAACGGTAATTTTAGAAAGATATAATATCTTGTATTAAAAAGTAAATTTATAAATAAAAATATACTATATTTAGTACTAGCTTTATGGCCTTTTTATTTATGGCCTTTGATGGCCAGAAAAAGGTGAACTTCATAAAATCATGATCCTATTACTGGCCATGTCATAAATAATGATTTCATGATATTTTTAATTAAATTTTTTGGTTTTTTATATTTATTTAAGTTATTACCTACAATTTAACATTAGAAAACTTGAATATTTTCAAATATGTATTTCCATGTTTACCGATAAAAATGTATAAGTGTATTTCTTACCATTCCACTCAAGATAAAATGCAGAATTTATCAGCACTGTAGACTTTTCCTAAATGAAGTGACAAAAACTATAACAAATTATACACGATTTGATTGAAAATTTGTAACTGTATAGCTAACAGAACAAAATAAAACGAGAAAGAAAAAAATAAATAAAATTTTGTAGTTTATTCCTTATTTGTAACGTATTATTTTCAAAGTAGTCATAATTTGGTGCTGGCCAGAATTAAGAGCATCTACCCTACATATGTTTTATTTTCCTAAAATTACCGTTTTCCATTTTTTTTTAGAAATTGACTTATTCCACTTTCAAATATAACAGCTCATATTATGTTATATGCCCTCATATTCTTCTTCTGGGCGTACAGTATTATTGAACCTTCGTCTGCGCAATACATTGCCTTCAGTCAGAGCACTCTATTCTTCGTTATCGTTCTCCATATTATGTATCTATAATCCCATACTTTTTATTTCATTTTCAAACTTTACAATCCAACATATTCCCGGTCTGACTTTTCTTCTCTTCCCCATAAAACAGCCTTTTAAGAATTTAACTACTATATTCTAACACCATATTTTGCCTTTATGAGATGCCCACTGCACAGCCCATCTCATTATCATTAATAAAATATACCTCTACTTAGAGGTAATGTCTTTTAATTTTTTTATTCACTCTTCATTGTACATATTGTACCGTACACCATTATAAAGTATATTATTAGTCAATGCTTACACCCTATAAAGGTACCATCCTCATTTCTAACTGAACCAAGTGTTCTTCTAAGTATTTTTATTTCAAATAGGTAGTACATATAGATGTCCTCATATAATTTTTGATAAATCTATATAAATTTCTACTATCTAAGCACATTTTTTGATCAATGAAATTCGAAATATATATAACCAGTATCCTATATGCTATATCAGCTCATACAGGGTGTCCCAAATTCGATTGCAGGCATTTTGCCAGTCGATAGGTCTTGTTGAGTAACGAAAAAAATCGTTTGTCAAGGGCGGGGGTCTAATATAAACAGGTGAGGTCAAGTGACTTGTTTCCTATTTGTGGTCATAACTCACGAAATCTTTGGTCGTTTCCAATTATTTTGTATTCATTAGAAAAATAATCAATAAGTCCTTACTTTCATACTTGAATTGTACAGATCCTCCCAGTGATGCCAAAGATATGGACATCAAATTCAAATTTTTATGGAAAAAAATGCTAAATTTTGAGTTCAACGTCAAATATCTCAAAATTTTGTCATATTTTTTTTTAATTTCCTGTAATTAAAATATTGCCCAATGGATTGCCTTTCATTTGCAATTTATCTTATTCAATTATCTGTCGTGGTTTTTGAGTTATGGAAAAAAAATGTAACTGTGGATTCTACCAAAAATGTTAACAAGGGTCATCATATCATCACATGGTCATCATCATCATTCATCATCATGCGACCGCACCTTTCAAAGAAATAATAACAGATATCGCTCAGCATTTAGATGATTTTATATACCACACTTTATATAGGTAGTTGACAACTTTAAAACTCTCGAATCTTTAACGTCCTTACGGCTATCGTTATATCAACGTGCAATCATCATATACAATTATAAACCTAAATGTGCCTAAATTCTAAATCAATAAAAACTTTTAATCCAAATAAATTTTTAAATATCGATTACACATTACACACAAAACCATTAATATTCATTTATATATAAGTACCTTTACCTATATGATGTATAGATTTGTTTTAATTCAAATTTGAATAATTAAATGCATGGCAAAGTATTAGGAATGAAATTAATTTGAAACCGTGAGATAGGTATCAAAAATATAGAAATTATAATTAAATCAAATTAAAACAATAGCTATAGCATATATACGTATTTATTATATTAATATATCACCGCATTAACTATATGAAATGCAACACAAAATAATCATAAATTTTTTGAATACACATGCGATTATATATGTATAGTGAAGATTTATAATAATAAATTAATATTACCTATATGTAAATTATAAAGCATGCATATGCATATTATGTATATGTATGTACCAACTTTATATAAAATTGTTGTAATATTAAAAATTATAATATCATAACACATTCGACTTATATAGTTTAATACTTCCTTTTTTAAAATAATTATCAGAATCAGGAACTCGATCTAGTAGAGAAGAGAAAGATTTATAAAATCCTACACTTTGCAAACTCAAACAATTTATATGTACATTTAATTTATTTTATAAACAAAATTATCAAAATGATATTGACTTATAATTTTTGGTATTATTTTGTTAAATATATGATGAATCTATCTTTCTGATTCGCTGCTGTTCTCTATTTTTTTGGTCTGACAAAAAAACAAAACAAAACTAAAAAGAAAGTGTAACACAACACAATACAATAAACGACATTTTTGAAGTTGTAATCATGGATGTAACATCTGTACCTACATCTTTTCGTAGTAAAAACTATTAAAAATTGTAGATTGTAGTAAAAATGACCTAAAAGTAGTACAGAAGGAAATTTTTCCATGGTATGTTTCTATATTAAAAAGAAAGAAATAATGTAGTGAATATCGTTTATTTATAATTCATATTTGTTAATTCTCATTTACAAAACAATTATTATTTATATGCATGCATATGTGAAAATAAAGTCCTTAATTAAAATAACACAAAAAAAGTTTAAACAATTCATTGTTACATAAAAAATTAAAGATAAACAATAAAAACATTAAAATCAATTTTACTTAGGTTTCTTTTTCATTTTTTTCTTATATTTTCCCTCTGACAATATGCTATGCTAGACACATAGCCACATAGTAAAATTGGTAATATTGGACGAATATGAATTAAGAGAACAGTTTGTTTATTAGAGAAATGAGAAATGACTCAGCATTCAGCAAATTTGATCAATTTAAAAAGCTCTTCATTCATTGGCTAATGCAAAGATCATTAAATTCATGAATGAATTCCAATTCATCCATTATACAAAGCCTATAAAGGTAATTTACATATTTATAGAAGCCTTGCAACCAAAGCCTACTCTACTAACAAGCCCTGAAGTCACGTTTAACACGCACACATTGATAGCAAGCGAGAGTCCTATAGTTCATATAGTACACCATTGTTTACATTTTCTTTTATGATTATATTATATAAATGAGCAAAGTAATAATAACCAAAACATAGTTAAAAAATATATAAAAACTAGCACAAAAAGAGAATAATAAAATATTCTAAATAAAAACTTGAATAAATGAATTGTGATAATAAAAATTTGAAAAAATATTTAAAATGTACTATGGATTTATGTAGAATTTTTTCAAAACAATCTATGCATATTACACATGATAGAAATTTTCGGTGATAAAAATTCTAATGTTATTGAAAGACTAAGATATTCAAAGATATCAAGGTAAGACGATCTGAATTTAAAACTAATCAAAGTTAACAAAATTTTAAATATTTATGATTAATTAATCTGTTACAGATAGAAAAATCAGATCAAACCAAAAATATGTCACACTTGTTATACAGCATTAAATGTTGTTTATGATTTTTATAAAAATTTTCATACAATTTTAACTCATCAATCAGAATTGAAAGTAACTATAAATAAAAAAAAAAAAAAAAAACATTTTAAAATTCTATAAAATTCTGATTATGTTACATGGTAATGTAAAAATAAAAATTGTTTAGGTTGCGAAATATTTACATCAGCGACAGAATATTACAGTTGATATAACAAACAAAGTGAAATTTAAACTTAAATTAGTTATGTTTTTTAAATATTTATACGGATTAATTATCAAAATATTTTGTTTTAAATGTATAAAATAAATTGTGAAATGGCTTTCAATAATTACAATTTATTTTAGAATAATATTTTTAAAGTTGTTTACGTACGCATATAGCAAGGTGAAAAACTGGGAGTCTGGTTTGAATTAGTTATGTTATTAGTTATATGTCAAATTATATTCACAAAACTTTATTATTAATAAAACTTTTCCGCTTTGTTGACGATGTTCCGCTTTTGTCGTTTCAATATAAATTGTATCGGACTCCCGACTAGTCCATATGAAGATTGAGTACACGGCTTGTAGTGATGTAGGTTTTGGTTCATATTCGTTATGATTTCACTTGCACAATACAAAGACAATATTGGAATGGAACACGACATACATATTTCTGAAGGCACTTGTACATAGCTCGCTGCTCTGCGCCTCGCTTCAATTAGATGTACTGCGCTTCGCTGCGACTACAGTTGGCCTGTTATATAGCTCGCTGCACTGCTCTTTGTCTATTCAATTTGACAGTTTCTTAATGATAAATTTTTAGAAATTGAATCTATATATTTTTTTATTTAAAATAAAGCAGTTTTAATAATTTAATTATTCATTAATTTTTTATAATGTAAAAAAATGTAATAATATTAATAATAATACTAAAAATAAATATTATTATAAAATTATAATAATTAATTATCAATCGTACTCACCTTGAATATTAAAGTTAGAATTTAGTGATTTTTTGCCATTTTTGTCATAGAAAATACAGGCTTTTGAAATATAGCGCCCTCTATAATAATTTTTACTTGCATAGACAGAGAGCCCAAAAAATCCGCTTCATTCTTGCTCTGTACAACAAGGGTCTATCTCTTACCGTTTCAACGCCAGCACATAATAAACAGAGTGTGAAAAGACATTTTTTAAAAAAAAGTGGTTTTTACATACTCGTAGATATGAGTTTTACATGATTTTACATGATTTTACACAATTCAAACACTAAAAAAATAGAACATGGAAGAACTGTGAGGTGAGAGATAGACCTTCAATGTAAAAGGCAAAAATGAAATGTGATTCTTTCTGCTTATTTCTGCTTATGTAATTAGAAATTAACGTAGAGGGCGCTGTAATTCCACAGCATGTACTTTCTATGAACAAAATGGCAAAAAACCATAAATTTCTGACAATAACTCTTGAAAGAAAAAACGTAGAGTAACATGTGTGGTATCATTAGAGGGAAGGGGGAGTTTTCTACAGATTTTTCTTAGACTACTTTTTTCTAGCTAGTACATCAGAGTTGTTATAGGGTATTTCTTGGAGATAGTGGGAAAAATCTTCATCGCCCTCTATCTTCATGCACTGCACTGCATTTAATTTGTATTACCGTAAATGATACTATTTTTTCTAAATTTGACAGCACTGTTCTGCACTGCATGTTATTAGCTTTGTTCCAAATGATACAGCCAGCTGTAATTTTCTGTAAGTTGATTATTAGAGTGGGGGAAATTATTTTAAAAATCACTGGAACGCGAGAGCTGTAATTTTCCGAAATTCAAGAAGAAGACTTAATTTTGACACTTTTGGTACTTAATTGAAATATATTTGTTAACGAACTATATTGTTTAACACATGTATCTATTTGGTAGTTGTTTAAATTTTTAGCAGTAAGAAGTGATAAATAATATATAAAATAAACTGTTTTGTACATAATAAAATCATTAAACGAAATCAAATTATTAAACAACGGATGAAGATAGAAAAGGCAGAGTTAATACTAGATTACACGATCGTAGAAGATTTCAAAATGCAAATGTAAATAATATCAAATAAATGGATTTATTTATGAGAAATAATATTATATGTATTTCACAATAATAAATCTTACATTTTTGATTGATATATTTTTTGACAAAAACTTTTATTTATTATTATTATTATTATTATTATTATTATTATTAATTATTTTATTACTATTATTATTCCTTGTTATTTGATAGTTAAAAAAATTAAAATAAACTCTCTACAATTTAAATTCAAAAATTCAAATAAAAAAGAAGAAGATTGTAAAGTCCAAAATTTAAACAAAAAAGAAAGAAGAAGACACAATAAGTAAGATAAATTTGGCTGTACTGTAATTTTCTTAAAGAGGGGAAATGTAAGAATTTTAAAGAACAAATTGTATTGGAACGCCACAGCTGTAATTTTCTTAAGTTTCTGTAAATTCTTAAAGTTCTGTCAAATTCTGTATCAATTGGAACAGAGCTAATGTATTTCAGGCATAGCATAAGTGTGTAGATTGTAAAAACGAGAGCAACGCGGTATTATTATATTTTATGTGGTTTATTTTATTGTACTTTTTACTGTGGATTGTGTTGTGCTACACATTTTTATTTTGTTTTTTTATAAAACCAAAAAAAAGGGAATAGAATTGAATTCTAAATTCTAATAGATAAATTCAACATATATATAGCATCATAGAATATAGACATGTGAGTTAGTGTACGATGATATATATTTAGTTATAAAAATAAAAATTATAAGTTTAATAAGTTTATAAGTTTCATTTGATAATTTTGTTTTCAAAAATTTAATTTAATGTATAAATTGTTTCAGATTGCAAAAGTGTATAGGACTTTAAAAATCTTTCTCTTCGCTGCTATATCGAGTTCCTGATCCTGCAAATTTTAAAAAAGAAGTACATATTAAACTATGTAAGTATAATGTTTTATGGTATTATAAATTTTTAATATAAATATTACAACAATTTTATAAAAATAATGGTACATATACATATACATAATATGCATATGCATGCTTTATGTATATATTATATTTTATGACATTACATACTATACACTCGTATACATACATTTTTTATTTTTTTTTTCAAGCATATTAATTATACGTATTTATGTTTGTATTATGTGCATGTAGATATAGGCTATAGACATCATAAAAGAAAAAAAAATTCATCATCATCTAATTTCTCTTTCGTATTTCGCACCATTTGAATGGACGGGAATGTGAAAATTTCCTCTAAAAAGTAATAATCATTAATATTATTATATTTGTGAATATAAGTACATAGATATAAATACAATCGTATTATAAGTGTTATATTTATTTTTTTGTTAATATTTTTTTTTTTATCGCTTTATATTGGTTTCACGATGATATAATATTGTGATACTTTTCAATGCTATTTATACATACCGATACCATATTACCATCTACGTACGTATATGTATCATCATACACACTATTGAGTGTTGTGTTCATGCCATTATTCGAAATAAATAAATAAATAAATATGTACATTTGCATACAATTACAAATAATATGAAAATAAAAAAATAAAAAAAATTTATTATGTTTTGGAAATATGTTTTAATTTAAATAAATTTGATGAAATAGCATCATAATGAGTGCATTATATTATTATAAAAACTACCTATATACCGTATAGTGCATATAAATAATAAGTAAAAGCACAGGTAAAAGTTATATAATCGCATTTAAATTGACAATAAATATTCATAAAAATAATACATACAAGTATTTTATATGTATATGTATATGCAGTCATGTATAAAAAATATCCTCATCGTATGTATGTACTCGTATATTTATTCGAATTTAATATTACGGTTGAATATCACCTGATATCTGAAAATTTTATTTTATTTTATTATTTTATTTTTTTTTTGATTTAGTTATCTTCTTCTTTTCTTTTTTTTCTTTCGTTTAAATGAAAAATTTTTTATCATTAAACTTAAATTGAAAATTATTATTAAGAATCAATTAAACTCTGGAATTTATATATGTTGAATACAGTATAAGTATATATATATAAGTATTTCTATTCAATAATATATATAGGTACATATTTATATAAATCAATTTACATAAATTACAAATAACTATTGCAAATAAAAGGGAAAATATTTTCTTTTATGTATTTGATATATGTAGGTACCTATATAAATTAAAAATATTTTGTTTGTGAATCTGTATATATATGTACGTAAATGCGCACATTATATGTATACGTATATCTACATATATGTACATAATGACTATATCACATATACGAATTAAAAAATATTACCAATTACGTACATTGATTATTATTATCATAAAAATAATAATTAAAATCCATAAGTGATGTAAACAGATAAAATTTTTCATAAAATTACATAAAAGAATATAGGTATGTAATTTGTTTTCAAAATTTCTTTCATATGAAAATATGCGATGTATTTTAATACGTGTTGCATGTTTCATGTATGTATATGTACGTAAACACAGTTTACGATTTTGCATAAAAAAATTGATTTTATGGAAGAAAAAAAGAAGAAAAAAAGAAACAAAAATTTCATTTCAATTCATTCAATTCAATTCAATTCATTTCAAAAAAATGTTTTCATTCAATAATATTCTTTAATTAAATGTTTCAACACAACACCTCGTAAATAATAAACTTTAAACTTACTTCAAACTCATTCATTGCATTATGCATTTTTTAAAAAATACATATAAATGATCTTTATAATATTCAGTTGAACCAACCATTTCGTTTTGCTATTAAAAACAAATAATTTATTTTCTTACGTGCCTTAATGCAGCAGCCATCAATGTGAATTCATCAATTTCGAAGAAAAAACAAAAAGAAAGAAAGAAAGAAAAAAAATATAATCATTGGAAGATAACTTTACAGTAGTATTATATAGGTATAGGTATAGGTAGATCGTAGATTATCAATTCTTGGGAAACAAAAATACCATACTATAATACCCCATCAAAAATGGAGCTGCCCATATAAGAACATTACCAATAAAAACATTAAATAAAATGAGATAACAATAGTGTTGGTTTAGTGTTGACTGTTGAGAGATGATAAAATATAGATAGCAAAGAGGAGCAAGTAAAATAAGACGCGAAATAAACAAAAATTGCACAGAACCGAAAAAAAATGTACACCCAACCATGTACTAAATGAAACATGGTGTTGGTGATCTGTTCGTGTTTATACATATTTCGATCGTGATAAAAACCATAATAAAAAACATTATAAAAAACATTCATAAGAAAATGAGCTACCTACTGAGATAATATAAAAGATGCTACTGTATAGCGATCGAATAATATGGCAGCATCATTAATTTAATGGTAGGCATTCTATATTTTCTATATTATACATAAATTTGTAAAAAAAAACAATGTCTCATCTTTTTCTTCTTCATAAATGGTAATCAATAACGTTTTCAACGTTGTTTTGTTTCAGATTTCATTCGCATATTTGAAGATAATTATTAATATAAATTAAAATCGTTTTCTGTGTGTTTTTTTTTTGTTTTTGGTGAAGATATGATGGTAATGACTTTGCGGAATATTGTTGAAAAAATATCATTTTGTTGTTTTATTACAAACAATTTTGAAGATCATGTATCATGTATGAATAACCTTCATCTTCACATACAATACCCTACAATTGTTCTGTTTGGTATACATAGTATATGTACGTTAATTATTACGTTTTAGGATTTTAGTATTTTAGTGTGTACAATAAGAATTTTTATGTTTTCATGCAAATTATTTTAATTTGTTGAAATTTGATTAAAAAAATCAAAATACTGTATCTTCGTATATATACGTATATGCAATAAAATTTTAACCATATAATGAAAAATTTAAAAATTCGCAATATTTCATCTGCGCATTCTTACATATTTATGGGATCGTGATTTGAAAAAAAAGATTTTATTTTATTTGCTTAGATGGATGGATGGATGTATGTACGATGGTATATGATTTATCTAAGAAATAGATAAGCAGAACACAATAAAGATCAACACATAAGATCAACAATATTAAGAAATCGTTCTAATGAACTAATATTTGTACGTACATACGTATTTAACATATAAATCAGTATGCTGATTGGTCATGAAATTTTGGTCAAGAAATTTTTGGACACATTTTTGACGAAGTAATTTTGACAGTGTGGTACGGAAACTTTTGCAGCAAATTATTTATCTACTTTATTTTCACTCCTTCAATCCAATCCTGATGCCTATCGTCGTGAAGATCGTCGTGATACATCGCTTTGGCAAAGAAATTAATATAATTTTTTACAAACTTACCACCACCATCTCACCTACAGCACAAAACATATTTAATTTCTTTCGATCAGCGTATATGCGGAATCAACAAAGGTATAAAATGTGAACAATTTTCTTGACCACTTTATTGTGCATTTCTTGAGCCTTTTTTTTTGACATAGTTTTTAAATGAAAGAATAAAGTTTCTTTTGCGCAGCATATTCAGCTTATACTATGTATTAATGCTTGTGCTTATATCAAACACATATGCGTATATGTACCATACTATGTGCATTTATTATGTTGTTTGAATTTATAAACTAACAAAAATCTATTACAGTATCAATAAATTTTAATTATTATTATACTTACCTATATGAATACATCCTTTTATATTTTTATTTACTCATAATTTCTACTCATATATACATACCAATACGCCAATACCCAATACCGCATACATACGTTCATTTTATCCCGCATCTATTCCATTACGCGGCTAAATATTATATATTATATGCATAAAAAACTCTGATTTGTATATATACATACATACTCATTCCATTAATGCAGAGATACCAAATATACGCATATACTTATTTGTATTACGGCATTACGGTGAATTACGTATTACACTAAACATTTATACATAATAATTTAAAAAATTTTTATATTTGCATAGCGAAAGAAAAAACTACTAAAGAATTTATGAAAACAAAAAAAGCAAAACATTTTTCCTTCTAATATTAAGGATGAGGTATAATATATTTTTTACATTTTTTTCGTCCAGAGAAATGAAAAACGTAGTAAAATATTAGAAAGTTCAACCGTTCAACGTTTCAACAAAATAACAAAAGAATCTACTTACATACATACATACATGCATACCTATAATACTACATACATATTTCATTTATGATACATGCTTACTTATTATGCCTCTAATATACATGTAAATTCTTTTTGTTATTTTCATTATTTCTATACTTTAAAAACTTTAAGTATTTACGTATTATAAATCGTATATATATGTATCTTATTTATTATGAAACTTAATGTTTTATATTATTTTTTGCTCTCCCTACTTTTTCTTTTAATATTTATAGTATGATCATGTATACCTACATTAGTATTAATATATAAATGATGTAAGTACGTGTTCTATGATTTTTTTTTTTAATCCAATTTTGCATTATTTATATATGTACCTATATCCTATATAATATGTATTTTATGATGCTCAATTAAAATCAATCAATTAATCATCAATCAATAAATTATACTATTGACACATTACGGCTCATTATGAGGTGAAAGCTCATTATGAGATGCAGTTTAATGAAGTGGTGACGCATTATACTGAACTCATTATCTTTGGCATTTATCAATTTTTCAATAGTTTCTACTGAGTTTTCAAATTATTTATTCGCAATTAAAAACAAAGAGCTCCGGCTAATATTTACTTGTAACTCAAAAAATACGTCTGTAGTATAAAAAAATTGAAATTGACAACAAATTGTATTGGAAATTTGGAAATTTTCCAATAAATCTTTATTTACCTATGCATCGTAAGTATAGGCGCTTTCACGTAATTACGACATAATGAGACGATTTTTACATCATTATGAACATCTCATAATGATTTAATTTTACTTCATTATGAGGATTTAATGAGCATTCAGCTCATAATGAGCTATAATGTGTCAATAGTATTATTCAATTAATCATCAATCAAAATAAGAACATTTGAAAATTATTATACTTTACATAAATAGACCAAGACGACGATGACGACAACGACGAGTTTATTTGGCTGAATCAAAATTAATATGTATGTACATATGTGCATGTGTGTATGGAATTCATGATGTTATATACATTACACATATACATATATACATTTTCATAGTAAATATACTTTTAAAGAAGTAGATAGTTATATAGAATAACCTTTGTTATTTATGCATTCATGCATATTTTAAATGGCATATACATATATATGGATATGGAATGGCGATGTTTGAATTTACATATATAAATTACGTCTATATGCATTTGTAATACATATATGTACTAAATTGTACCACATAGTACATAAATATTCAAATTATATATAAACGAAATAATAATAGTAATACCTAAACCTATATATACTTATATGAATCTATATGAACCTATATATGTATAGAATGAAAAGAAAAAAAATTAAATTTTGAAAAACATTTCATACAGTTACTCATCATTCATGTAACGTATGCTCTATCTATACCTATAGACGACGCATATTATATCCAATACTTGTATTTTTATACACATATTTTATATAACGTATTTAGACGCATAGAATATACCATGTATATACGGTATATTAACCATACCGTTACCGTATATAATATATGTACAAAAATATCTTTTGAAAGTTTTGAAAGAAAAGAATATTATATAGAGGTATTTATAGGTACCTACCTCCTTTTTTTTTTTTTAACTCTATTTATGTAAATATATAAAGTACATAGGCAAAAGAATGTAGTTCATACATATATTTTTTTGAGGGTAAATACCTATGTACTTATTATGTACTTTGATAATAATATGTAAGGGTTGGTAAGTAACAGTGCTATAAGGATGTTCATATCTTTATTAAAAGCGAACTATTTGTTATTATATTTATCTTTCTACTTCATTGAAATCATATCTATCTACGTATTAATATATTCACTATTTAAATCGTATATACTAGATACTATACTAGATAGATTGTATGTGTGTTTATTTATTATTTATTATGATGGCTATGTATTATACTTGGGTTTGTTATAAACGTTCCCAGTCGTGAATTAGTAAGGCATTACTGGCAGAATCAATTCTGTAACTAGTTCACAATTCTCCAATTTGAATAAAGTAGTTCAATAATACATTACTTCGTTAAAAAAGTAATGTGGAGTGTAATGCAATTGTACTCCGAACAATGATACTGATGCTATGTAATGCAAGCGGTAATGTGTATAACAATATACGCATTATAATTATTGCGAAATTAGTAACATGTATTATGAACACGTCGATGGAAAGTTTTTGCGTTTTCTTTGTTAATCATAGTCAATGTCAATAGTCATTAGAAGTTATAAACTCGATATGAAAAGGAGTATAAAGTAGTGACTATAAAATATAATATAAATAACATATAAATATAAATATAAAATATAAATATAAAATATAAATATAAAATATAATATAAAATATAAGTTAATATAAAATATAATATAAGTTAATATATTTTAATTAATAATCTTCCATAACTACTTTCCAAGAATCGATATCGGAATTGCTCCTTTTACTGCTATTATGTAATTAATGTTTGGAAATGCGTTCTATAATAAGTTTAACTTGAATAAATGAAGAAACTAATTCTAGGTAATGCAGAAAGGAGGCGATTGATTACCTCCTATGACATCGCCATGTAAAAGTAATGCGTTATTTTCATACACAGTAATCGAAAGTAGAACTAGTTTCTATTTAAAGGAACTAGTTGCAGAATCGGTTCGGTAATTACTTGCCTACCCGACTGGGTTATAACATATACACAGATATCTTCATTTTTTTGGTTAAATGAATGTGCATACAAAATATAAAGTCCCTTTATATTTGTATATAACATAACATATACGAGTATATATATAGTAAGTATATGTATATATGGATAGATCATCAAAAAATAGAATGGATTGAATTGTTTGAAATAGTTCATTTAGAATAAGTTTCAAGTTATGTTACGTACGTTATATTTATATGATTATATCACAGATCTATAAATGGTATACCAATGGTACTTAGATTGTTAGATCTATGTTTATATGTACATACATATGTATATGTATATGAACTGCATACAAGATACAATAAATTTACGATTTCCAAATTTCACAATAATGCATTTTTAATTTTGTACATAACTGCAGCATCAGAAACAAAAATGTAGTGTTATGTTTATATATACAATTTTATAATAAATTTAAAGGATGGAATATTTTGTCGCTAAATAAATACTAAACGTTTGTAATTCATATTTATATTCATTACATTTGCATTATTCTTGCGTATATCTATAATCTATATGATTATAGATTAGAGGACAGGATAAGAGTGTATAAAAGAAAAAGTATAGAAAACCTTCAAAAGTGTGATGTTAAATTATTATATGTACTATATAACGTACATTATGTGTACATCAATAAATTGAATTTTGATCCTTTATTTCAACAGGCAAAAACATATTTTTTTTATACAAATTTTATCTTTTTTCTTCTGTTATTGCCTGCTTCGCATTCAAAAAAATTAATGAAAATGCAATTATAGACCACTCACTCACTAGACCTTTGTATCTACCTTTCAATACGATATAACGACAAGAAAGAATTTAGATGCAGCGATGTAGATATGTACATATTATCTGTGCATAAATTATTTTTTTTTCTTTTGATATTTGAGAATTAGTTGTTATAAAACAAAAACAAAAATCAAAAAATGTGTTATTATGAAATAAAATGGAAAGAAAAAAAATTTATTTCTTTCAAAAAGGATATAAAACGGTGAATATGTATATTTAAAGTAGGCGTCATGTTTTCAGTTTTTCTATATTGAAATAGTATATGTACAGTAATTTTTTATTGCATACAATTATTTAAATTTTATTTTATTTTTTTTTTTTTTTTTGTTCAAATATATTTTGAATTTGAATTTCAATTTAATGTCTTCGACACACAGAGGTTGAAATTAAGTAGATTTCATTTTAATTTCGAGTAGAAGTTACGAAGGTGACACACAGCTATTTTGACAGTTTGCGTCTAATATATTTAATTTATCTAATTTTAATTTAACTTATCTGAACATAGCCTGCTTCTTCTATTAAATTTAACTGTCATTTATATTCAATTATTTCTTAATGAAAATTTAAAAAAAAACATTTTTTTGGTTTACAATTTTTTAATAGATGTCTCTGTTCTACGTAAAGAGCGCAAAATGATTACATTTCGAGCGAAATTACGTATTTTTTTGGTAATTTCGCTGACTAGATTTCGACCCAAATCCGTCGTTTTTTTCGGATTTCGAGGCTGAAATTATAGCAAAATACTTAATTTCAACCTCTGTGTGTCTACAATATAAAACAACAAAATATTTAACAATTGACGCAAGTGTTATTTAATTTAATGTTTTGCTTTGTTGTTTTTGAATTTGAAGAAATAAATATACAAATGGATGATGATAAAAATCAAGATAACCAATATCCTTAGACTCCACAGGTAACTAACTATAAACACAGATATGTTACCAAAGGATGAAAAAAAAACATTTATTTTTCATTGTAATTTTTATGATATGTCGATGATACACATTTACACATTTGTGTACACTTTAACTCATTGATGTCAGGATGACAAGGAAATGCATGTGTTCATATCTTTAAAATGATTGCGTATACAGGTACACAAAAATACATCATAATATAAAAAATTTCGAATACAATAGTCACCTATATCTATAATAGAAAACTTTTACTAATCGTCAATCGATTATTTAATAAAATTTTGCATCCCTATAGTTCCAAGCAGCTTTGATGTACAAATCCAAAGATAATACAGTCCTACTAGATGAACCATTTCATTTTTTTTATTTAAATGTTTGTATGTTTGCCAAAAATAAAGATCGAAAAAGTTTTTCGAAACAATATCGAAAAAGAGCGAAAGTTTATAATTCAGGAGGGATGTAAATATGAGAGAAAAATAAGAATATTTATATAGAAGAATTAGTTTGTGAGTTGCATGACTGGTTTACTAAATTTTATATGGTTTTGAGTGGTACCATCACTTATTTGGGGTGCGTTCATGAACATTACTTTAACCATAGTCATGGTGTAGTATAGTTTAAGCAAAGTTATGTTATACTACAGCCATAGTTATGTTAACTTCAAGTGGTTTTTGAACGCGATTTTTACCATAGTAGTAGCAATAAATTATCATTCAGCTGTCAAGTCAAGTTTAAAAAATTTTTACATATTATAATTACATTTTTTGTATTATATTTTTTGTTTGTCAAAAATTAATTATTTTTTAAAAATGAAGTTTAAAACAAAATTAATAAATTTCAAATAAATTAAATTGAAATTTTCACAATTCACAACAAAAAATTAAATGACAAACGATTTTTTATTGTCAATGTCATTACCACTTAAGGGCTTACTATCGTTACTATCGTTAACCATGCTCTCGAGCAGGGTTAATTTTTGACATCAAATAGTTAAAAATTTACTTTACTTCAGATGTTTATGAACGCTAAAAAGTTATGTTGGTAGTTATGTTTTACTATACCACCACTATTCTGAACGACAAATGATAACTATAGTTAACTATAGTAACGTTTATGAACGCACCCTTGATATGATATTATACTTGAATAAGTAAAAATAAATGGATATTTTGTACGCAAATGCTTTAGAATACAACAATTGACAATAGGGCTGTTTCAAATTTTTTTTTTATTGTATTGAGTTGATCGTCGTATTTAATATATGAATGACTTGAGAAAGGAGGCATTTCATATTTCATGCATTTTTATATATGTATGTATGTGTTGTTATGATTAATATGCCTTGTCGCGTGCTATATGATCTGACATAAATTACTACTACTACTTCTAATTGAAATACATATATAGAATTGTATTTATATCAAAGACCATATAAATATATACATTTATATGGTCTTTTCTTTGGTTATATGTATTACCTGTATAGGTTTACATTATTTTCTGATGTAGGATTGTAGAATATTTAGCAACAGAGGTTTTTACGTATGCATACATTATAATTACTGTAGCATTTGTACTGTACTCTGGTCTATACATTTATATGGTCTTATGTATTACTTGTATAGGTTTACATTATTTTCTGATGTAGCATTGTAGAATATTTGGCAACAGAGGTTTTTACGTATGCATACATTATAATTGCTGTAGCATTATACCAGAGATACTATATAAATACATATAAATATGTTTTTACATAGTATCACAGATCAGATACACTTATCTGTGATAGTATATAGTATCTTTGATTATACATAATATGTATACATATGGATATATTATGGTTTTATTTTGTTATGTTTTTGAGTTCATTGACTTATGAATGCAAGATACGATTATATATTATCATATCCCGTGAATTGAATTTCTTCTTGAAATTTTTAAAGAATGTCTTTTTTAATGTTTGGGCCTTAGGACTTCTGAAAAAATAAAGTATTATTCTGATTTATGATCATAATATAGAAATTTAAAAATCAGGTGTTTTGTGAATTACCAAATTTTTTTATAGACTGAGTCAATTTGTTTTCTAACTAGATAAAAATTGATATTTTCAAATTAATATGGAACATAATTTACAAATTAATATATATATTTTTCTAAATCTTGAGGATAATGAATTTTAAATTATATACAATATTTTTTAAAAACAGAAAGCTTAAAAATATTTATTTCAAAATTTTTAAATTTTATTTCGTTGATGTTTTTTGTGTGTGGTATAAAGTATATACTCAAAAAATTCTAAATACTAGCGCTGATGAACATTTAATTAGATTCAATGAAAATTGATAATTATTTGTAGCTTGAAAAATATTATATATATATAGGTATATATAATAAACAACATGTCATGAAGTCGAAAATAAATTATTTGTAAATTTATGGATTTTTATGATTGAATGCAATCAAATTTTTTTCATGTATGTTTGTTTGAAAATAAATTATTAAGTAGAATGGGCCTATAATTCTAGTCCTAGAAATATTTTGGAGATCCGTATTATCAAAATATCTTCAGTAGTGATTCAAAAAATTATGTTTGAAAATAACGTGGAATAGGTTTACGTATAGTAAATTATAATTGCTTATTTGATTTTTGAATTCAAAATTTACCTTTGTATTTTAACATTTCTATTAAATTGATAACTCATAAGCTATTTAATATTATTCCTAAACAAAATTGCCGGCAATAAAAAATAAAATTGTAAAATTTATAATATATTTCTACTTATAAATTTGAATGAAAATTTTTAATTTGATGCATTCATTTAAAAGCGCGAGAACTGGTCAGTTCTGCATGGTGCGGTCATGGTGTTGGCAAAGAAGAGGAAATTAATCTGACCTGTCTCTACTTTAGAATATATTATCAGAAATTTGAATAGCCTTTGAAATTTAGTATTATTCATAAATATTTGTATACAGCATTTTTTTTAAACAAAAGTTTTTAAAATTGCATGTTTTTTATATATATAAAATAAACTCCTAATTTTTTAATTTTTAATTCTGTTATTTTCTATAAAATATATGTAACTTTGTTTTGAACTAAAATGATCCTAATGAATTCGGACAAAAAAGCGATGAATTATCAATTGTTCTCACAACATTTTAATACAGTTGAAATTATATTTATGTATTTATAATGTTTCGAGGATGCATTTCCAATTATTAATTAATTAGAAATTAAATGCCGTGTAAAAGTAGTTGTGAACAATACTGTACATCCAGTTTTAGTTTAACTATAGTTGGAAGACAGTTTTCAAATTTAAAAATTTTAAAATTAAATATATTACTATATATGATTTATAAAGTATAATATTAATATGCAAATTATGTATAAAAATATCTAAGAAAGTCATAGCAAAGCAGAAGAAAAATTTTGATCACGATCAAAGTGGATTTTCCATTTACGCAACCTGAATAATAGTGGCAACGTAGTAAATGAATCATATATTCTTCAAATATAGATATTGTGGTATCTTAAAAGGATATTTGCTTGAGGCCTGTTTCCTATCAAATTTGTTATTTAATTCTTTTCAGAGGAAAACCATCAGATTGCAGTGTAATTGATAAATATTCGGTAATTATAAACTTTCGCTGTCAGCTAGTTTTCTTTAAACATTAAAAATCGAAAAATATATGAATCTTCATGATTCTAGTCTCAAAATATTCCATTTAACTTCGGATTTATGAAAAAAGTATAATAGTTACAGTTTGATGCGTAGGAGAGTGTGGGTAGATAGTTAAAAGAGCATATGAAAAAATCAGTTTAATTCAGTTCAAAAATGTTGATCAGTGTTAACGAATGACGCTAATTATACAGCACTTTTCATACTCTTTTAGCATCCCCGCACCCACCTGGCAAAATTCTCTTTTTTTCAATTATATTTTAGTTTTCATTCTATAAAATTTTTCAATCTTACTAATGAAAAATTACTCATGAGTAATTACCACCCACCACCCCCCACACCACTCCACGCATCAAACAGCCACTATTATATTCTATTCATAAATCCGAAATCAAACCAAAGTTGAAAAAAAAGCAAAAAGGTTGACTTTTCAATTTTTTATGAGTAAAAAACCAGCTGATAGCGAAAGTGTATATGTAATTACCAAATACTGTATTCATATATCTATGAATAACAAAAAGGTTCATATTTAACATTACACACAAATATTTTCATAAAGAAATATGTTAAGAAAGGTCATTGATACTATATACATTATAGATCCTGATATACATTTATTTATTTTTATTTATTTTATTTAACTCAACATAATAATTGCTAACAAGATAATGAAATCTTTTAATTTTAGCATACAAACTAGTAAAAAGTACAAACTAGACTTAATATTATGAAAAGAAAATTAAATTACAGATATACTACAAAATATTATTATTCAAGATAAAATCAAAACTGCATTAATATACATCATTGAACAATCTATTTTTATAATTACACTTGTATGTATGTGTACAAAATACCATATAAACGATGTATACATAT
Organism: Villa cingulata; assembly: GCA_951394055.1. Classification (NCBI taxonomy): domain Eukaryota; kingdom Metazoa; phylum Arthropoda; class Insecta; order Diptera; family Bombyliidae; genus Villa; species Villa cingulata. The sequence goes on from OX596017.1 coordinate 10,600,495, forward strand.
TACATACAATCATGTATATCGCATAAACAGCACATTCATTGCATATAGTATTTGCTATTATCTATTCTGCATAAGCAAGCAGCATGTTGTTATTAATGTCTACTATTTCATGTCTATTATGTATGTATTAGAATTAGTTTTTACATCGCATTCAATGTTATACCAAAGACCAATATAATATACCATGATATAATATATTTTATATATCGGTCTTTGGTTATATCAAACTTGTTTATTCATGTTATATCAATGTTATATGCTTTATGTATGTATGTGTACGAGATCGTCTTCAATTCAATATGGATCCTTATATATCCTTATGCACGAGCATAAACCATACATGGAGAATAAATATATATGATCAAAATCTCTCAAAAATGTTCAAATTTATATTTATATGTTCCAGCCAATGATATTCATTTATTCTATTTTCAATATTCAAAATATACAAATACATATAAATAACACTTATATGTGTGGAATATCATATGAATTAAATGCAAGGTAATTGGAACACTCTATATAGGTAGTATAAAGAATGAATGAGAAATGAAACGTGACGTAACAAAAACTCATATAAAGATTTGTAATGCATTTTCGTAAGCAATTTTAAAGGAAAAATGAGGAATTATTTAAAAAAAATCATGAATTTTATTTTATTGTTTTTATTATTTTTCTTTTCTATTCTTCAAATTACAATTACAATTACTCACTTCAAATTACTTGAAATTTCTTTGTTTAAATGTCTAATTTTAAAGTAATAACACAATACAAATAAATATATTTATTTGTCTTGTGGTAATAATAATAATCTATACATATAAAATAGAGATTTTTAATATTAGTTGGTAAATTAATTTGTTTTGAATTGAATAAATGTTTTTCTAAAAATTTTATCTCACAATACTTTCATTAATTTTTAAAAATATTTCTTCAAGTTTTTTAATATTTTTTGAAAACTCCAGCTATGATTTTTCAAACCGTCTTCGGATTTAAATTCAATCCATGTTTTTGTAAGTTGGATTGGTGTCCAAAAACTCCTTCAAATTTAGTTTTTTTATGATAAGTCTAGAAAGATATTCAATGACTTAATAATTTTCTTCAATTTTTTCAACATAATTTTTTAAATTGATGTTCGATTGACGAAAATTAGCAACATAGTCATCAAATTCTCTCAAGTCTTCATCGTTACATGCGATGCCTTCCACTCTAATAAAAAGCAGTTGGAAACTCATCTATTTCAGTAGTTATTTCTACATTGCTGTAGTCACTCACTTTTAAAATTAAATTAGTATTTAAATTTTTTATTTTCAGAATTTTTTACAGCACATTTCACCATTTTTTAATAATATTAATTTATATAAAATTTCAAATAAATATACTATATTTTAATTGCAAATAATGGGTTAAGAACTGCTCTACGACAAAAGGATTCATAAAAAATGTCTTAAAATATATACAAAAGACTAGGTCTAGAATAGGTTTAGTCTCTTCTTTTATCAATAAATTTTTCAAATTATAAATTTGTAATTTCTAATAATTATATTTTTCCTTATTATAATGTATTTATTATTTTTATTTTTCTTTCTTGGATATATTTTCTTTATCTCATTTCGTTAAATAAGTTTAATATTAATTGAATAATATAGAAATTAGTAGCTCTTAGATCAGCACAAGCTGTTTGAGTCTACTAAATAAATAGATGTAGTTAGAATAGTTTGAATTTAAACAGAAAATAAATTAATTTTTAATAATTATTAATTTTTAATAAATTAATAATTATTTTATGTGAATTTTGATGAAAAAAATAAATAAATAAAATAAATAAAATATTTTTAATCATATAAACAAATGTTTGTTTTGATTCATTTTCCAGATCGTTCATATGATTTTGTATGGCCATACGATCTAATATCTGTAATTTCTCTTTTAAATGGCGCTTGCCAGTTTCAATTGATACTACCTTAGAGTGTTCCAATTACCTTGAATTAAATGTACATTTTAAATAGCATTGTGTATTGTTTAGTGCTGCAAAACATTGACAGGTGTTCATTTCATTTGTGAGAGCAAACATTTATAATAAATGAGAACAAATTCGAAACACTATGGTCCGTCTACACAATTAGTTTTGATAACTCGATTTACAAAAACAATTCCTTTATATCACAGACTGTCATACAAATTTATTGAAATGTTTATAATTGTGTACAGGGTACATAACTAAAAGCAATTCGAAAAATTTTGAAAAACTTTTTTGATTTTGATGAAGCTTTTTCGATCTTTATCATATATGTAAGTGTGTCGTTTTTGGAAAAATTACCACTTACACTAAAAAGAACATCTATTGAGACGAAGAACTATATTATCTTTGACAAATCCAATCGAACTTTTGCATAAGAGCATTGCGATATTAGTCTCTAAATGCACCATAAACAGTTTAACAATAGTTTATCTGAATATAATTTTTTACATATAATGCATATATAATACATTTTGTAATCATTCAAAAAAAAAAATTGTAAATACTATACCATCATGTATACATGTATGTACTATGTATGTATGTAATTATCTTTCTTTTTCGTCGCTTTGACATATGCGACACAATGATAATTCATTCGACTGATTCAAACTTTGTTCAGGACCAAGTTCTGATAAAATTTAGCCACCTAACGATGGCGAAAACTCGCGCAGATGGGAGATATTTTCAAAATTTCCTTTAATTTCCCCTTCAATACGAAAAATCGCAAAAAGAAACAAAGATTAAGTCTTCCACTCAGTGGGTATAGTGACTGTCGGTTATCAATCGCACATCAAAGCAAATCCTCTTTTTTGCTTAAAAAATTAACAACATTACAATATAATCATGTTCACTGTACGACGATTGCCATACAACTGAAGAAACATTTGAATAAAAGTAAAATAGGATAAAGAAAAAATCAAAGGAAATAAGAATTAAATTATCCACTCAGTGAACACAGCGACTGCCGATTACCGACCGTACACACAATGCATATCCTCTTTTTTAGCTTAAAAAATAGCAACACATTTCTAATCATGGTGATTATATGACGAATGCCATGCTACTAAAGAAAAATTTGGAATTTAGATAAAGCAAAATGAATAAAATACAGAATAACAATAACAATATGTGCGAACGAACAGTGATGTTAATTGTTAACTGCAACTGCAATTTTAAAATTTACAAAAATATTTCCTTATCGAATTTTTATATTAAATATATGTGTTTATTGATTTGATTATTACTGCTACTTTTTGTTTGATTAGTATACTCACTAACTTATTTGATTGAAACATTTATATTTATGTAACATTAATTGATTTGCTATTTGCATGAATGAATTGAATCTATTTCTATTAGTAATTCAAATATTAATATTGATGTTGTAAGCTAAATTATCTCTTTAGCAACTTTTTCATTGATAATTATTGGAAGTGTAATGTACCGCAGTAATCGTTTGATTCTGCCTCCTTTGTTTTTTTATAGCCGATGAGTAAAGTTCGGAAAATTAAAATATTGAAATTGTTGTTATTAATTTTTACTTTTTTAAATTTTATTGTTTTTTTTTTATTTCTTAATTTTAATTAATGTTTTTAAAATAAATACACTGTAAAAGTGTATTTATTTAAAAAATACACTGTGAAGTAGTGTAAATAATAATTTCCCACTTGAATTGAGAATTTCCCTTTTAAGAAGAATTTTTGAAAAATGGTATGTTAATAACTCACATCACTGTTTCAAATTTCAGTGGAAAGGGTAAGTAGGTTCTACTGCGCATGCTTCTCCTTCGCCACTGTTCAGTGGCTCTACTGTACATCATTTAATTCAGAGTCACTATCAGCAAAGTGATCGTAAACTAGTTTACCATACTCATCTTCTGGTGGTGGTGTAACAATACCTGGATTATCAATAAATGATGAATTATCAGGTAAAGATTCTGTTGAAGACATTTCAATTATTTGAAAACCGGTAAAGGAATTGTTTGTTGTCATGTTCATGTTGTTATTGTTCTTGTTATCATTCGATAATTTGAAATCATCCTGTATAGTGTATACCATCATCATTATTGATATTAATTATAGTATCATGTAAATTTGAAGTATTACGATACGATCATGTTTTATTTGAAGCCATTTAAGTGGTTGATGGTCAGTTTGTAATTCAAATTCTTGTCCATATAAATATGTCCTAAAATATTTCGTCCCCTAAACGATTGCTAATATTTCTTTTTCTACGGTAGAATAGTTCTTTTCATGGTTGTTAAGAGTTCTTGAAGCAAACCAAATTGGATGACATTCTTGAGTGAGTACTGCTCCTATTGCAAAGTTGCTGGCGTCTGTTATGAGTTTAAATTGTTTGTTGAAATGCGGATATTTTAATATTGGATGTTGTGTTATATTTTCTTTCAATTTTTCAAATGCATAGCATAGCATATATATAGTCAGGGTCGTAGATATTCACTTTAGCTTTTTTCTTTAAATATTTTGTCATGGGATGTGCAATTTCTGCATAATCTTTTATAAATTTTCTGTAGTACCCTGTTACTCTTGGAAAAGATTTAATTTGTTGTTCGTTGGTTGGTAATTTTAGGTCTTGAATTTCCTTGATTTTATTGGGATTTGGTTTAACACCATCAGGGGTTAAAACATGTCCTAAAAATTCTGTTTCTTTAGATAAGAAGTTACATTTATCGATTTGAATTTTTAATCCCGCGATTGTCTTAATCTATTGAGGATTTTTCTTAGATTTGTGATATGTTCTTCTAAGGAAGCACTGTCTTCTTCCTGTCTTTTTCAGCGACTAGAATCTGGTGAAAACCTTTAGCTAAATCTAATGTTGTAAAATATTGGGCCTTTCCTAATTTATCTAATAGACTTTCAATATTTGGAATGGGGAATTTGTCATTGATTGTTATTTCATTCAGCTTTCTATAATCAATGACTATAAGCCATTTCTTTTTCCCGGAGTTATCTATCTTTTTTGGCACTATCCGCATAATGGTGAGTTGTATGGAGATGAGCTTTCTTTTACAATACCTTAGTCGAGCATTTCATTTATTTGAGACTCGATTTCTTTTTCATGCACTGAAGGGCATCTATATATTTTACAATAAATTGGATTTTCATTTGTAGTAAAAATTTCATGTTGTACTTCATGAGTGAAGGTCAAATTTTCACCTTCTATAAAAAATATATCTTCGTATTCATTTAATAAATTATTTAACAATCTTTTGTCTTCTATATTTAAATGAGAAATGTTTAAATTTTAGGAATCTCTTTTGAAAGCGGTTACAAGTTACATATTTCATCAAACAAAATAGGATAATCTAATGCAATTAAATTTTTTTTTATTTTTATTTAAAGTTTCAATATACGTATGTACTTATTTTCTAAGTCGATTTTTGCTTTAAAAGGAATAAGAATATTCTGACCAATGATAGCATCGTATTTACGACCAGTTAAATTAATCAGCTTCCAAGAAATAGCACCTTGGGCACCAAATTCCTTGGGGAAAGGAGTAATTATTTTATTCATTACTCTGTTTACTCCGTTTACGGTAGTAAAATATAAAGGTGATTCTAATTTTTTTTCGGGGATATCTTTGATTATTTTTGTATTCATGATACTGGTTTCAGACCCGGTATCAATGAGACATTTTATTTTTTGTTCATTTATAGTAATTTCTATAATAGGGAGTTTACAACCCGAGGCTCTTTTGTAAAATTTACATCTTGTTGAATATTTTCTACTTCCATAGGCTCTGGATTGGAATTTCTTTGTCGTGAAAACACGTTGTTACGATTTTGGTAAGAAGTTTGATTTTTATATTGTCCTGAGCTATTCCTTAGATTAATTTGTTGAGTATTATTAGACTGTCTTGTGTTTTGTGTATTAAATTGAGGAGTATTATTGTATTGTCCTAAACTGTCCTGAATAATTATTTCTTATGTGTAATCATTATTCTGTACTTGCGGAAAGTAATATCTATATTATTTAATTTATTTTGTGAAAAGTTTCTATTTTGGTGTTTGTTACTTGAATAACTGTTATGTCTTGGTTTATTTTTAAATGTACTGTCATGTCTGTTATTGTTATTTCTTCTCTAGGCTTTTGAAATAGCACGTTCGTCATCGAGAAGTTTAAGTTCTTCAAATTTATTATACATTGCAATCAAAGTACTATTTGGTTAAATAAAGTAACACTATTCCTACTAAGTACCTGTCGTTATTCTCAGGGATATGGGTTATTTCTTTACCTTCATCGAGCTCATATAACTCATTTAATAAATAATTTGTTTGTCTTATTTGGTTAAATAATTCCCTCAAGGTGTCTACTTTGATGTTCCTTGTCTTGTTGATGAGTTCTGCATAGTCCTCTCGTGGACGGAAGTGTAGTCTTATTTCCTGTTTTACAGCTTGACATGATATGTTGCTTCCCAAACGTTGAATGCATCGTTTTGCGTTTCTCTGGAGTTTTTCATTCAACACAATTTGCGTTACGTAAATTAAAAGCTGATTATTGTTACCACACAATTGGATGGCATTGTCGACAGATCTGATGAATTCTTGAAGAGTGTATTCGCCATTTCCATTAAAAACTTTTAGATGCTGAAAATGGTTAATAAAAATATAAAGTGTATACGATTTTAGTTTTATTTAAATCATAAAAGAATAAATTAGATTTTGAAAAAATCATCATCATCACTGGCGTTACAACTCGAGGTGAGTTTCGGCCTGCAAAAGAATTTGCTTTCATTCGTTCCTGTCATTCGTCGTTGGTCTGTCAGCAATCAGCTTCTTGGATAAGTCCGCTCAGAAGTAGTTTAGCCTAAACTTTTCAGTGCAAATAGTTTAACAAATCAATGAGAGCGTTTTTTGAACATACAACAAATGACAACTAAACCAGTTTTCGGTCTATCAATACGAATTCTTAATTAAAAGCTTTTTCTAAACTGTGCTACGTTTCTGTATCTCAGTCGAGAAGTTCTCGACTGAATGTGACGTCACAGCTTCTCGTCTGGTAATTCTCGATCCAAAAAATTTTTGCGTTTCTGTTTCTCTCGAAATTCACCAATCGAGAAATTCGTGGATAGTATCTATAATCGAGAGGGAATATCGGGAATGAAACAATTTGACATTTAAGTTGTTAGTGTATTCAATATTAATTACATATTTAACCGCTTATTTCAAATATTTGAAATTTCTATCATACAAAAGTTTATAGGTATGAAAATATGAATATTATATTTTGAACCAATATTTTTCATTTTATGAATTCATGTTATAAGTGTATTTAATTAGAAAAATTATTAGTACAATTTTCAATTCAAGATAATTTTATAAAAAAAAAGAAAAAGATAAATGCGGTATAATAAAAAAAAGGATAATTTATTGCAGATAAATTTTAGAAATTTTTGTAAACATTTTGCTTTTTTTATATTAATCGACATGTGTATTACTTGTGAAAAAATTAAGTAAGTAAATAAGGAGAAGTAGTATAAAATATCTACTATCTTATAATATTTTTATTTGAATGTATAGTAATGTAATACAAACCGCCAAACCGGTAGATTTTAGATTTAGATTTTAGATTTTAGTAGAACCGGTTTTTATTTAGAAGCATAAAAAAGCAAAATCTTGCGTGCAATATATTATATTATTTAATTATAATATATTATTAGTTTTACCTGACATTCCCCTACAATAAAAATAAAAATATATTATATGTACTTATATGTATATTAATTTATTATTCTTAATTTTTTTTACATCGCTTTTATTTTTGTTTTCTTCCATTGATACGGATAGGTATAATATTATATATACAAATTATTTTTTCTTAAATTTATAATTATAATAACAAATATACATTATTATTTTCACTATTAATGTTATAATTGTAATTATTAACACCGTATTACAATTTTAAAATTCAAAAATATTTAAAATTCAACGGCTTTTTCAGTTCTCACTACCTAAATTATCGGTGAGAAGTTTCTCGATCGCTACATTCTCGATTCTCGATTCACCACAGATACAGAAACAGGCCGATCGAGAATGACGTCATAATAACGTCAAATCGAGTTCACCAGTCGAAAACCAATCGAGAAGTGATACAGAAACGAAGCACTGATTTAGCTAAATCCAAAAGGATTTTTTGCTCTGTCAGCACTAAGACTAATAATGATGAAATGACAAAGTATATTAATACTGAATTGAGCATTAATTAATTTTCAATTTTCAAATTATTGACTGTCAAAAAAAAAAGAAAAAAACTAACATTTATGTATATATGTAATAATGAAGTAAATTTGATTTATTTTTATAATTTCAGTTACCATGTCAGTGCCAGAAACAAAACAACGTATTCAAGTTCCAGATGTATTACGTGATGTACTATTAGAATTTTCAATTGCATATCTTTTAGAACAACCATCAAATTTAATAGATTTTGCAGCTGAATATTTTGCAAAATTACGACAGAAACAAAGACAACAACAAGATACAAAACGTAATGGAAATGAAATATCATCTCCAGGTGACAACATCAAAATGGATAAAAGTTAGCTATATATTTAATTACATTTTACACATTTTAAACTTACGCATCTCTTTATATATGTAGATGTAGCTGTTATTTTGTAAAAATTATAGGTATAACACAGCACTCCATAAGTTTCCGGTCTAAATGAGAAAAAACACATTTACTTGATTAGAAAGTCAACTTTATTCATCAACATATTCTCCTTCAAGAGTGATGCATTCATTCCAATGCTTCTCTGATTTTTCGATGCCCCTTTTGTAGAACGTTTGTTTTTGCTCGCTAAATAGACCTCAGTTTTAGCAATCACTTTTTCATTTCAGCCAAATTTTTTAAAACGCTGTAACTTGTAAACTAATTGTCAAAATATCATTAAAATTTGTCACATATCTTTTCAAGGTTGATACATGTACAATACATGTGTCAGTTGTCAGATCGGGGACTTATTGAGTGACGTGATATTTACAGAAATCATTATTATAGTCATCACAAAAAGTGCATCAATTTCCTTAATAATGTGCTATCCTCTTTAAATATTATACTTTTTTTTTAATTCATTATTCGGATCTGTTGTGATTTTAAAACGATTTTCAAGAGTCAATCTCTTTTTCCTTCCAACTTCCAACAATTTTATTTTCTCCTTATTTTTTCACAAAGCATATATCTGTTCAATTTCATTTGATCCTTATATCTAACTTCGCTCTTATTTAGATCACTTGTGACTAATAATAACGCAAATAAATGCGGGAAAAATGTATACAATTCCTTTCTTTTTATCGAATATATTTCAATATACTACTGTCAGATAAACCATAATAAGTATTTAAATATACAAAAACATTTCGAAGAAATTAAATTCTAAGCCTAATTTATTCCATATATTTTATGAATGATGCAGTTTTTGTGATCGTGAATGTATATATACAATACATTTTTTTTTCTCACTTATTTGTTTTTAAAATGCTATATAATGTTATATGATTGTATTTAAATTTTATTTTTAATTTAAAAATTAATTACTTACATACATTTACATTTACATGAATAATTCTTGACAATGATGAAGATGCTATGGCTATAACGCCAAAAATAGTTGAACAAAGAGCACGTCTTACTGAAGCAGTTAAAAATATTATACTCTTCAGATCATTAGACGCTGATCAGGTACACACTATACCTATATATATGTATATATAATTCTTTCTGTTCAATATTGTATGGGTGTTTTCAAAAATGCAAGCTTGACTTCGTTAACTTGCGGCGATCAAGTCAAATTACCTTGTCGCAAGATTATATATCTAGCAATGTCAAGAAATCTTTGCATATTTGAACATAAATCATAGTTATCACACGTAAATTTTCGTGTTACCATTTTGCCAGTTTTTAAAAAAATTATTTGAAGTGAAGTGTATTGTATTTGTATTTCACTCATTTCATTGTTTAAATGACAATATTGTTTGTAATAATTGAAATATTTTTGTGATAAATGATTTTATATATTTTAATGATAAAGTAATTACGAATGTCATCTTTCAAATTTGAAATGAGTAACACTTGAATTTAAATAAATGAACAAGATAAAAAATAAATAAGCAAAGCGATCATCATGAACCTTTCAAATCTTGACTCAAGTTGACGATAAGCTTGAATAAACGAACACTTGACGTTTGCAAGCTTAATTTAAATGAACACTATGAAAACATGAAAACTCAAGCTTGCCACAAGCTTGCATTTTTGAAAACACCCTATTTTGAATGGTTCTAATTTCTTGGGCAATTAACTACAAGTAGGAGAGTATTTATTTAAAATTCCTGAATTAAAAATTATTATTTGCTTATTAGATGAATCAAGTATTAAATGCAATGTTTGAGAAAACTGTTAAACCGAATGAATTTATTATTCGTCAAGGAGATGATGGTGACAATTTCTATATTATAGAATCGTAAGTTTATTTATTATTATTTTCGATATAATGTATAATATTAAAATACTTAATTTATATATTTAAAGAGGAATATATAAAGCGTATATAAATGATGAACATATTCATACTTATTTTGGTGAAGGATATTTCGGTGAGATTGCTCTACTTTATAATATGCCACGGTAAATGAATGAAAATTATTATTATATTATTTAATTATCAAAACAACAATAAAATAAATTTGAATATTAATTGAAATGTTGATTTTAAATAAAAAATAATAATGTAAAAAAAGTGATACAACAATACAAGCTGAAACAGCTGGAAAAGTCTGGGCAATGGATCGACAAACTTTCCGACGTATTTTAATGGAACCAGCTTTCAAAAAACGAGAAATGTATGAAACACTGCTGGAGAGTGTACCAATGTTGAAAGCTTTACAGGTAGATATAATAAATAATAAATTTTTAACAACTACAACAACAAAATTAAGCAATAATTATACAAATTTTTATTTTGTTTTAGCCCTATGAACGCATGAATTTGGCAGACGCTCTAATTTCAAAAGTTTATAAAAAAGGCGATAAAATAATTGGACAAGGTGAATTAAATAAAATTCAAATATAAATACAAATACTTACATAATAGCTGTTTGTAGCTGTGTTTCTTTCACGTGAGCGAATTACTTAAAAATCAGTTTGGTGTAATACTTCACTAAATTTTTATGTGTGAACTGTTCAAACAATTTTTCAAAAGTATAGTTCACTCATACTTTGTAAGTAGTTACGTTATTTCTTTCTACCAGATGTCTTTTTAGTTTCATATTATCCAACAAATGGAAATTGACTGTTAAAGTTAGATTTCTTGGTATAAACAAATATCATATGGAGTGTTTTATATAAATTTTTCAAATTTAAAGTAAAATAATTTTAAGCTTATCTTTTGCTTCACTTGTCGAATTTATTTATGTTTCTTTGAATAGTTTGAGTCATTGCTAAAATAATTGCTCACAAGTACTTCGCTCACGTGAAAGAAACACAGCTAATATGTTTAAATGCATATTCACTATTTTTATTACTTAAGTTTTTAAAATTTTTCTATTTAGATTTATATATGATGTATTTTACTGCAAGCAATTAATATCATTAATATCGATTTTTTCATTTTCATTTTCATTTTGTTGTTGATAATAAAAAAGGTGATAAGGCTGATGGTATGTACTTCGTTGAAGAAGGTGAAGTGTCAATAATTCAAATGGATGAGAGTTATAAATTTGTTGAGATAACAAAGATATCAAAAAGTCAATATTTTGGTGAATTAGAACTCGTTACGCGTAAACCAAGAGCTGCATCAGCATATGCCATTAGTGATGAAGTAAAAGTCGCATGTAAGTATAAATTATAAAAGTTTCATTGAATTTTATTATTTCTAACTACATACATATTGTACATTATATCAGTAGAATATTTGCAATAGACAATTAAAATATCAAAAATAAATGTATGTTCAAATATAAAAAAATAGATCTTAATTTGTCTATGAACATCAAAATTTCTGTGTATTTTCGTAGTAAAATCGCGCATTGTTTTTAAGTGTTGAGGCTTTTTCGTAAATACAGATTGCACTGAAAGTTCTTACTTAGGTCTGGTTGGATTTGAAGTATACTAAAACAAAACTTAATTGGTATGCGCTAATGACAAATAAAGTAGCGCTGCGAATGCAAACTTCAAAAATATAACAAGTTGCATTTTCGAACGACAAAAACTAATCTGATATGAGTAAATCTCAGTTTTCTAAAACGAATTATTCCTTAACTTGTCGACAATTGATATTTTTATATTTAAAATGGCAAATAAAATATTTATCCATAAATTCAATGAAAGACATTTTATCATCCTTGGAATCGTTCATGTTCATGGTATAAATATTAATTTAAAAACGTTAAAATAAATAAAATTTTTAAAAAATTCCACAGATAATTTTTTAATGATTCCTTTGCTTTCAGGTTGCACTTCACTTTTATATTTACAGCTGCTAATAGATTGTATTTTAAGTTTTTAAGTTAATTCAGTATTACAACTCACATTGCTTATCTATGCTTTCAGTTTTTATAGACCTGAATTACAGTTTAGGTTTAGAGTTTACGAACAAACTGCATTGCAGTCCATAATTTACGATTCACGAACATGCTGATGCTGCTAATGTGGTTCGTAATTTTCGAACGAACTGCAAATAAGATCTAACTTAGAACTGAATTTACGAAAAAGCCTTTCTTAATTTTAATTTAAAAGAAATAAAAAAAATAAAATTATAAAAATATTCTTTTTACATTTATTAAAATTTAAAAACTAAAACAATAACAACAACAATAACAACAACAAAAATATATATGTATTTATAAATACAATATAATTTCAGTTCTTGACGTTGAAACCTTTGAACGTTTATTGGGTCCATGTATGGATATATAGTATGTCCAACAACAACAACAACAACAACAGCAGCAGCAGCAGCAGGAAGAAGAAGAAGAAAAGGAACAGCAAGAAGAAGAAGAAGAAGAAGAAGAAGAAGACGACGACGAAGAAGAAGAACAAAAATATTATGAAAAAGAAGAAGAAGAGGAACAATAATAATATAAACACGTACACTAATTTATGATTATCATTATTTAAATTTAAAATATTCATACTATGTATTAAAATAATAAAAATAATAATAATAATTTTGAAATTGGAAGTTTTAAGGTAAATGAAAAGTTTGGAGAAGAGAGATCAAAGAAAGATATAAGATATAAGATTTATTATTAAAATACTAAAATACATTTAAATGAAACAAAACAAAAAAAAGAAGAAAACTCTAAACCTGGGGCTGATCTCATACTGCATATACGAATTTAAGATAATTATATTCTCTCCAAATTCACCCGGAAATATCATAGCGTATTAATTTTGTTTCATTTTTCCGCAACATGAATACCTATAGATACATAATAAAATGCATTGTAAGCGAATTCGAATCGGATTTCGTCTATCGTTATTTCAATTTAATAGAAATGTAAAGTAAATTTTTTAAAAATGATTTTGTCGTATAAAAATTAAAAAAAATAAACGTACGTATTTAAAGATAAATCTAATTCTTGGAAAAATTCATTTTTAGATTACAGATTTTGTAGATTACAGGATTTTTTTTTTAAATGAAAATTTACTATATATGTATAGTATACATATATAATTTACTATAATTTCATAAATTTTATACCGATTTTTGAACTTTTATATAATTTTTTTTAATGATCATATTATTAATTTATTGTTTTTACTGTGGCAAAGAAAAGTGAAAAATTCAAACAAAATATTACATACATACATTTATACATGCATATAAAATTCATTGAATATATTTTGATTAAAAACAAAAAAAATAATAATTAAATTAGAAATAGCGTTATAATTGTTTATTATTGCCCTTTGAAAATTTTAATTTTAATTCTTCTATAGCAATCGAATCGAAAAGTTTTTCAAATAATTAAAAACAAGAAGCAAAAGATGTGAAAACAAAATACATATTATCAATTATAATCTAAATAGTCATGTAACATCGTATAATTTGTGCGTAAAACAAAACAAATATATGTATGTATATGTATATATGAACATAATAATATGTGTATCTACAATCAAAAAAAGAAAAAAAAATAATAATAAAATAAATTATAAGTGGCATAAAAATTTTCCTTATGTATTTGTTAGTTTTTAATTTTTCTTATTCTCGAAAATTATTGATATTAATTTATATACCTAGTGTATGTATATAGTGAAGTAAGTGCATATGTAAGCACATTTAAGAAAATATATAAGATCATATTTTTGTAGTATTGTATTCGTAACATCTAAAAATACATAAATACCATTATACATATATAATACATATGATATACATGAAATGAAATACAAACTTATGTATTATTAATAAAAAATAAATTATAGCATAAGTAATTAAAAAATAATAAAATATAACATCAATTGAATACAAAAAGAAGAAGAAAACATCAATTTTTTTGTGAAATTAAAAAACCAATACATAAAATGCTTTAAATTGTACAGCATGTTGTTTAATTCCTCAATATGCATATGATGTACATGTATACAAAACGTAAATATGTAAAATATTTGACCCGTAAATCAAAATTTGGATTGAAATGAAGAAGGTAAAAAAGAAAAAAATATCGAAATCAAATTATAGCATAAATTTAATTAGTTATTTAAAATTAATATACACAATCCGAAAAACATAATTTGAAAACCATTCGGAGCATACTATATCTACTACTGTGAACCACAGTCCTATAGTGTCATACAAAATTTTTTACTGTTTAATTTTCCATTTATTTAAATTTTCAAATATGTGCACAAAAAGTTTCAGACAATTCACGTATAAAGTAAGAACTAATCAAAAATATGTATACAATAAATTAAATAAATTAAAAAAAAAAAAAAACGGTAATTTACGCATATTATTGTGTCTATGTTGCAATTTTAACTCGAGTTGGAGGTCCTGTTTTTGGATTCTTTTGTTTTACAGACAATTTATTTTTACTTCTATTCATTGCTAATCTTGATGAATTCAATATTATATACATTACACGATATTCTGATGGTAAATCCTCTTCAGAATATAAATGATCTGTGAAGTAGATTCTTCGCAATCTCATATTAACATGAATTTGAACGCGTACTGTTTCAACATAATTTGTACCATATGCTCGTCGAGTGAAATCAGCCAAGTTAAAATGAATTTGATTCCATCCTGGCGATAAAGCTAATGGCATTATATAGTACAGAATGTCCAGAATGTTTTTTGAATTTTTGTTGAGCATTGAAAATTTGAAGCTCGGAATCTTCTTCTTATATTTCTATCATCCAATATCTGAAAAATTTACAAATAAAATCTGTATCTGTCTGTAATGAAATCTAATAGATAAAATAAATTCAAATTCATATTTAACCTGAATTTCAAAAGTAAAAAATTTTCTCATATTTTTAATAATCATTACAAGAAACGGTAATCTAATGGCCAAAGATTTGTTCGATTCTCTTGGAGTTGTAATGTAAGTAGTTGCAACATTTGTACTCATTATTTCTAATGCTATCGATTTTACATGTTCTTCGGCAATGCGTTTGGTTTTATATAACCATTTTTTACCTAATATACAATGATGCACATACTTAAGTATATTTTTTATATAGAAGAAAATGTTTGCATAATTTTTAAATAAAAATTAAAAAAATTAATAAATAAATTATAATTACATGTGCCTGCCATATTTGAAGGGGTTGATTTCCTAAACTATAAAATATATGTAGATAAAAATCCTTTTTGATATGTATTTCGAAACATGACTTCAATTCGAAAAAAATAGCTATATTGACATGACAATTAAGCAATTGAAGAATTGAAAAAGTATGCAAAAAGTAGACGTATTAGGTATTAGTACATGGTTGCTTTAAACAAAATAAATAATTTAAAAAATATTGATACGTGCATGTAAGTACATATGACATCAAAACATAAGTGTGATTTGGGTGTATCATATGTCTGTATTTATATTCCATCAAATTTCACATTTCTCTTAAAATTAGGATTCGAGATATCTGCTATCTTGTGCACCAATTATCTCCAAAGTTACTTAACCGATTTACATGAAATTTGAAATATATAGTTATATACTTTGATAGGAATTGTTGTGCTTAACAGTGCATTTTTTTTAAAATGTCGTCGTTTCCTTTTTACAGTGTGTCAAAGTTGTCTAAATTGCGATTTTTCGGCTTCCAAATGCACCTCGTACAGCAAACACTGATTGACCAATTTCTTTGAAATTTTGAATATAGGTATAGCCTGAAAGATATTGTGGTGCTTGAATATATCACATTTTTGACTTTAGGTCCTGAAATTTAGTTATAGTTTTTAAAAGAGGAGAGGGTTTTTTTTTGAAAAATCGTTCAACTTTGACTTCTATTTTCATACATTAAATCTTCATATTTCTATATGATTTTGGTATCAAAATAAAGTTTGGACTTTTCTGATATTTTTACAAAAACAAAAGTATAAAATTCTTTGTTATATTTCCATTTTTATTAACAAAATAAAATTATGTTCTTTTTCATCAAAATATTTGAAAATCCATTTTTATAGCACATAAAAGGTATGCAAATTAATTTTTTAAAATTTTTGTATGTAAAATCGTTGTGGTTGTTTCGAAATTTTTCAAAGTCAAATCCTAAGCGAAATCAAAATGCAAATGACGCTATGACACACTATCTTCCGTCATTGTATTTGACAGTTCGTAATCGTTAATCAGTTGTTTTTTTTTTAATAAATTGTGAACAAAATAGTGAAATATTAAAAAAATTGTTTAAAATGAGTCAAAATCGTGATCGTGTTGTAAAAAAGTTATTATTTTCATATTTAATATTACTACATAAAAGGAATATTATAAAAAGTCAATTTTTAAGAAAGTAGTTTGAGCATATAATGAAATCTATTTGTTATGTACGCCGAATAAATTTCTTATTATGTGCTTTATTACAAAACAATCTGTGAATAGCAGAATTTGTACTTTGGTAATTAAAAAGTTCTATAATTTACAAAATTCTAATTTTTTATTTTATAATTCTCTAGGGGCTTGAATAGCTCGATGGTTGAGTGTCGGTCTTGTGATCTTGAGATCACGGTTCGAACCCCAGCCAGCGCACTACTCTTGCCCAAGTCGATCATTAATTTTTCCCATCAGCAATGTACACCAGTAACTGATTACTGATGATGTGCACTTAATATATACTATGTATATACATTGTATGTATATATGTATATTTAAAAAAAAAAAAAAAAAAAATTCTCTTCAGCATAGAAACAGTACTTTTTGGGAAGACCGTTTCAGAAATGGATATGAACATTTCAAAGAAAATTTTCCAGTAACACTAGAGCAAGAGACATTTAAAATTCTTTTTTACTGTTTTTACATATTCAGACATAGCGCTGAATTTCCTGAATAAGAAAAAATTATTTTAAATGTAATTTCTCCATCAGAATATAGGTGGCATTCTTTCGTCACTTTGATAAAATGATGCACGATTTTCGTCATAATGACGTATACGTATAATGTGTCGAAGACTTACTCAGTTTTTATTGATATTTCCAGAAAAGTCTTGTATAGTTTTCATTCTCATTTCAGTTCATTTCAGAACTGTATTGTACTGTACTGTATAGAAAGAAGTAGAGGTGATAACTATCCTATTTTTTTAGTTTATTTTTAATAATTAAAGTTGATTTGTATTATCTAATTAAAGTGTTGAGCATAAATTCAAAGAAAATAATGGAATACGATCAAGAACAGGGAAATTTAACATTAATCGAAGTAAAGGTAGAGGTACATATAATAAAATAAATTTAAAAGTCAATGCCGAAGGGCCTCCGCTAGTGCATAATTAAATTAGGCCCTGCTGCTAGTGCATTATTAAATTAAATTTAATAAAATAAAATAAATAAAAACAAAAGATTTAAAAGTCAAATAGAAAAATACTTGTGTGTGAATAAAAAATGAAAAAAAAAATAATGTGTGGGTTAGTAAGTCCGAGATAGAGACGGATGAGCGCAATCACTAAACGGAAAACTTTTACAGAAAATGACACATGTGAAAATAATGAGAACCGGAAAAAATAAATTTGTGAATAAAAAACTGTGAATTACTAAAACGCCTTAAGATATGCTAATAATATTAATTCAAAATTTAATAAATTTAACGAACGTTAGAAAACTCGACGTTTATTTTAAACATTTATTTATGTAACATTTATTTAATTTAATTTTCAGATGAGTATGAGAAATTTTATTTCCTTTGATTCAATTCTCATTTGAGAATTTATAATCAGCGAAAAATATTTAAAACAAAAAACAGCATTATTGCTTAAGAAAGAAAATCTTACTCCTGAAGCCTGAAGGTTTTGTAAAATTAAAATTTGAATATACAAAAGTAAATCCCTGTTTCTTACTCTTCATATAACATAGTGCCATTTATGATACTATACTATGAAAATTAAATTTAAAAAAACGCATGTACATAATTTGCATTTTAAAAATTACAGAAATTACAGAAAAGTTAATTTACTCAAAGTACGGAGAACTTTCAGCTCGGTTAATTCGATTGTATACCAGTTCAACAATGAAAGAAAGACAGAAATACCGATTCGAAAATTTCAAAAAATGTTTGGACTAAATAAATTTTTGATGCAACCGTATTTTTATTTCAATATCCGAGATGATATAGAACATGATAATTTGTTGAATTTCATTGATGACTATGCAGATAATTTACTTGAAGTATATAAGAGAATTTCACTTATGTACTAATATTTATCCACTTTTTTATATTTTAAACTTATTATTTCCTACATACGTACATACCCGCATACATTCAGGTATATTCAAGCAGTTCGGAGTATGTGAAGGAATGTAAATCACCTACATCTACATATATCAAAAATTGCAAATTTTAAATTTTAAACTAGGCAATAAATGGAATTTAATAAAAATATTTTATAGCAGTATTGATAAAATAATCAAATATATAACGTATAATAGATATGAAATACGACTTTATACTGAAAACGACCATCAGGTAAGCATTAAATAACAAAGAAATATTTTGCAAATTTCAAAAGGTATAGCTATAATAGCTAAAATATCCACTCTTTATAATTTGGCGCAGTATTCAATTCAAACTATAACACATATGAAATGACGTTAAAAATTTAATTTAATTTATTTTGTTCTTTCAGAAAAGTTTTGTCCAAATACTTTTGATGAAAATGAAATGTTATGGAACAAAGTAGAAATTTATTTGAAATTTCTAATAAAAGTCTCTTTAAAAATAACGATTGCAATTAATTTTAATCAAAAATTCATTTTTTTCGAAAATATGGATTGGGTAAAGTTAAAGTCATAATAAAATTTAAATTGTTCTATATTTATTTTCATATTTAATTGATTTTTTTTTTTTTTTTGCTTTTTGCACTTATAGAGTTAGAGGAAGAACAAAATTTGAAATTTTTTCAATTTGCTCTACTGAAAAACGATTACTCATATACGGATGGTTAGTTTTATCAGTTTTAGTACATACATATAAATTATTGAAATTTGCTTTTTATTCGCTCACGTAGTGGTATGTATTTTCAAATATTTCTTACAGGAAATTTATGATGGAGAGCAAATAAATTATTTACAGAGAATGATTAACGTTTTTAATGAATTAATTATAATTGGATTTTTTGAGTACAGTAATGCAATGAATATTACTGATTGTAACATAATTGAATGTCAATCAAAAGAAAATGAACCAATTTGCGAAGACATGGTTGTCAATTACGAAGATGACGACAATGATTTACTATCATATTTTGAGTAGAATCAAGTGCGTTTACATTGTAAAAATATAAAAATAATACTCATGTAGAATATGATATAGAAATAATTTTTTTGTTGCTTGTAATATTTAGTTGTTGAGTATTTTAGTTGAAAAATAACACTAAATTTCTTGTTATAAATAAAATTTATTTTTTTATTTAATAAAAAATGATTCTGGCACATTTTTATTTAAATTTATTCATTATTTCCAGGTGAAGAACCTTTCGTATTTGATGATGATGTTGAATGACATATGGTAATGGTAAAATACTATCATTTTCAATAATAATTTTCCTTGAACACCACCGTCAGTTTCATTGTTTTCAGAAAATTCTGATGAGACGACTCGCATATATTGTAGTAGATCATTTACAATAGACTTTAATATACTTTGCTCGAAATTTTTAATGAAATCGTTTATTGGATTATCGGAATATCGTTGTATGGGAAATTCATCTATTTGCTTTTGTTGAAAATATATACCTGATTGTTAGACGGTTCTTTAATTTGTGTTTGTGCTGAGCATTCAAGACCGTAACACACAACCATAACACCATTTCCTTCATCTGGAACAAAAATATAATTCTGTGGTCACAAGCGATAACCGCTTAAGTCTAAACTTGTAGTTTTGAGTAAACACGGTTTAAAAATTCGAACATATTTTTTACACAAATTTGATGGTCAAAAAACAATAATTTCGTGTTGAATGGAAGACTATTATGAGAAAAATTTTCTTAAATTGATAACTAAACAATTAAAAATTGAAATTATTTAAAATTGAATATGTTCTAGAACAAAAATATTTGAGAATTTAAAATTTAGGCTATTTATGCAAATTTGTAATTTTACATTTTTGTTACTTATGTCAAGTTAGGCGTTTATTGCAAAAATCTATTTTTACTTTCCTAGATTTATATTGATTTAAGTCATTATTGTAAAGTTTGGTGATAAATTTTTACGTTCCAAAAACGCTTAAGTCGAGATAGGCTGTTATGATAAACCTTACAATTTTAAGAAACTGTTTCCAAATACATTGTGCAATAATAACTTAAGTTTAGATAAGCCTGTATTTTTAAACATAAAATATCTCTCCAATATTATTATGTTGATTTAGGCGGTTATTGCATATGTAAGTCATGAAATATTCGACATAAGCATAATGTTTTTAAGCATTAACTTTGGCTACAAAAGTGATAGGAAAACCAGATTTTGTGTGCACATAGAGCTTGATGCTGAGAATGCAGTAGAACTCATAACTCATTTTTGCCTTATGTCGACTTGAGCGGTTATCGCTTGTGACCATACAGAATTAAGTTTTAGTGGTTTTAGTCAGCAAATGAAATGGAATATTATCAATATTATTATATTTTACCAATTTTTCTTTCAGGATTTTAATTTTGTGGAATAAATTGGGATTGTGTTCCATACAAATTATTCAAATTTTGAGTAGAACTTTGTGCATTTAACTTTGGTGCTGTTTCTTTTGAAATAGATGATTCTGTTTGACATTTTGAAACGAAGTTAGGAAGTGATTGTGACTTTGCAATGTTTGCTTAAATGATGAGTAAAAAATACATTCACAATGCATTTTGAAACTTATGACAGTGTAACCGTTTTTATTTTAAACTTTAGAAACAAACAATTTACTTTGCATTTAAACCGCATCGATGCATTTTAGAACTCAGCCTGTATAATAATAAAAACGAAAAGTTTATAAATACACATAAGTTCACTTCACATTAAGTTTTAATTTATTCGTGTTTTTTATAATTTATATTAAAAATATGCTTACCGATTTGCTTTCTCTTTTAATAAATGGTTTGTCAACAATAAATTCGATTTCAATATCGCTCCGAGATAAATTTGAAATTGTAGTTGCATACTATAACTTCTGTACTTTTTTCCTTTTTCGTTTATTGTTAAATCGACTTTATGGAGAATATCATCGGCAAAAATTTGTTTTTTTGCTGTTAGCTTCAATGTAGGTATTGAGCTTAATTTTGTTTCTGTTGGTCTTGTCTTCATGTTACTGCATCTCTGATGGTTACAATCGAACGTCGGTTCCGAAATTGATATTCATCTTTAAATTCTCCTTGCTTTAGTACTTCTGTTTCAGTACTCTTATCATCGTTAAATCGGGAAAAATTTGATGGTGGAACATTTTCATCATCGTCATCATCATTAACCTCTGGCCTTTTATCAATTTCATTAAACATCAATGAAAGATCACTCTTTTCAGTATCAAATAATGACGTTACTCCCAATTTCGAGAAAATATCCTTTAAATTTATGAAATTTTGTATGTGCATTTTTGGAAATGTTATGATTGCTTTTTGCCTTTCCATTTTTGATATTAATTCTTCAAAGTTATCGGCAGTTAATAGTTTTTGAGTTTGAATGAGATTTTGTCGATTTGATTTATCAGGCAAAATTACATACGTACATTGTTGTCATATTTCCCTTGTATGGAATTCCTAGAATGCAGACTCCTGAATAAGGGTAGGTATAAAAAAGATAATAGTTCATTAATAATAATAATAATTAAAAACAACAATACGTTTAGGTTTTTAGGTAATAAAAAACTATGTACATATACGATATACCTTATACGAGTATATAATATAAAAGGAAAATAACAATGCACATGGTATGTGTAATATGTACGATACCATATTCTTTAGATTCATAATATGGAAACTCCCCTGCATTAAGCATTGTATCAACAAAAACACGTGGTCCTTGCGTTCATCACCGTTTATATAAAATTTCCTTTTCGATGTTACTACTTCTATAAATGATGTCTCCCACATTGCTTCAAAATACAATGCACTAGCTGCTAGCTACTACCATATTTGTATCTGAAGGTAATCCCGATGAAATGATTTTATCAATTTTTCCATTAGTTCTTTCCTTTCTCCATTCATTTATAATTTTACATGCTCTCCTCGAAATATCATTTTTAAAATCGACCGTCATTGCTTCACTCCGATAAATTTTCTCCACCGCATAATCTTGTAATTGTCTCGAACACTGAATTCTTTTTGAATGAAAAGTCCGTTTGCAATTTTAATTTTATGTTGATTTCGATGATACTTTGGATATCTGAATATGACTAAGTTTAAGAAAAAAATGTTTCGTTAATTACATTTAAAAAAAATAAAAAATAAAACAAAATAGAAAAAAACATTTAAATCGATGATTGAAAAATCTATTTTTGACATACTTAAAATGCATTTCATCATTTTGATTTTGATATTTCCATTTGCTAACTGGTCTATTTCTGTTTGGATGTGGATTTTCTCGTAGTGAATCTTCAATTAATAATCCGAATTGATTATGAATTTCATTAATATTTTCTAAATTCACTGGATTTTTATGGAATCCAAATAACATATATTCAATTCATCATACTTTTGATCCAAGATCCAACTAGAAGTAATGAAAGGACACTTGCTATATACTGATCGGTGAGGTGAGAATACATTTTGTTTTAAATCCGATTTTATTATTATTTATGATTGAATATTGATAGCCATTTGCATGATATTTTTTGATACGAAATCAGATAGATATGGATTAGGATCACAATCACATTCAATTGGCTGATTGGCTGTCAATTTATTTTCAAATTTCGATGCAAGCTTTTTATTATTGATTAAATTACTCTTTCAAAATTACTGTAAAAAAGAAAATTTAAATGATGATGAAAAATTTATTAATATTAATTAATTTCACTTAAATAATTGTAAATAAAAAGCACTCGTACTCCTCGTACCTTTTATAATGGTCATATTTATATCATTAATTTAGTTGTTCATATTTAAAAATATATGTAATGTATGTTAGCATGTCACTGATATGTGAGCTGTTATATTTGAAAGTGAAATAAGTCCATTTTTTAAAAAAAATTTTAAAACGGTAATTTTAGAAAGATATAATATCTTGTATTAAAAAGTAAATTTATAAATAAAAATATACTATATTTAGTACTAGCTTTATGGCCTTTTTATTTATGGCCTTTGATGGCCAGAAAAAGGTGAACTTCATAAAATCATGATCCTATTACTGGCCATGTCATAAATAATGATTTCATGATATTTTTAATTAAATTTTTTGGTTTTTTATATTTATTTAAGTTATTACCTACAATTTAACATTAGAAAACTTGAATATTTTCAAATATGTATTTCCATGTTTACCGATAAAAATGTATAAGTGTATTTCTTACCATTCCACTCAAGATAAAATGCAGAATTTATCAGCACTGTAGACTTTTCCTAAATGAAGTGACAAAAACTATAACAAATTATACACGATTTGATTGAAAATTTGTAACTGTATAGCTAACAGAACAAAATAAAACGAGAAAGAAAAAAATAAATAAAATTTTGTAGTTTATTCCTTATTTGTAACGTATTATTTTCAAAGTAGTCATAATTTGGTGCTGGCCAGAATTAAGAGCATCTACCCTACATATGTTTTATTTTCCTAAAATTACCGTTTTCCATTTTTTTTTAGAAATTGACTTATTCCACTTTCAAATATAACAGCTCATATTATGTTATATGCCCTCATATTCTTCTTCTGGGCGTACAGTATTATTGAACCTTCGTCTGCGCAATACATTGCCTTCAGTCAGAGCACTCTATTCTTCGTTATCGTTCTCCATATTATGTATCTATAATCCCATACTTTTTATTTCATTTTCAAACTTTACAATCCAACATATTCCCGGTCTGACTTTTCTTCTCTTCCCCATAAAACAGCCTTTTAAGAATTTAACTACTATATTCTAACACCATATTTTGCCTTTATGAGATGCCCACTGCACAGCCCATCTCATTATCATTAATAAAATATACCTCTACTTAGAGGTAATGTCTTTTAATTTTTTTATTCACTCTTCATTGTACATATTGTACCGTACACCATTATAAAGTATATTATTAGTCAATGCTTACACCCTATAAAGGTACCATCCTCATTTCTAACTGAACCAAGTGTTCTTCTAAGTATTTTTATTTCAAATAGGTAGTACATATAGATGTCCTCATATATTTTTTGATAAATCTATATAAATTTCTACTATCTAAGCACATTTTTTGATCAATGAAATTCGAAATATATATAACCAGTGTCCTATATGCTATATCAGCTCATACAGGGTGTCCCAAGTTCGATTGCAGGCATTTTGCCAGTCGATAGGTCTTGTTGAGTAACGAAAAAAATCGTTTGTCAAGGGCGGGGGTCTAATATAAACAGGTGAGGTCAAGTGACTTGTTTCCTATTTGTGGTCATAACTCACGAAATCTTTGGTCGTTTCCAATTATTTTGTATTCATTAGAAAAATAATCAATAAGTCCTTACTTTCATACTTGAATTGTACAGATCCTCCCAGTGATGCCAAAGATATGGACATCAAATTCAAATTTTTATGGAAAAAAATGCTAAATTTTGAGTTCAACGTCAAATATCTCAAAATTTTGTCATATTTTTTTTTAATTTCCTGTAATTAAAATATTGCCCAATGGATTGCCTTTCATTTGCAATTTATCTTATTCAATTATCTGTCGTGGTTTTTGAGTTATGGAAAAAAAATGTAACTGTGGATTCTACCAAAAATGTTAACAAGGGTCATCATATCATCACATGGTCATCATCATCATTCATCATCATGCGACCGCACCTTTCAAAGAAATAATAACAGATATCGCTCAGCATTTAGATGATTTTATATACCACACTTTATATAGGTAGTTGACAACTTTAAAACTCTCGAATCTTTAACGTCCTTACGGCTATCGTTATATCAACGTGCAATCATCATATACAATTATAAACCTAAATGTGCCTAAATTCTAAATCAATAAAAACTTTTAATCCAAATAAATTTTTAAATATCGATTACACATTACACACAAAACCATTAATATTCATTTATATATAAGTACCTTTACCTATATGATGTATAGATTTGTTTTAATTCAAATTTGAATAATTAAATGCATGGCAAAGTATTAGGAATGAAATTAATTTGAAACCGTGAGATAGGTATCAAAAATATAGAAATTATAATTAAATCAAATTAAAACAATAACTATAGCATATATACGTATTTATTATATTAATATATCACCGCATTAACTATATGAAATGCAACACAAAATAATCATAAATTTTTTGAATACACATGCGATTATATATGTATAGTGAAGATTTATAATAATAAATTAATATTACCTATATGTAAATTATAAAGCATGCATATGCATATTATGTATATGTATGTACCAACTTTATATAAAATTGTTGTAATATTAAAAATTATAATATCATAACACATTCGACTTATATAGTTTAATACTTCCTTTTTTAAAATAATTATCAGAATCAGGAACTCGATCTAGTAGAGAAGAGAAAGATTTATAAAATCCTACACTTTGCAAACTCAAACAATTTATATGTACATTTAATTTATTTTATAAACAAAATTATCAAAATGATATTGACTTATAATTTTTGGTATTATTTTGTTAAATATATGATGAATCTATCTTTCTGATTCGCTGCTGTTCTCTATTTTTTTGGTCTGACAAAAAAACAAAACAAAACTAAAAAGAAAGTGTAACACAACACAATACAATAAACGACATTTTTGAAGTTGTAATCATGGATGTAACATCTGTACCTACATCTTTTCGTAGTAAAAACTATTAAAAATTGTAGATTGTAGTAAAAATGACCTAAAAGTAGTACAGAAGGAAATTTTTCCATGGTATGTTTCTATATTAAAAAGAAAGAAATAATGTAGTGAATATCGTTTATTTATAATTCATATTTGTTAATTCTCATTTACAAAACAATTATTATTTATATGCATGCATATGTGAAAATAAAGTCCTTAATTAAAATAACACAAAAAAAGTTTAAACAATTCATTGTTACATAAAAAATTAAAGATAAACAATAAAAACATTAAAATCAATTTTACTTAGGTTTCTTTTTCATTTTTTTTCTTATATTTTCCCTCTGACAATATGCTATGCTTGCTAGACACATAGCCATATAGTAAAATTGGTAATATTGAACGAATATTAATTAAGAGAACAGTTTGTTTATTAGAGAAATGAGAAATGACTCAGCCATCATTCAGCAAATTTGATCAATTTAAAAAGCTCTTCATTCATTGGCTAATGCCTAATGCAAAGATCATTAAATTCATGAATGAATTCCAATTCATCCATGATACAAAGCCTATAAAGGTAATTTACATATTTATAGAAGCCTTGCAACCAAAGCCTACTCTACTAACAAGCCCTGAAGTCACGTTTAACACGCACACATTGATAGCAAGCGAGAGTCCTATAGTTCATATAGTACACCATTGTTTACATTTTCTTTTATGATTATATTATATAAATGAGCAAAGTAATAATAACCAAAACATAGTTAAAAAATATATAAAAACTAGCACAAAAAGAGAATAATAAAATATTCTAAATAAAAACTTGAATAAATGAATTGTGATAATAAAAATTTGAAAAAATATTTAAAAAGTACTATGGATTTATGTAGAATTTTTTCAAAACAATCTATGCATATTACACATGATAGAAATTTTCGGTGATAAAAATTCTAATGTTATTGAAAGACTAAGATATTCAAAGATATCAAGGTAAGACGATCTGAATTTAAAACTAATCAAAGTTAACAAAATTTTAAATATTTATGATTAATTAATCTGTTACAGATAGAAAAATCAGATCAAACCAAAAATATGTCACACTTGTTATACAGCATTAAATGTTGTTTATGATTTTTATAAAAATTTTCATACAATTTTAACTCATCAATCAGAATTGAAAGTAACTATAAATAAAAAAAAAAAAAAAAAAAAACATTTTAAAATTCTATAAAATTCTGATTATGTTACATGGTAATGTAAAAATAAAAATTGTTTAGGTTGCGAAATATTTACATCAGCGACAGAATATTACAGTTGATATAACAAACAAAGTGAAATTTAAACTTAAATTAGTTATGTTTTTTAAATATTTATACGGATTAATTATCAAAATATTTTGTTTTAAATGTATAAAATAAATTGTGAAATGGCTTTCAATAATTACAATTTATTTTAGAATAATATTTTTAAAGTTGTTTACGTACGCATATAGCAAGGTGAAAAACTGGGAGTCTGGTTTGAATTAGTTATGTTATTAGTTATATGTCAAATTATATTCACAAAACTTTATTATTAATAAAACTTTTCCGCTTTGTTGACGATGTTCCGCTTTTGTCGTTTCAATATAAATTGTATCGGACTCCCGACTAGTCCATATGAAGATTGAGTACACGGCTTGTAGTGATGTAGGTTTTGGTTCATATTCGTTATGATTTCACTTGCACAATACAAATACAATATTGGAATGGAACACGGCATACATATTTCTGAAGGCACTTGGCACTTGTACATAGCTCGCTGCTCTGCGCCTCGCTTCAATTAGATGTACTGCGCTTCGCTGCGACTACAGTTGGCCTGTTATATAGCTCGCTGCGCTGCTCTTTGTCTATTCAATTTGACAGTTTCTTAATGATAAATTTTTAGAAATTGAATCTATATATTTTTTTATTTAAAATAAAGCAGTTTTAATAATTTATTTATTCATTAATTTTTTATAATGTAAAAAAATGTAATAATATTAATAATAATACTAAAAATAAATATTATTATAAAATTATAATAATTAATTATCAATCGTACTCACCTTGAATATTAAAGTTAGAATTTAGTGATTTTTTGCCATTTTTGTCATAGAAAATACAGGCTTTTGAAATATAGCGCCCTCTATAATAATTTTTACTTGCATAGACAGAGAGCCCAAAAAATCCGCTTCATTCTTGCTCTGTACAACAAGGGTCTATCTCTTACCGTTTCAACGCCAGCACATAATAAACAGAGTGTGAAAAGACATTTTTTAAAAAAAAGTGGTTTTTACATACTCGTAGATATGAGTTTTACATGATTTTACATGATTTTACACAATTCAAACACTAAAAAAATAGAACATGGAAGAACTGTGAGGTGAGAGATAGACCTTCAATGTAAAAGGCAAAAATGAAATGTGATTCTTTCTGCTTATTTCTGCTTATGTAATTAGAAATTAACGTAGAGGGCGCTGTAATTCCACAGCATGTACTTTCTATGAACAAAATGGCAAAAAACCATAAATTTCTGACAATAACTCTTGAAAGAAAAAACGTAGAGTAACATGTGTGGTATCATTAGAGGGAAGGGGGAGTTTTCTACAGATTTTTCTTAGACTACTTTTTTCTAGCTAGTACATCAGAGTTGTTATAGGGTATTTCTTGGAGATAGTGGGAAAAATCTTCATCGCCCTCTATCTTCATGCACTGCACTGCATTTAATTTGTATTACCGTAAATGATACTATTTTTTCTAAATTTGACAGCACTGTTCTGCACTGCATGTTATTAGCTTTGTTCCAAATGATACAGCCAGCTGTAATTTTCTGTAAGTTGATTATTAGAGTGGGGGAAATTATTTTAAAAATCACTGGAACGCGAGAGCTGTAATTTTCCGAAATTCAAGAAGAAGACTTAATTTTGACACTTTTGGTACTTAATTGAAATATATTTGTTAACGAACTATATTGTTTAACACATGTATCTATTTGGTAGTTGTTTAAATTTTTAGCAGTAAGAAGTGATAAATAATATATAAAATAAACTGTTTTGTACATAATAAAATCATTAAACGAAATCAAATTATTAAACAACGGATGAAGATAGAAAAGGCAGAGTTAATACTAGATTACACGATCGTAGAAGATTTCAAAATGCAAATGTAAATAATATCAAATAAATGGATTTATTTATGAGAAATAATATTATATGCATTTCACATTAATAAATCTTACATTTTTGATTGATATATTTTTTGACAAAAACTTTTATTTATTATTATTATTATTATTATTATTATTATTATTAATTATTTTATTACTATTATTATTCCTTGTTATTTGATAGTTAAAAAAATTAAAATAAACTCTCTACAATTTAAATTCAAAAATTCAAATAAAAAAGAAGAAGATTGTAAAGTCCAAAATTTAAACAAAAAAGAAAGAAGAAGACACAATAAGTAAGATAAATTTGGTTGTAATTTTCTTAAAGAGGGGAAATGTAAGAATTTTAAAGAACAAATTGTATTGGAACGCCACAGCTGTAATTTTCTTAAGTTTCTGTAAATTCTTAAAGTTCTGTCAAATTCTGTATCAATTGGAACAGAGCTAATGTATTTCAGGCATAGCATAAGTGTGTAGATTGTAAAAACGAGAGCAACGCGGTATTATTATATTTTATGTGGTTTATTTTATTGTACTTTTTACTGTGGATTTGGATTGTGCTACACATTTTTATTTTGTTTTTTTATAAAACCAAAAAAAAGGGAATAGAAGTGAATTCTAAATTCTAATAGATAAATTCAACATATATATAGCATCATAGAATATAGACATGTGAGTTAGTGTACGATGATATATATTTAGTTATAAAAATAAAAATTATAAGTTTAATAAGTTTATAAGTTTCATTTGATAATTTTGTTTTCAAAAATTTAATTTAATGTATAAATTGTTTCAGATTGCAAAAGTGTATAGGACTTTAAAAATCTTTCTCTTCGCTGCTATATCGAGTTCCTGATCCTGCAAATTTTAAAAAAGAAGTACATATTAAACTATGTAAGTATAATGTTTTATGGTATTATAAATTTTTAATATAAATATTACAACAATTTTATATAATGTTGGTACATACATATACATAATATGCATATACA
Source organism: Villa cingulata (assembly GCA_951394055.1). Classification (NCBI taxonomy): domain Eukaryota; kingdom Metazoa; phylum Arthropoda; class Insecta; order Diptera; family Bombyliidae; genus Villa; species Villa cingulata. Next base: position 10,631,300 of record OX596017.1, read on the forward strand.
TAAAGCATGCATATATTATATTTTATGACATTACATACTATACACTCGTATACATACATTTTGTATTTTTTTTTTCAAGCATATTAATTATACGTATTTATGTTTGTATTATGTGCATGTAGATATAGGCTATAGACATCATAAAAGAAAAAAAAATTCATCATCATCTAATTTCTCTTTCGTATTTCGCACCATTTGAATGGACGGGAATGTGAAAATTTCCTCTAAAAAGTAATAATCATTAATATTATTATATTTGTGAATATAAGTACATAGATATAAATACAATCGTATTATAAGTGTTATATATTTATTTTTTTTTACTATTTTTTTTTTTATCGCTTTATATTGGTTTCACGATGATATAATATTGTGATACTTTTCAATGCTATTTATACATACCGATACCATATTACCATCTACGTACGTATATGTATCATCATACACACTATTGAGTGTTGTGTTCATGCCATTATTCGAAATAAATAAATAAATAAATATGTACATTTGCATACAATTACAAATAATATGAAAATAAAAAAATAAAAAAAATTTATTATGTTTTGGAAATATGTTTTAATTTAAATAAATTTGATGAAATAGCATCATAATGCGAGTGCATTATATTATTATAAAAACTACCTATATACCGTATAGTGCATATAAATAATAAGTAAAAGCACAGGTAAAAGTTATATAATCGCATTTAAATTGACAATAAATATTCATAAAAATAATACATACAAGTATTTTATAGGTATATGTATATGCAGTCATGTATAAAAAATATCCTCATCGTATGTATGTACTCGTATATTTATTCGAATTTAATATTACGGTTGAATATCACCTGATATCTGAAAATTTTATTTTATTTTATTATTATTTTTTTTTTTTTTTGATTTAGTTATCTTCTTCTTTTCTTTTTTTTCTTTCGTTTAAATGAAAAATTTTTTATCATTAAACTTAAATTGAAAATTATTATTAAGAATCAATTAAACTCTGGAATTTATATATGTTGAATACAGTATAAGTATATATATATAAGTATTTCTATTCAATAATATATATAGGTACATATTTATATAAATCAATTTACATAAATTACAAATAACTATTGCAAATAAAAGGGAAAGTATTTTCTTTTATGTATTTGATATATGTAGGTACCTATATAAATTAAAAATATTTTGTTTGTGAATCTGTATATATATGTACGTAAATGCGCACATTATATGTATACGTATATCTACATATATGTACATAATGACTATATCACATATACGAATTAAAAAATATTACCAATTACGTACATTGATTATTATTATCATAAAAATAATAATTAAAATCCATAAGTGATGTAAACAGATAAAATTTTTCATAAAATTACATAAAAGAATATAGGTATGTAATTTGTTTTCAAAATTTCTTTCATATGAATAAACACAGTTTACGATTTTGCATAAAAAAATTGATTTTATGGAAGAAAAAAAGAAGAAAAAAAGAAACAAAAATTTCATTTCAATTCATTCAATTCAATTCAATTCATTTCAAAAAAATGTTTTCATTCAATAATATTCTTTAATTAAATGTTTCAACACAACACCTCGTAAATAATAAACTTTAAACTTACTTCAAACTCATTCATTGCATTATGCATTTTTAAAATACATATAAATGATCTTTATAATATTCAGTTGAACCAACCATTTCGTTTTGCTATTAAAAACAAATAATTTATTTTCTTACGTGCCTTAATGCAGCAGCCATCAATGTGAATTCATCAATTTCGAAGAAAAAACAAAAAGAAAGAAAGAAAGAAAAAAAATATAATCATTGGAAGATAACTTTACAGTAGTATTATATAGGTATAGGTATAGGTAGATCGTAGATTATCAATTCTTGGGAAACAAAAATACCATACTATAATACCCCATCAAAAATGGAGCTGCCCATATAAGAACATTACCAATAAAAACATTAAATAAAATGAGATAACAATAGTGTTGGTTTAGTGTTGACTGTTGAGAGATGATAAAATATAGATAGCAAAGAGGAGCAAGTAAAATAAGACGCGAAATAAACAAAAATTGCACAGAACCGAAAAAAAATGTACACCCAACCATGTACTAAATGAAACATGGTGTTGGTGATCTGTTCGTGTTTATACATATTTCGATCGTGATAAAAACCATAATAAAAAACATTATAAAAAACATTCATAAGAAAATGAGCTACCTACTGAAATAAAATAAAAGATGCTACTGTATAGCGATCGAATAATATGCCAGCATCATTAATTTAATGGTAGGCATTCTATATTTTCTATATTATACATAAATTTGTAAAAAAAAACAATGTCTCATTTTTTTCATCTTCATAAATGGTAATCAATAACGTTTTCAACGTTGTTTTGTTTCAGATTTCATTCGCATATTTGAAGATAATTATTAATATAAATTAAAATCGTTTTCTGTGTGTTTTTCTTTTGTTTTTGGTAAAGATAATATGGTAATGATGACTTTGCGGAATATTGTTGAAAAAATATCATTTTGTTGTTTTATTACAAACAATTTTGAAGATCATGTATCATGTATGAATAACCTTCATCTTCACATACAATACCCTACAATTGTTCTGTTTGGTATACATAGTATATGTACGTTAATTATTACGTTTTAGGATTTTAGTATTTTAGTGTGTACAATAAGAATTTTTATGTTTTCATGCAAATTATTTTTATTTGTTGAAATTTGATTAAAAAAATCAAAATACTGTATCTTCGTATATACGTATATGCAATAAAATTTTAACCATATAATGAAAAATTTAAAAATTCGCAATATTTCATCTGCGCATTCTTATATATTTATGGGATCGTGATTTGAAAAAAAAGATTTTATTTTATTTGCTTAGATGGATGGATGGATGTATGTACGATGGTATATGATTTATCTAAGAAATAGATAAGCAGAACACAATAAAGATCAACACATAAGATCAACAATATTAAGAAATCGTTCTAATCAACTAATATTTGTACGTACATAGGCATTTAACATATAAATCAGTATGCTGATTGGTCATGAAATTTTGGTCAAGAAATTTTTGGACACATTTTTGACGAAGTAATTTTGACAGTGTGCGGTATGGAAACTTTTGCAGCAAATTATTTATCTACTTTATTTTCACTCCTTCAATCCAATCCTGATGCCTATCGTCGTGAAGATCGTCGTGATACATCGCTTTGGCAAAGAAATTAATATAATTTTTTACAAACGTACCACCACCATCTCAACTACAGCACAAAAAACATATGTATTTAATTTCTTTCGATCAGCGTATATGGAATCAACAAAGGTATGAAATGTGAACAATTTTCTTGACCACTTTATTGTGCATTTCTTGAGCCTTTTTTTTGACATAGTTTTTAAATGAAAGAATAAAGTTTCTTTTGCGCAGCATATTCAGCTTATACTATGTATTAATGCTTTGTGCTTATATCAAACGCATATGCGTATATGTATCATACTATGTGCATTTATTATGTTGTTTGAATTTATAAACTAACAAAAATCTATTACAGTATCAATAAATTTTAATTATTATTATACCTACCTATATGAATACATCCTTTTATATTTTTATTTACTCATAATTTCTACTCATATACGTATACCAATACGCCAATACACAATTCAATGCATACGTTCATCCCATCTATTCTATTACGCGGCTAAATATTATATATTATGCATACAAAACTCTGATTTGTATATATACATATACATAGTACATACTCATTCCATATTAATGCAGAGATACCAAATATACGCATATACTTATTTGTATTACGGTGAATTACGTATTACACTAAACATTTATACCTACATAATAATTTAAAAAATTTTTATATTTGCATAGCGAAAGAAAAAACTACTAAAGAATTTATGAAAACAAAAAAAGCAAAACATTTTTCCTTCTAATATTAAGGATGAAGTAATATAATTTTACATGCTTACTTCTTATGCCTCTAATATACATGTAAATTCTTTTTGTTATTTTCATTATTTCTATACTTTAACAACTTTAAGTATTTACGTATTATAAATCGTATATATATGTATCTTATTTATTATGAAACTTAATGTTTTATATTATTTTTTTATGATGTATGATCATGTATACCTACATTAGTATTAATATATAAATGATGTAAGTACATGTTCTATGATTTTTTTTAATCCTATTTATCATTATTTATATATGTACCTATATAATATGTATTTTATGATGCTCAATTAAAATCAATCAATTAATCATCAATCAATAAATTATTCAATTAATCATCAGTCAAAATAAAAACATTTGAAAATTATTATACTTTACATAAATAGACGAAGACGACGATGACGACAACGACGAGTTTATTGTCTGAATCAAAATTAATATGTATGTACATATGTATGTGCATGTGTGCATGGAATTCATGATGCTATATACATTACACATATCCATATATACATTTTCATAGTAAATATACTTTTAAAGAAGTAGATAGTTATATAGAATAACCTTTGTTATTTATGCATTCATGCATATTTTAAATGGCATATACATATATGGATATGGAATGGCGATGTTTGAATTTACATATATACATTACATCTATATGCATTTGTAATACATATATGTACTAAATTGTACCACATAGTACATAAATATTCAAATTATATGTAAACGAAATAATAATAGTAATACCTATACCTATATATACTTATATGAACCTATATGAACCTATATATGTATAGAATGAAAAGAAAAAATTAAATTTTGAAAAACATTTCATACTGTTACTCATCATTCATGTAACGTATGCTCTATCTATACCTAGACGACGCATATTATATACAATACTTGTATTTTTATACACATATTTTATATAACGTATTTAGATGCATATAATATACCCTATGTATATACGTTATATTAACCATACCGTTACCAACCGTTACCGTATATAATACATGTACAAAAATATCTTTTGAAAGTTTTGAAAGAAAAGAATATTATATAGAGGTATTTATAGGTACCTACCTCCTTTTTTTTTTAACTCTATTTATGTAAATATATAAAGTACATAGGCAAAAGAATGTAGTTCATACATATTTTTTGAGGGTAAATATGTACATATGTACTTTGATAATAATATGTAAGGGTTGGTAAGTAACAGTGGTATAAGGATGTTCATATCTTTATTAAAAGCGAACTATTTGTTATTATATTTATCTTTCTACTTCATTGAAATCACATATATACTACGTATTAATATATTCACTATTTAAATCGTATACTAGATACTATACTAGACAGATTGTATGTGTGTTTATTTATATTATTTATGATGGCTATGTATACATATTATACTTTTGGGTTTGTTATAAACGTTATAACAGACACACACATCACATATCTTCATTTTTTTGGTTAAATGAATGTGCATACAAAATAAAAAATGTTCCTTTATATTTGTATATATCATATACGAGTATATATATAGTAAGTATATGTATATATATGGATAGATCATCAAAAAAATAGAATGGATTGAATTGTTTGAAATAGTTTATTTAGAATAAGTTTCAAGTTACGTTACGTACGTTATATTTATATGATTATATCACAGATCTATAAATGGTACAAATTCGTACTTAGATCGTTAGATCTATATGAATATGTTTATATGTACATACATATGTATATGTATATGAACTGCATACAAGATACAAATTTACGATTTCCAAATTTCACAATCATGCATTTTTAATTATGTACATACATAACTGCAGCATCAGAAACAAAAATGTAGTGATATGTTTATATATACAATTTTGTATATTGTATTTCTTTTCTTTCATATTCATTGAAATATAAGTATAAATTCTATCGTATCAACTATAACATGTATTTTTGCGTTTGAAGAAATTGGTTTTTATTACGGATTGCAGATTATCGACCGACACCGTGTCCTTGGTACCATTGACTATATAATAATACATAGACTCAGAAAGCCCATACATTTTTTATGTCGAATTATTTTCTAAATCGGGTAGGTGATTTCAGAGCCATATGCGGCAAATAAAGTAACTAAAAATATTGCATATTCATGGGATTTTAAATATTTTTCATTTGATCTAAAAAAAAAAAGAAGAAAACTGTTTGTTAACTGCATAGAGTACTTTTGTTAGTGTAATGTTGCTGTGCTGTTGCTGTGCTGTTGCTGTATAGTGTATACTGTATACTGTATCCTTATGTGTGTAACCATGATACCTCTGATGATACTGTATATCAACCTCGTATGCTGTACATCAATGTTAGTTTAAAACGTGTATAATATATAATATCAATATTATGTGTTGTGTGTGTTGAATTATACACCTAAAGCATAGACATTGACTATATAATATTATATATAATATTATATATAATATTATATATATAGCATAGACATTGACTATACATGTATTATTATATAGTCAATGACAATGGCATAGACTAAGTACCTATGCAGGCTTAAAGGTTTAGTTTGCGTATGTAAATATTTACATGTGTAAATGTTGACTTAACTTTTAAATTAGATAAATGAAGAAAACAATTAAGAACCTGTTTTTTATTCGTGTATACCTAAAACATTTTAACTTTGTTTTTCAATTCTGAAATCTTTTAATCTTTGCGTATTTTTTTGGTAGTCCTGAAAAGGACCAATTTTTTATATATTATTGATTTATTGATTTCAGCTCGGAAAACGTACAACCAAAAAGTTAAAATTATGCGTTATTGTTTTAAAACTTCCATTCTGCTAACAGTTTCTTTGGCTTCTTTCATACCTTGTGACAACCAAATACAAGTTTTTCTCATTAAAACTAATATTAAAAAATCTAAAATTTGAATTTTATGGTCATTGCACTCATCATCTTGACGAAACCACGTTGGATGCCGTTAATTCAATAGCTTTTTGTTTCAGAATTTTTTTAATATTCCTACTGTGCTTATTTGAATTGAAATATTTTTCAAAAACTTCAACTTGTGTCGAACAAATTTTGAAAAATTCTTCCGACGGACATTTGAGTGCAACACTTTTATCTTTGGTGTAAGATTTATGACATATGAAAAAATGATTTGGTATGGATGACAATTGGATAAAGTCTGGACCAATTCTAATCCAACATGTTTTTTTCCTATCATGTGTTTCACATTTGTGTGATATTCTCTAGCAGAAGGGAATCGGTTGTATCCACCCATAGAACGTAAGGTAGAAAACTGATTTTCTATAATATCTTGTTGGAGTTTTGTAGTTAGGAGAAATTTAGTTTCTGGTACACCTTTGAAAATTTCTAATAATTTGAAAATGCCGTTAATAAAATGAATACAACCATCTACGGCATATACTCTAACGGGTTTATTATTTTTTTTGAAAAAACTTTTATTTTTTCAAGATAAATTTTCATATCATGCAAAAAATTTATGGAAAATCTGTTGTCTGAATAAAGAGGTCGTTTATATATATTTTGCTGGAACTACATTTGCTTACATTGAAAACATCAAATAAGTGATTGATTTTTTCAACAAAATTAGCTGTCGATGTAGCGACTTGCATTGCCCTAATAGCTGATGCTACAGACCAGCTAAAAACTTGAGCAGCAGTTTTGACTTTCATTTTTTGGAAATTATTTGGCCAAATGTGCCTTGAAGTTAATTTGACACACAACCTAGTTGTTCTACTTTTATCTTCAATGTACAATTTTTCAATTATGTTCCAATCAACTTTGCCATCAATGGTTTGTAAATAATTTAATAAAAGGATATTTCTTAAAGATTTTAATAAATGAACGAAGTCAAACATGGCAATTATTGGTCTTTTTTCAAAATTTTACTTTAAAATTTAATTGATATTTAAATATATCACTATTCAAAATATTAAAAAATTTAAATTTATTCACTCCGTTTTTTTTTCTAAAATTTAAATTTGAATTCTACAATGAGTCTGAAATGCGTTAAATCATTAAACAGCTTGATTATAATGACACAAAAATCAATGAATAAAATATCAAAAATAATACAATATTTTAAAAATCTACCTGTCAACACAAACAATATACAGACGTCCCAATGAAACCAAAAATATGTCATCATATAAAATGAAAAAATCGTGTGTCCCCATCTACTTTACATAAATCAAAATGCTTCAATTTAGTTTAGTTTTGAATCCATAAAAATAATATTCAAATAATACCAAACTTTGAACTTGAAACAAACTTTAAATGAATGTTGTTAATATGTAGTACAATACATATTCATTTTTACACATTTAATACATATGTTCATAAGTTTGTACAACCAGTACAACTAACAAAGCGTATAGCACATACATAGCACCCATTCACCAGGAAACAATATAAATTTGGTACTGTATTGAATTTATCAGTGTATTTACATACGCATTAACGCACATATTTTAACATTTGACAGTATATGTAGTAGTGTCGAATGTCTGCTTTGCCTGTGCCATTGACTATATAATAATACATAGACTCAGAAAGCCCATACATTTTTTATGTCGAATTATTTTCTAAATCGGGTAGGTGATTTCAGAGCCATATGCGGCAAATAAAGTAACTAAAAATATTGCATATTCATGGGATTTTAAATATTTTTCATTTGATCTAAAAAAAAAAAGAAGAAAACTGCTTGTTAACTGCATAGAGTACTTTTGTTAGTGTAATGTTGCTGTGCTGTTGCTGTGCTGTTGCTGTATAGTGTATACTGTATACTGTATCCTTATGTGTGTAACCATGATACCTCTGATGATACTGTATATCAACCTCGTATGCTGTACATCAATGTTAGTTTAAAACGTGTATAATATATAATATCAATATTATGTGTTGTGTGTGTTGAATTATACACCTAAAGCATAGACATTGACTATATAATATTATATATAATATTATATATAATATTATATATATAGCATAGACATTGACTATACATGTATTATTATATAGTCAATGGCATAGACTAAGTACCTATGCAGGCTTAAAGGTTTAGTTTGCGTATGTAAATATTTACATGTGTAAATGTTGACTTAACTTTTAAATTAGATAAATGAAGAAAACAATTAAGAACCTGTTTTTTATTCGTGTATACCTAAAACATTTTAACTTTGTTTTTCAATACTGAAATCTTTTAATCTTTGCGTATTTTTTTGGTAGTCATGAAAAGGACCAATTTTTTATATATTATTGATTTATTGATTTCAGCTCGGAAAACGTACAACCAAAAAGTTAAAATTATGCGTTATTGTTTTAAAACTTCCATTCTGCTAACAGTTTCTTTGGCTTCTTTCATACCTTGTGACAACCAAATACAAGTTTTTCTCATTAAAACTAATATTAAAAAATCTAAAATTTGAATTTTATGGTCATTGCACTCATCATCTTGACGAAACCACGTTGGATGCCGAACATTTGTTAATTCAATAGCTTTTTGTTTCAGAATTTTTTTAATATTCCTACTGTGCTTATTTGAATTGAAATATTTTTCAAAAACTTCAACTTGTGTCGAACAAATTTTGAAAAATTCTTCCGACGGACATTTGAGTGCAACACTTTTATCTTTGGTGTAAGATTTATGACATATGAAAAAATGATTTGGTATGGATGACAATTGGATGAAGTCTGGACCAATTCTAATCCAACATGTTTTTTTCCTATCATGTGTTTCACATTTGTGTGATATTCTCTAGCAGAAGGGAATCGGTTGTATCCACCCATAGAACGTAAGGTAGAAAACTGATTTTCTACAATATCTTGTTGGAGTTTTGAAGTTAGGAGAAATTTAGTTTCTGGTACACCTTTGAAAATTTCTAATAATTTGAAAATGCCGTTAATAAAATGAATACAACCATCTACGGCATATACTCTAACGGGTTTATTATTTTTTTTGAAAAAACTTTTATTTTTTCAAGATAAATTTTCATATCATGCAAAAAATTTATGGAAAATCTGTTGTCTGAATAAAGAGGTCGTTTATATATATTTTGCTGGAACTACATTTGCTTACATTGAAAACATCAAATAAGTGATTGATTTTTTCAACAAAATTAGCTGTCGATGTAGCGACTTGCATTGCCCTAATAGCTGATGCTACAGACCAGCTAAAAACTTGAGCAGCAGTTTTGACTTTCATTTTTTGGAAATTATTTGGCCAAATGTGCCTTGAAGTTAATTTGACACACAACCTAGTTGTTCTACTTTTATCTTCAATGTACAATTTTTCAATTATGTTCCAATCAACTTTGCCATCAATGGTTTGTAAATAATTTAATAAAAGGATATTTCTTAAAGATTTTAATAAATGAACGAAGTCAAACATGGCAATTATTGGTCTTTTTTCAAAATTTTACTTTAAAATTTAATTGATATTTAAATATATCACTATTCAAAATATTAAAAAATTTAAATTTATTCACTCCGTTTTTTTTTCTAAAATTTAAATTTGAATTCTACAATGAGTCTGAAATGCGTTAAATCATTAAACAGCTTGATTATAATGACACAAAAATCAATGAATAAAATATCAAAAATAATACAATATTTTAAAAATCTATCTGTCAAGGATATTAAAATTATTTTTTTTATCTACATATCTCTTTATATGAATGAAAATTTACAAATATTATATGTAGTCTAATATTAGATTTAATGCAGAAAAAGGTTCTGAATTTAATTTTCCAATTCACAAAAAAAAAAATAAAAAAATCGATATTATAATAAAAGATTTGCATTTCAATAAATTGAATGGTAAATTTCGGCACATGAAGTTATAAAATTGTACATTTAAGTATATATAGACATAAAAAAACTGTTTAGTTATAAACAAAAGAACCGAAAAAGAAAGGAATTACTGTATTTAATTACTTTGTAAAATAAAATATAGCTAATAAAAGGGACTTTTCAAAAAAATAATTTATCATACTGCATACATAGACACATATATATATATATATATATGTGTATTTATCTATTGATATTATATATATTCATCATTTTTTAAAAAATGTTAAGAAATTTTATCATCCTTTTTTTAGTTTCATAAATTTTTAAATGTTGAAATTAATATACATTTAATTTATATAAAGTATATATTTACCTATGAATAAATTCGTTATGTAATTTGTAGTATACTGTAAATTTTTACATTACATAAGTGAAATTTCATCCATACATTTTCTCTATACTATTACTATTCATAAGAGGATATCAATCATGTAATGCATATAAAAATCGACGATGTCAAATTTAAAAGCGAAATTCACATTTCTTTTAAATTTATATTATCATAAAAAAGTAAGGCACAAAAATAATGAATGAAATAAATGGAATACATTCATTATGTAATATTCGTAAACAATAAGAAAATTATAAAGAGAAAAAAAATCTACCCTTTTAAAAAAAGATCATTCATTATATGTCTTATGATACGATCCATATTTATTATATTTATTGTATTTAACTAACATGTGTTGTATCAGTTAACACAATACAATCAAGATATCAGTTATACCAAAGACCGTATAAATGTAAAGATATCGAAACTCCATATATCCTGATGTCAGCAAATATTTCTGATCTGGGGTGTGATATCACACCCCACAACATGTTGCTATAACATTTGTTTCTTTCTTTTTGTTTAGCAACATCATAGTAAACATTTTACGTATCGAGTGAACATTAGATCATCGAACGATAACCAGTTTGACTGGTGATGGCGAGTACGGTGTTGGTAAGACGCACATTTTAATGGAAGATGGAAGAATGTATATCTTCTATCTTCTGTCTTCTGTCTTCTGTCTTCTATCTGCTATCTTCAAATTGTGTATAAACAAATAATTATAAGTACATATTATATTTATTATAAAACTGAATATACATATATGTATAATATATATACACATGTAAATATAATGCTAAATTGACTGTATACACATAACACAAAATATGCAAGAAAATAATAAGCAAATTCAAGTATATACAAACATTCATCATTAACTTATCATATATTATGTTAAGAAATAATGACGAAGACGGTAAAACAGAAGAGGCGCTTTTTAGAAAAGTAAGAATAAGAAAGGATCGAAAAGATTTTATTTTCATGCATTTTGTGGGGTTGAATCGCATAATAGTATTATTGTGACAAGATGTTAAATTTTGAACTTGTACATGAAATTTTATCAATGGACCATTAACAATGTTTTCTAATAATTAATACTGTTATAAGTAGTTCTAAAAATTTTATTCTGTGACTAGCACACGGATTATTTTCACTGAGCCAATCCTTGTATTTTCCATATAAATTGGTAAACTTAATAGATTCGTCCATTAAAAATTGCCTGATATTTTTTAGATACATTTGCTTTTTAAAAATTTTATCAAAAACCATGCAATTACTTTTTGATATTTCAAATAAAGTATCTGATGGTGCATACAAAGCTCCAAAATCGTAATTTTTTAAATAATTTCGGGAAACAAGAAGTAATTCAGATGGTCTTGTTATAACTTCATCTTTCTTTCTAAAAGTATTGTCACAAATACCGCAGTTATTTCTTGAAATAATCTTTTGTGCTATATATCCAATAAAATATCTCATTGATGACATTTCAATGGATATATTATTGCTGTTGAAAGTGTCTTCTAAACACGAAAGTTTCAATTCATTTTCAATTTCAAATAATGTGCTATTGTCCATTTCTTTTTCCGCGTCATTATAATTTGTATTACTAATAGAGTCGTTACATGTATCGTTGTTAATTAAATTTTCTATATCTAAATTTAACATGTTGTCTTCGTCCTCTTCACAATGAGAAATTTGATTAAATTGTATTAAATTAACCGATATTACTTTAGATAACATTCCATTTATTTCATAAAAAGAAGGACTTTTATTGTGACCATATTTTGCTCTTAAAATACTGAATAGATTTTCAATAATATCCTGATTTAATCTTTTTGTTAATAAAAAATCTGCTAAATCATTTTGTGCATTATTTATGTCATGAATTAATGTGATGACTCCAGTTAATGTTTGTTTCATGCCGTCTATACAATAAACTATATTTTTGTTAGGTATGAGAGATATATTTTTCAAATAATCTTTAAATTCAATAATAAAGTTGTAAACAACATTATCAATTTTTAAAGCAGACTTAAATTCGTTTTTATCTCTCAAAGTTCCACTATTTAAGCAATCGAATATTTTATCTACTTTTCTTAGAAATATAGCAGTGGATTTTGCTATGCTACACGAATTACTTTTAAAAGTTTTAGCTTCAATTGCAGTTTCAATACCTGCAGCTATATTTCTGCTGAAAATTTGAGCAGCGTACCAAACTCTCATTTTTTGAAAAGTATTTGGATTGATATGAGATTGAGTTAGCTTGCAAAACATTTTTGTAATTTTGTTTTTTTCCAATTCATATAATTCCCTTATGACATCAAAAAATGCGATTCCATCTGGTGTATTTATATCACGAGACAACCAGACGTTCCTTAAAGATTTTAGCAGATGTGGAAAATCGAAAACTGCAATAATTTGTTTATTTTCAAATAAAAAGAATAGTTTTTCTGTTTCAACACCCAAATCTTTAAAACATTTCCTGTTCCCAGACGCTTGGTCACAAACAATTGCTCTTACGTTGAAACCCATTTGAAATAAAATTCCCAATATATTAATATTTTTATTTTTTAAGATAGGTCATATTTCTTTTTGCATAATCAACATATTTTTACTTATAGCATGTTGTAATTTTTTGATTCTTTAAGCAAAGACGACAAGTTGATTCAACCTAATTCTCTTCAGAGGCTAATTCATTATTTGGTGAATGTGACCTCAATTTCCATCATATCATTTTCTGAAATTTGATTCGCACTTTCTGACTGCAAATTTTTTGTTGGTATAGCATCTTTTTTAAACTTTTTCAAACCAATAAATTCTTGACAAAAATGAAAATTGAAAATTTACAAATTTTCCTTTCCTTCATCGAAACCACATATTTCTATCCAAAGTTTACCAGTGACGGTATCAGAACTAGGAAACTTGAAAAGTTTCAAACCTAGACATGATCTTCTTGATTTGGCGCAATACTTTAAACTGCATCTTACTGCAACTGTAGCAAACTTTTTATTAACAAAGAGATTAAATCAGGATATTATTGAAAATCTCTTCAGTATTTTAAGAGCAAAATATGGTCACAATAAAAATCCTTCTGTTTATGAAATAAATGGAATGTTATCTAAAGTCATATCGGTTAATTTAATACAATTTAATCAAAAAAGATGAAGTTATAACAAGACCATCTGAATTACTTCTTGTTTCCCGAAATTATTTAAAAAATTACGATTTTGGAGCTTTGTATGCACCATCAGATACTTTATTTGAAATATCAAAAAGTAATTGCATGGTTTTTGATAAAATTTTTAAAAAGCAAATGTATCTAAAAAATATCAGGCAATTTTTAATGGACGAATCTATTAAGTTTACCAATTTATATGGAAAATACAAGGATTGGCTCAGTGAAAATAATCCGTGTGCTAGTCACAGAATAAAATTTTTAGAACTACTTATAACAGTATTAATTATTAGAAAACATTGTTAATGGTCCATTGATAAAATTTCATGTACAAGTTCAAAATTTAACATCTTGTCACAATAATACTATTATGCGATTCAACCCCACAAAATGCATGAAAATAAAATCTTTTCGATCCTTTCTTATTCTTACTTTTCTAAAAAGCGCCTCTTCTGTTTTACCGTCTTCGTCATTATTTCTTAACATAATATATGATAAGTTAATGATGAATGTTTGTATATACTTGAATTTGCTTATTATTTTCTTGCATATTTTGTGTTATGTGTATACAGTCAATTTAGCATTATATTTACATGTGTATATATATTATACATATATGTATATTCAGTTTTATAATAAATATAATATGTACTTATAATTATTTGTTTATACACAATTTGAAGATAGCAGATAGAAGACAGAAGACAGAAGACAGAAGATAGAAGATATACATTCTTCCATCTTCCATTAAAATGTGCGTCTTACCAACACCGTACTCGCCATCACCAGTCAAACTGGTTATCGTTCGATGATCTAATGTTCACTCGATACGTAAAATGTTTACTATGATGTTGCTAAACAAAAAGAAAGAAACAAATGTTATAGCAACATGTTGTGGGGTGTGATATCACACCCCAGATCAGAAATATTTGCTGACATCAGGATATATGGAGTTTCGATATCTTTACATTTATACGGTCTTTGGTTATACGTTATACAGAATACAATCAGGATTGAATCGCCGTGTAATATTTTCTATATGTATGCATATATATACGTATATCTTTGACGTATATGTAGATTACAACAAACAACATAATAACTATATAGTAAATAGTAACAATATCAAATATACACTATCTACAAACTAATGTAATACTTATATTATATAAATTCATTTTCAAAATGTGGCGTTTATTTTTATGCAAAATTTATTATTTAAAATGGATTTTCAAAATATCGTGCCTATTTTTATGCAAAATTGATAATTTTTAATTAAAAATCAAAAAATTTAGTTCATAAATTCGCCAGCTGCGGCTCTGAATTTACATACCACTCTTTGTATGGTTTCTGAGTCTATGTATTATTATATAGTCAATGCCTGTGCCCTGTGCTTTAAGAATTATACGCAAACGTATTTGCAATAGCCAGAGTAAATTTGTTTTTGTACATTTCAATCTACCTGCTATCGCAGAGAATATAATACATACATACATATATATATATTATTTGTGGTGCTGCTATACGAATACTTCGCAGGTTTATTTCTTTCATAATTTTTTTTCTTTTTGATGTTGCTTTTGCTATGCCACTATCTTGACACACAATTACATATATATGTGCAGTGTGTATGTAGTATGTACACTATTGTACATGGTAGAAAAATTATTTCAGGATTTGTTATAATTTTTGAACAATTTTTGACTTGAGCATTTAGAATATTATTTTTTAAAAACAGACAAATAATAAGGGTATTCACGGTTTGGTCTTGTATCATTGTAAACGGTGTAAACGTACAATCCTACACCTATTGTAAACATCTTCAATGTAATTTTTACCTACACTGCTTGTAAAAATTTACACTGCTGAAACCCATTGTATATTACTATTGCTTACTATTGTATATGCCATTCTGACATTAAATGCTAAAATAATTTGATTATTTTTATAATATTTTAGCTGACATAATTTGCTTGATTTCAATACAAAGTTTTCGTTCACGATATAGTGTAATGTGTAAGATTTTGGTGTATATTCACACTTTTTACACTCTTACAACATTTCGTGAATACCTCTAACATTATAAGCATTTACACTGGCCTGTGCTGTGCAGTGATAATTTTTATATTTCCTTCTGTATGGTACAATATATCACAAACAATAAACATGTTTATTAAAGGGTATTTTATGTATACAACTTGTTATACACATACGCATCATTATAAATCATTATGGTGTACTATTCTTACTGTGGTCTATACATATACGTGACGCATACAAAATATACAATGTATACAAAAACTAGTGTATATGGACATGTATACAAAAACCAGTGCAGGTATATATTTTTTTTCACACAAAAAAAGGAAAAAAATGAAAGAATAACTAGCGATACATATTCCTTCAAAATTTAATGTAATGCAAACATTTAATAGGGTTCAATGTCCAATATTATTGTTATATATACCCCATAAGTATAGTATAATCCTTATCTGTGTTTATACATACATAGGACTAAATGATACCTGCAAGACAACATGTACTATGGTAGCATACCATCAGCAATAATATTATCATATACATATAGAAATGTTTATGATATTATTATATACTGCCAAATTGCAACATATAAATCGTATATTTTCTATTATGTAAATATACGAATAAACCCAAACCATTGACTATATAATAATACATAGACTCAGAAACCATACAAAGAGTGGTATGTAAATTCAGAGCCGCAGCTGGCGAATTTATGAACTAAATTTTTTGATTTTTAATTAAAAATTATCAATTTTGCATAAAAATAGGCACGATATTTTGAAAATCCATTTTAAATAATAAATTTTGCATAAAAATAAACGCCACATTTTGAAAATGAATTTATATAATATAAGTATTACATTAGTTTGTAGATAGTGTATATTTGATATTGTTACTATTTACTATATAGTTATTATGTTGTTTGTTGTAATCTACATATACGTCAAAGATATACGTATATATATGCATACATATAGAAAATATTACACGGCGATTCAATCCTGATTGTATTTTGTATAACGTATAACTGATATCTTGATTGTATTGTGTTAACTGATACAACACATGTTAGTTAAATACAATAAATATAATAAATATGGATCGTATCATAAGACATATAATGAATGATCTTTTTTTAAAAGGGTAGATTTTTTTTCTCTTTATAATTTTCTTATTGTTTACGAATATTACATAATGAATGTATTCCATTTATTTCATTCATTATTTTTGTGCCTTACTTTTTTATGATAATATAAATTTAAAAGAAATGTGAATTTCGCTTTTAAATTTGACATCGTCGATTTTTATATGCATTACATGATTGATATCCTCTTATGAATAGTAATAGTATAGAGAAAATGTATGGATGAAATTTCACTTATGTAATGTAAAAATTTACAGTATACTACAAATTACATAACGAATTTATTCATAGGTAAATATATACTTTATATAAATTAAATGTATATTAATTTCAACATTTAAAAATTTATGAAACTAAAAAAAGGATGATAAAATTTCTTAAAATTTTTTAAAAAATGATGAATATATATAATATCAATAGATAAATACACATATATATATATATATATATATATATATGTCTATGTATGCAGTATGATAAATTATTTTTTTGAAAAGTCCCTTTTATTATCTATATTTTATTTTACAAAGTAATTAAATACAGTAATTCCTTTCTTTTTCGGTTCTTTTGTTTATAACTAAACAGTTTTTTTATGTCTATATATACTTAAATGTACAATTTTATAACTTCATGTGCCGAAATTTACCATTCAATTTATAGAAATGCAAATCTTTTATTATAATATCGATTTTTTTATTTTTTTTTTTGTGAATTGGAAAATTAAATTCAGAACCTTTTTCTGCATTAAATCTAATATTAGACTACATATAATATTTGTAAATTTTCATTCATATAAAGAGATATGTAGATAAAAAAAATAATTTTAATATCCTTGACAGGTAGATTTTTAAAATATTGTATTATTTTTGATATTTTATTCATTGATTTTTGTGTCATTATAATCAAGCTGTTTAATGATTTAACGCATTTCAGACTCATTGTAGAATTCAAATTTAAATTTTAGAAAAAAAAACGGAGTGAATAAATTTAAATTTTTTAATATTTTGAATAGTGATATATTTAAATATCAATTAAATTTTAAAGTAAAATTTTGAAAAAAGACCAATAATTGCCATGTTTGACTTCGTTCATTTATTAAAATCTTTAAGAAATATCCTTTTATTAAATTATTTACAAACCATTGATGGCAAAGTTGATTGGAACATAATTGAAAAACTGTACATTGAAGATAAAAGTAGAACAACTAGGTTGTGTGTCAAATTAACTTCAAGGCACATTTGGCCAAATAATTTCCAAAAAATGAAAGTCAAAACTGCTGCTCAAGTTTTTAGCTGGTCTGTAGCATCAGCTATTAGGGCAATGCAAGTCGCTACATAGACAGCTAATTTTGTTGAAAAAATCAATCACTTATTTGATGTTTTCAATGTAAGCAAATGTAGTTCCAGCAAAATATATATAAACGACCTCTTTATTCAGACAACAGATTTTCCATAAATTTTTTGCATGATATGAAAATTTATCTTGAAAAAATAAAAGTTTTTTCAAAAAAAATAATAAACCCGTTAGAGTATATGCCGTAGATGGTTGTATTCATTTTATTAACGGCATTTTCAAATTATTAGAAATTTTCAAAGGTGTACCAGAAACTAAATTTCTCCTAACTTCAAAACTCCAACAAGATATTGTAGAAAATCAGTTTTCTACCTTACGTTCTATGGGTGGATACAACCGATTCCCTTCTGCTAGAGAATATCACACAAATGTGAAACACATGATAGGAAAAAAACATGTTGGATTAGAATTGGTCCAGACTTCATCCAATTGTCATCCATACCAAATCATTTTTTCATATGTCATAAATCTTACACCAAAGATAAAAGTGTTGCACTCAAATGTCCGTCGGAAGAATTTTTTAAAATTTGTTCGACACAAGTTGAAGTTTTTGAAAAATATTTCAATTCAAATAAGCACAGTAGGAATATTAAAAAAATTCTGAAACAAAAAGCTATTGAATTAACAAATGTTCGGCATCCAACGTGGTTTCGTCAAGATGATGAGTGCAATGACCATAAAATTCAAATTTTAGATTTTTTAATATTAGTTTTAATGAGAAAAACTTGTATTTGGTTGTCACAAGGTATGAAAGAAGCCAAAGAAACTGTTAGCAGAATGGAAGTTTTAAAACAATAACGCATAATTTTAACTTTTTGGTTGTACGTTTTCCGAGCTGAAATCAATAAATCAATAATATATAAAAAATTGGTCCTTTTCATGACTACCA
Organism: Villa cingulata; assembly: GCA_951394055.1. Taxonomy (NCBI): domain Eukaryota; kingdom Metazoa; phylum Arthropoda; class Insecta; order Diptera; family Bombyliidae; genus Villa; species Villa cingulata. Next base: position 10,651,136 of record OX596017.1, read on the forward strand.
AAAAAATACGCAAAGATTAAAAGATTTCAGTATTGAAAAACAAAGTTAAAATGTTTTAGGTATACACGAATAAAAAACAGGTTCTTAATTGTTTTCTTCATTTATCTAATTTAAAAGTTAAGTCAACATTTACACATGTAAATATTTACATACGCAAACTAAACCTTTAAGCCTGCATAGGTACTTAGTCTATGCCATTGACTATATAATAATACATGTATAGTCAATGTCTATGCTATATATATAATATTATATATAATATTATATAGTCAATGTCTATGCTTTAGGTGTATAATTCAACACACACAACACATAATATTGATATTATATATTATACACGTTTGAAACTAACATTGATGTACAGCATACGAGGTTGATATACAGTATCATCAGAGGTATCATGGTTACACACATAAGGATACAGTATACAGTATACACTATACAGCAACAGCACAGCAACAGCACAGCAACATTACACTAACAAAAGTACTCTATGCAGTTAACAAGCAGTTTTCTTCTTTTTTTTTTAGATCAAATGAAAAATATTTAAAATCCCATGAATATGCAATATTTTTAGTTACTTTATTTGCCGCATATGGCTCTGAAATCACCTACCCGATTTAGAAAATAATTCGACATAAAAAATGTATGGGCTTTCTGAGTCTATGTATTATTATATAGTCAATGCCCAAACACACTCAAATCAGATTGTTTATATGTATGCGTATATAATTTTATGAACCATATTTTAAAACTTTTATCGAATGCAAGAACAATCGAATATTAACGTATATTTTGAATTTAAATATATCCAAGACTCGAATCTGGACCTAACAATAGGTCCATATGAATATGATTTTGTTACATATTGAATATATGTAGAGAAACATCTGATATTGTCTGTGCTGTCAAGGATATTAAAATTATTTTTTTTATCTACATATCTCTTTATATGAATGAAAATTTACAAATATTATATGTAGTCTAATATTAGATTTAATGCAGAAAAAGGTTCTGAATTTAATTTTCCAATTCACAAAAAAAAAATAAAAAAATCGATATTATAATAAAAGATTTGCATTTCAATAAATTGAATGGTAAATTTCGCCACATGAAGTTATAAAATTGTACATTTAAGTATATATAGACATAAAAAAACTGTTTAGTTATAAACAAAAGAACCGAAAAAGAAAGGAATTACTGTATTTAATTACTTTGTAAAATAAAATATAGATAATAAAAGGGACTTTTCAAAAAAATAATTTATCATACTGCATACATAGACACATATATATATATATATATATATGTGTATTTATCTATTGATATTATATATATTCATCATTTTTTAAAAAATTTTAAGAAATTTTATCATCCTTTTTTTAGTTTCATAAATTTTTAAATGTTGAAATTAATATACATTTAATTTATATAAAGTATATTTACCTATGAATAAATTCGTTATGTAATTTGTAGTATACTATAAATTTTTACATTACATAAGTGAAATTTCATCCATACATTTTCTCTATACTATTACTATTCATAAGAGGATATCAATCATGTAATGCATATAAAAATCGACGATGTCAAATTTAAAAGCGAAATTCACATTTCTTTTAAATTTATATTATCATAAAAAAGTAAGGCACAAAAATAATGAATGAAATAAATGGAATACATTCATTATGTAATATTCGTAAACAATAAGAAAATTATAAAGAGAAAAAAAATCTACCCTTTTAAAAAAAGATCATTCATTATATGTCTTATGATACGATCCATATTTATTATATTTATTGTATTTAACTAACATGTGTTGTATCAGTTAACACAATACAATCAAGATATCAGTTATACCATAGACTAAAATATAGATAGGAAATGACCGTATAAATTTTTAATACACTTTTGAAATCGATCATAGCTGGCAGAAACTTGAAGAATGGCTGGCAGGAGCTTTTACTGAGAGGAGAGATAATTTTTCGCTCACGAATTTCCATATATATTACATATTTTGTAGATTTCAATAGCTGGCAATGAAAATACATGCATATTTATTTAAAAAACAATACACAATACATGTTCATTGCAATAGCTGGCAGTAGTACTGGAATCAATATAGAATATTTATCACTGATCAACAAAGCAATAAGATGTGACACTCTTTTTTTTTTAAAATTTACTAACACACATAATTACTTATTTTAAAATAATAAAAAAAAATCAAAATTCAATTTACAAAAACAGTACAGACTTAATGTACTTATGTCAAATCCATATTTCCTTATAAACCGCCGTAATGAAGAAAAGATACAAAACAATATATACATGTGAGCAATACAATCATATTGTACATGTATACGATTTTTTCACAATGCATTTTTAAAGGCGATCTGGAACTTTTTTTTTGACTACCTGACGCGTCATTATATCAAGATATAAGGTGATTCATATAATTTCTGAGAATTTTGAAGACAAGAAAAAGTTTATTTTGTTAAGCTATATATTAGAGTAAGAATTTAATTTATAATTAAGAAATTTAACAAAAATGTAAAAACATTTGATATCAAACACAAAATTTTAAGTGTAATGCATTTACAATTAATTTTGTTTATTGTAGATAAAAAATTTTAAATAACAAAATTTGTACTTTTTTTAATGAGTAGGTATACACTGTAATAATGTTATATTTTTTAAAACAGTTGGTGTTGCAGTTCCATTTTTTTTTGTCTCTTTTTCGTATACAAAGGCTCTTAATTGCTATCGACTTTTAGCAAAACCGTTAAGGCCGAATGAATAACGGGACAAAAGTCATGAGAAATTTTTGCTAACGCGTGCTCAGTGTCATTACTGTATGAATATAGATATACTGTGATTTCAATAGCTGGCAATGAAAATACATGCATATTTATTTAAAAAACAATACACAATACATACTCATTGCAATAGCTGGCAGTAGTACTGTGTTATACGGTTATGTTATACTTATGTTATACCGTCATACATGGTCTTACTTGAATCATGAATATAGAATATTTATATTCATGTAGCCAACAATACAGATTGCATAGTATCAAAGAATATATTACTAACGTAACTAGTAGATATATATTCTTTGATAGTATGCATGCACATATGTGTTAGATACTTTCAAAACCAGTTTTAATTGTATATATAATATCACAGATAAGGATATTTGTATGTGATAATATATATTATTATATTCATTGCCAGTCATAACATAAATTTGTTGAAAATTTATATTTCCTTTAAAAGAGACGATTTTGTACATTTGCCTGTTATTTGATATTTTTTATCATTTCCGATAAGAATATAGCTACATAGATTTTTGATTTTTAAATATGTTTTTTCTTCAAGGTATACAAGATTTCAAAAAATTACAAAAGTTCTCTCATTTATTTTCCTTATTCTGATTTTATAGCTTTTTCAAAATCTCTCAAAAGCTATTTTGATGTTTACTTAATAGTTATGAATACGATTCCTGCCATAAGCATTTCCTATCTATATATTAGTCTATGGTTATACGTTATACAGAATACAATCAGGATTGAATCGCCGTGTAATATTTTCTATATGTATGCATATATATACGTATATCTTTGACGTATATGTAGATTACAACAAACAACATAATAACTATATAGTAAATAGTAACAATATCAAATATACACTATCTACAAACTAATGTAATACTTATATTATATAAATTCATTTTCAAAATGTGGCGTTTATTTTTATGCAAAATTTATTATTTAAAATGGATTTTCAAAATATCGTGCCTATTTTTATGCAAAATTGATAATTTTTAATTAAAAATCAAAAAATTTAGTTCATAAATTCGCCAGCTGCGGCTCTGAATTTACATACCACTCTTTGTATGGTTTCTGAGTCTATGTATTATTATATAGTCAATGTTGGTACAGAATGAATTACAATGCAGTGCATGATATGACTTGATACTTAATATAATGACTTAAGCCTGTTTATAAATTTTTAAGACTGAACAAATCGGACAAAACCATAATGTCAAAAAATATAAAAAAAAAAAAAACTTTCAAATCCAATATCCGCAATTGAACGACTTATATTGGTATGGTATGGTGCATCAACGTGCATGTTCATACCTACATAAATAGTATCAGTATATAGTATATAGTATAGATCAATTTTAGTTGTTTGTGTCGTTATTATATAGTTGTTTAGTGAATGTTTGTGGAGGATCAAATATTGACCTATACCACAGCCTATACAACGACTGCAAGTGTTAAATTACTATTAAAAGATTGAATAAGTTTTTTTTTTTTTTTTTTTTTTTTTGTTAGTATGGTACACGATACGCAAATTTCATCAGTACTTTACAGCTTCTGTGTTTTTCTTTTATGAAATAAGTAATAAAAAAATTTTATTTGAACGAAGATTGAAATCGTATAAAGAAAAGAATCTCTGATGGAGTTATCTTTCAATACTTTATGCTCTACTTTATCTACTATACTGAACCTCATAAACACCATTTGTGAATATAATATTAATATGCATATGTAATATGTGTTTTTTTTTAAAAAAATTTTGCATTTCCATATTGTGTTTATTTGCTATATATATTATGACGTATGAAAATAATATGTTTATTTTTCTTTTCTTCTTCATTTTCATAATAAAAAAAAAATAAATAAAAATGTTTACTATAGTGCAAATTGTTAGGATAGGAATATTCTTTGATGAAAATGAATGAAATTATATATAAGAAGAGTACAGAGCGAGTATATAGGCACTTATAGGTATTATATGATTATATAATATAAAAATTGTTTATATAGGTATAAGGTATAGTGTATAGGTATACCTTTTTAATACATACGTTCAATTCATATAATCATATTGTCATAATATATTAGTACGCTGGTATAATACAAATTATGAATATGAACAAGCACAGATCATAAGTAATACCATCGTACTATCACTATCGTAAGTAACTCACATAAATTTTAATTTCCATGACAAATTCAAATATTTATACTTGTAAACAGACAAGTAGTAGTGCAGTATGTAATGCTCGTATCGTTAAAATTTTTAAAAAATTAAAGTGTGAAAAACATGATATGTATACCTTTACCTTGATATTTTATCTAATAAAAATTTGAATAAAAAAAAAAGAAGGAAACTACATTATTTATTTTTCTAATATTATTGTCATATGATGATGATTGAAATTTTTGAATAACGATCATACGTAAGTCTAAAAATTTTAGGCAATTTTTAATAATTATTAACAAATTAAGTACAGGGAATTCATTTCATTTTTAATTTTTGTCGTAAACTTCGTTTGTTTTTCATTTTTCGTATTATGGTATTATATATGTAGTTCATTTCGATATACATATGTATATAGATACATTTACAAATTAATAAAGTTTTAAAAAACTATACGCAAGCATAGATAAAATGCTTTGCAGTTTCTAACTTCTATCTTCTACATATACCTTTCTTAGTTTCATATAGGTAGTTGATAATTGAAAATTTTCATTTGGACAATTGCAACAATGACAACTGAAAAAAATACAATAATTATAAGAAAAAGTAAACTATATATACAGAAAAATCTGAGATCTTCGTTAATGTCAACAGAACTGAACAACGGAACGGAACTACAAAAAATTGAAAAATTCTAAGTAGATACCTAACACCTAACTGAAAAGTGCTATGAATCCAATTAACTTATTGTTTTTATTTAATTTTTTAATCTAGCATTCAATTCATAATGCTAAAGTGGCAGCGCTGAGTACAATCATACTCATAATACAGACAGATGACTGATCAGCAGAAGATCAGATAACATGATACAAAGACTATAAAGATAACGTACGTATGAAATTGTGACGTCATCACGCGTTACAACTCAATACAATACCAAAACATGTAATCACATAATCAACATGAAATTATATGAAATTAATGCACGTGATGACGTAATTTTGCCAAAAATGCGATTCAAGAGGAAGAAGTCGGTATACCTTTATAGTCTTTGTATCATGCATGATCAGATCAGATACTACGAAACGAACTACGAAGACGAACGAAACGAATTACGCTACGATTTATTACATTTATTACATTACCGTTACCGCGTCTAAGCCACCCGAAGGTATCAGTTATCAGCGCTTCCTTTCTTAATTTTAATATAATTTTAATTATGTAAATTCATTTACTTTACTCAATTAATAAATAACAATAATAATAATAATAATAATAATATTAGCGCGAAAACACAAGTGTATTATTATTAATCAGTTCAGTTCAAGCTAGATCTTAGCTCCTAGGAAGTGTACTTGTATTAGAAATTACAAACTACTTATCAAAAATTTTAAGATACTACAAAATAAGGTTAGTTTTACTAGTTGCTTTTTTTAAAAATATATATAGATGTACACATACTACATACCTATATATATATATACCTATAACCTATAAATATAAGAAATTTTTATTTTTGTGTACATATTTTGGAAAAAAAAAATAAAAATACATGTAATGTAAATAAATTAATACTTTTAATACAAAAATTTAGATAGGTATACATATAAGTGTATACGATATAATGTACAATTTACTTTTTTTTTATCTTGACAGGTTGAAAAATTAAAATTTTAATGCAACAAACTAGTATATAATATTATATATATTTATATATAAATATATTGCTAAAGAAATGCATCATACGAATACATCACGTCAAACACGTGCACCATATAATAGTATTTCTGTTTATCAAGGAGCTAGATTACAAATGCATCAACCACCATTACCACGACCAATGTTTTATCCAAATGTTGGACCATCAACAGATGATGTAAATGCTGGTCCATCAACTGCTCTTGTTAATACACCACCGCCATCACAAAAATTTAATGTACAACAGCGTCATCAACATCCAGTAACAAATTCAGCATCATCAAAAATAAATGGTCCACAAAAACCATCAACCATTCATAAAATTAGGTAAATGTTTAATTATTGTTAGTATTATTATTATTATTATTATTATTATTATTATTATTATTATTTTGTATAGGTACATAAATGTGTTTATTTATGTGAGATGTTATTAATTTTGTTTTTTGACCTAAACATAAAAAAGAGAACAAAAATTTCGTACTAAAATTTACTCATTTGTGCATTTTCATGATGATGATGGTGATGAAATAATAAAATTGAATTAAAGACAAATACATATACTGTCAATTCGATTTTATTTTATATTCATAATCATTTGATTAATTTTCATCGTGATTTTTTTTAAATTCATTTTATTGAATTTCTTAACTAAAATATTCAAGATTAAAAAATTCTTTAAATTCGTCGAATGGCCATCAATATATTAATCACTGATTTGTTACTATACATATTGAGAAATTAATTGTTTTCCCTTATTGTGGTAAATATATGTAGATGTAGTAATAGTAATGCTAATGGGACTTGAATAGTTCTATGTTCGATGACTGTGGTGAGGTGGTGACTTGTACACAGGTACACTTGAATTTAGTAGAATGGTAATATTTTGTCATTACATGTTTTCAGATATATTAAAAAATTGTCTGAAACAAGTTATGATGGCTTAATATTGACAATTTTTATAAATTTCAATTGATAATGCAAAAAGTTACTATTGTCAAAATTTATTGATGTGACGATTGAATAGATTTGTAGTATGTATATAAAAAAAGTAATAAATTTCCAATTAGAAAATTTTCTGCAAAATTTAGAATGACTATCATTTGACATTTATAAATATGGCAATTTTTATTTAAAAATTTAGAAATAACAGAAATTAATTGTAAAAGATTTTTTTAAAATAATTACAACGGCTATCGATTAATTACATATATACTATACTATTTTCAGAAATCGAAGTCAGTACAGGCAAGATAGGCATGCTTCTCTATATTCTTTCACATTGCGTTTGTATAAATCTGTCTCGTGTGTGGGGTGATCAGATCTCAATTTCAATCGAGGGAAATTTTTTAAATTTTATATTATGAAGGGCTGCTATTTTGCAAAAAACTTTTTTTTTAGATTTTACAAAAAAACAGGTAATTTTGGGACATTTTGGGAAATTTTATGAAATATGTTCATTTTCACGCCACCTTGCGGTAGAACAAAAGGCGCTTTTTTTTCAAAGAGGTATCTCCTTTAGGCCTATTCCTCTCCAATTTTTTTATTTTTTATAGCTATGCCATTTCCTCATTTGTATCATAATCCGTTGTTGAAGTATCATCTGCTACAAAATAGAAGAAAATGGACAAATAAACAAATATGAAAATGAATGTATGTACGTATGTATACAAAATTTAATATCAAATTGATACTGAACACATAATTTTATAAATAAAATTAAAAATACTGAATATGGTTTAATCGTAAATTCATATTTTTTTTTATAAATTTAATCAAAACTCCTAGTAGCTACGGCAACCCTGAATTATCATCATTTTCTTTTATGCCCATCTTCCCGCTGACACGAATCAATCAACATTTTATACTTTGAGTGGACATCGGCTGCGCAACGACTTCATATTTTATAGTTTGGTTTTTTATTTTTCATATAAGCAAAATGGCGTTAACTGAAAACTGAATAAATCAGTTGCCTTCACGCTGTGTGATAGGCAACATCAAAGGGGGTGGTGTATTTCTTTTTGCAAAAAAAAACAGTATGATTCATTATTAGAAATGAAAAAATCAGCAAACAAAAACTAAAATTTGTCTTAAAAACCTAACATTTTTATGATATTTTCAAATAATGCTACTTTTTTATCAAATATAAATTTACATAGGAATGTGAAATTTGTACAGAATCTCCCTTTTAAGAATTATTTGTGAACAAAATTATAAAATTATTTCTGCACAATTTGGAACATCCTGTTAACATATGTTAAAAAGTACCTTCTTCAGGGTTGACAGAGATATATCATTCAGAATTTCCTACAAAATATTATATGTGAAGGTAAAATAAACTCATCCGGTAACTGCTCCCATAAGCGCAATACTGACTTCGATTTCTGAAAATAGTAGGTATACTGAATTATTAAAAAATATTGAAAAATTCTGAAAAAATTTTTTTTATTGGAAAATCAAATAAAAATAAACCTATTGATACAAAATTTTCCAATACATATGTACATACATGTACGAATACGAGGATATATTAGTGCTATCATTCATTTTGCTGAAGAAGGATTTTGTGGTGTAGCCAATTTAATTATTGTATCTGTATATTATCTGTATTTCTTACAGTAAAGAAAGAGGACGAAATTAATAACAAAAAAGCACTGTAATTCATCATTATGGATGACATTGCCAGCAAATCACATACATTTTTTATGATTCGGCAATAATTGAGAGAGTTTGGCTGGTAAACTTTAATGCATCCACTATAGGAGGTACATATACATATGTAGTTCAGATGACCTTGCGACTGTCTAACAATTATTTGTTTTGATCATTACAAAACTCTTTTAGCAATGCAAAACTCAATTTTAAAGAATCATATGAAAATAACTACACAATTTTTCGTACAATAATTCCAATACATATTAGTTTTACGAAATGAATTGATGAATTTGATTAAATTAAATTTCTTTAATTATTATTTTGAATTTGAATAGTAGATATAAGTGTTAAATGCATACATAATTATAATGAGAAGTAATAATCTTTCTTTGCTTTATCATAAATTCAATTTTAGACATCTTCATCCATGTAATGATGGTTTCGGAAATATTACACCAACTGTTGAATTATTTGCTTTAGCAAAGAAATTGGATAAACGGATAGTTTATTTATATTATTATACAGTACCTTTGCCTTCTGAAATTTCAGATCATCATCATTCATATACAGAAAATAATTCAAAACAACCCAATTTACAATATCAAAGATTTTCAAAATACAATACTGCGAACGTAAGATGAATTTTATTTAATTGATTGAATATGATACAAATAATCAGTGATTTTTAAAATTATAAAAAAAAAAATAAATATTTTTACAGCAAATAACGACAACATCATGTAATACTGGTATGTCAAATATTGCACCGAGAACAGAAATGTTTAAAATTGGTTTGGTGGTGGACGGACAAGAATTTACAGGAATTGATGATACGCCACAAGCTGCAAGACAGGATGCAGCTTTAAAGTATATAACATTTAAATTTTAAATTAATTTTAAATTATTGTTTTATTTATTTATTTTTTTTTTTTTTTTCTTTTTTAGAGCATTAGAAGTTCTAAAGGCTTCGGTATCTCCATCATCTGATGAATCAAAAGATACGAATATAAAAAATAATAATGATGATAATGATAATTCATCAATTGCTGATACAAAATCACCAATATCTTTGGTGCGTGAGACTGCATTGAAAAGAAATTTATCAGTTACTTTTGAAGTGGAATCAGAGCAAGGTCTTCCACATATTAAAACTTTTTTTATGACTTGTAAATTAGGAGGTATCATTGTGAGTTATTATAATTATTATTTTATTCATTCATTTATTATTTATTTACTTAGACCTTAGACTAAATTTTACAATTTTAATCTAAGCCTGAAACTACTGAACATAACATCATAGTCATTAAATTACGTATTTTATTTAATTTTTGCCAGTGTTTCATTATTTAATTTTTTCTCTTCTTTTAACTTTTTTTTTTTTAACTAACGTTCAATTCATTTTATTTTCTTTACTATTAATTTCGTACTAATATTTCTGTAAATGAATCTAGTATACTGTTACATGTAAGCAAAATGTTAAATGCGTAAGCAAGCAATGTTTTATTTATTTAATATTATTTTTTTTTCCATTTTCTTTTGGACAGACCAAAGGTAAGGGAAATACTAAGAATCTAGCAAAAACGCATGCTGCTAAAGATATGCTTGAAAAATTGAAAATGTCATCATCATCATTTTGTAATAAAAATGATAATTTATCGAATTCGGAATATAATGAAAATATTAATTCAATATCGAAATTAATACAAATTGTGCAAGCATCAAAGGAAGTTAAACCAATTTATACATTTATAGAAGAAAATGTTTTACAAAGAACACGTGAATTTGTTATGGAGGTATCCGCTTTGGGAAAAACAGCTAGAGGCTCTGGACCAAATAAAAAAATTGCAAAAAAATTAGCTGCCAAAAGTAAGTTACTAAATCCTATTGTACGAATATACCAATTTTAATTTAAAACTAAAACATTAAAAAAAGGACTACAATTTTTTTTTTTTTTTTTAAATTAAATTTTTAAATTTATTTTTTCAATTTTATTTATTTATTTATAGATTTACTTATATTATTGGGCTATGACGGGGATGCATGTTCCAATAAAACAAATGGTGTAGAATTAAACAAGAAACAAGAAATTGTATCAGGATTATCAGGATTAACTATACAACCAGAAACGATGCCAACCAGAACAAATTTCAAATATTTAAATCAGGGTAAATGTGACAAAAGTGAAATTGCAGTTACTTTTTCTTTTATTATTTTGTTGTACTAAAGTTGTTTTTCTTGTTGAAAGTATTGAATAAAATTTTGTTTTTGTGTTTTTTTTTTTTTTTTTTTTTTGTTCTTAATTTTTTATCATCATCCGCAATTATTTAATTATATACAAGGACAAAATGCTTAGCAAAATCTTTTGTTTTACTTTTCTTTTTTTTCTGCAGAGTTCAATTTGTTTTTTCGAAATTATCAAAATAAAAACAAAAGCAATATTAGATTGGAGGAGAATGATAATAATGATGACAACAGTATTGATAATGATAATAATAATAAAACAAAAAAAAAATCAAATACAACGAGAAATACAAATCAAAATGATAACAATGACAACAATAACAGCAGCAACAAAAAGTACTATGATCATGGAAGTAAATATGATGTACGACCAAAATATAAATTAATGTACTTGGCTGAAAAATTTAATTTTAAAGTAAGTAGCATAAAACTAGAATGAATTTAATTATTTTTTTTTTCTTTTTATTTATTATTTATTTATTTATTTTTTTACATTCAAAATATTTCATTTATTTAGGTTAGATATTCAGTTTATGAAAAAAGCTATGGATGTTTAGCATTATTAACATTAGAAACAGATCCAGAACAAATTTTTTATGGATCTGGAAACGATATATATAGTTCACAAAATAACGCAGCTATGGCTGCAATTTATATTCTCAATGATTTTGGTATACATGTTTAATCAAAAAGAGATGAATAAAATTTTTTTTATTTTTTATTTTTTTTTTTAAATATGCATGTGTAAGAATGAACGTTTCCTTCGAATGAATTAATAAATAAATGCATCGAAATATTAAAACTACATACAAAAGAAAAGAAAAAAATTGAAAAAGAGAAAAATTAAAAATTATTAAATTAGCTATTTACTATACACATTTTAATTACATACCAATTACAGAATATATATATAAAAAAAAAAAAAAAAAAAAAAAAAAAAAACGTTACGGTTCATGAAAGGTGATTATGATTACTGTTAAAAAGTGATTATTCGTGTAAGGTGCGGTGCAATCACCAAAAAAGTGATGAAATATATATAAATAAATTATATACAGTCGATATGCAAACATCAGTCGATTGACATTTCATGTGAATATGAATAATTTTTTGGTTTTGATTTTTTTTTTTTTTTTATTTGACTTATTGTCGAAAATACATATAATAGAGGCAAGCCATACATTTAAAAATATGTATTATTATTATTATTAAATTTTTAAAATTTTTGTTTTGAATTTAAATTGTTCATTATCTAGCTATTATAATGAATTCTATTCTACATTTTCATTTACTTTATTATACGAGAACGAGTATTACAACAAGAAAGATAAATCAAAAATTATGGTGGTTTCGGTTTGCGTTAATTTTAGTTAAATCAAATGATAGTCGATATAATTAATCGATTTGTAATTATGTATCTAATACCTGTCATAATACGAATATTATATTAGAGAATAATGATACATATAGATACATATGTATATGTATGTATATAATTTTATGTCACTGGAGAATTATATTACATATATTATCTAAATTTCATATATAGAAATAAACGAACATTTTTTGTATATAGAAGAAAATGGGTTATATTCTAATAATCTTTCTAAATCATATTTAGTCGATGATCATCGGAGAGAAAGAAAGAAAGAAAGAGAGCTCCCAATGTATATTTCAATTAAACATTCGCGTTAATTATGTTCGACGAAAATTCTCAAACAAAGGCACTTTACGAAAATTGTTATTATGCTTAACAAAATGATACAGAAAAATAAATTTTGATTAAGAAGACAAATTTAGATGTCTCACAGCAGCAAGTATATATATGTTAATAACACAATACATGTGTATGTAGTCTTTCTTGTTGTAATACTCCTTTATACATATATAAATACATAAATACTATACTCGATTCGAATATGAATATATTGCATAATTAATTAAAAATGAAAATAATTGTGAAAAAAATAAAAAAAAAAACAAATTAATTACATTTTGATATTCCGTTAAATTATTTTTAAGTTTCATAATACATTATTACACATATTATTACTATTATTTTTCAAATAATGTGCATTCGTATATAATGAATGGAAAAAAAAACTATTGTTTTGTTACTAAGAACAAAATATATACATACATACATGTATATATTTAATATAAAAAAAAATTATTTTGAGATACCTTTGTAATTTAAGAAATGAATTTGTTTTGTTTTGAATTTTCAGATTATGTTGAGCCCTATTACAACTTTCGATCGAGTCGAGAATTTCTCGATATCGAAAAATTTCGTATTACAAGTATCGATCGTGTTTAATTTCAGTGGAAATGATGTCGATAAGTGGTACATATTACAATTTTCAATCGAATCGTAAACTTTTGTCGATTTAGTTCGATAGTGATTGAGGTTGCGAACAGTTTAAAAATTGAAAATTTAATTTTAAAATTAAAATTTTTATTAAATTTTGTTTCAAAATTAAATTAAACGATTTTTTTTACAACATTAATTAATTATATTAAATTAATTATGAAAATGCCGATATACAGCCCATATACACAAATCATATGAATATGTAATTTGTTTCGCTTTCAATTTATTCCACAGGAACGTTTGATTTGAACATGATCTCGATCGAGACTTGTAATCAGTGATGGGACCTTTACTACAATTGTAGTAGATCTACTACATCTGAGTAGTCCGAAAAACCTACTACGTATACTATTCAGAATCTACTACATATTTGAAATTTAAGTTTTGGGAACTAATATTACATTACATTACATGAACTAAAATTTTTGTAACACAGTGTACTCACTTTCACTGCACTGCAGACATGAGGCATGGTGTGGTGATGGTGACACTGACCAAAGAATATAAAGCCAAAGCCAATGGCCAATGGTTTATACTAATCAATAGCTAGATACTATTTTAGTCTCCATTTGGATACGGAAAAAAATTGACGATTGGCAGTACTGATTCCTAAAACACTTTATTCCTTTTTCTTTCTTTACAATTTTTTGAGAAATTTTGTTATTTGTTTGTTTATTTTTTTATATGTCGATAAAAATAATAATAAATTTAATACATTGAAATTATCTTAAATTTTATTTAGCATAATGATAGTCATAAATAAAACATTGCATTTCTTTTTATACTGTTTTTCAAGAAATTTGTTAATTAAAATAAAAGTTCAGTAAAAATATTGATAATTTTTTTATGAAAATTTCTCCATTATAATTAAGCGAAGGAATGTTGCTCAAAACTTAAATCCGAATCAGTCTAACGATTATTTTAACCATATAACATATAAACATATAATTCTCCGAATCTACTACATTTTGGTTCAATCTACTACATTTTTTTGGGGCAAACTACTACATTTTTTTCCTTCTAGAGTCCCATCACTGCTTGTAATGCCACATTTCATCTCGATCGAGTACTATCGTTCCAATTCAAACGACTCAATCGAGTCGAGAGCTGTAATAGGGGTGATTATTTTGTATTTATTTAGTTTTTTTTTTTTTTTACTTTTTTATTTTATATTTAAACTTAAATTCATTTCATCATTTATACTTTATTTTTTATTTGTAATCAATAATTATAATTTTTAGATAGTATTAAGCATTTAACTATTTTTATTTAACACATTGACTGTCAACAGTATCGTAGTTTGTTTAATTACAATTTTTGTGCAGGTATAAGATTAAATTTCGTAGTATATCAGTGTTAATATGGATAGTTGGCCTCAGAAAAGAAATAAAAATAAAAAATAAATGAAGAAATGATTGCTAAATAATTATATAATTATAATTTTTTAAATATAGTATGTTTGATTAATAAAAAATTGGATTTTTAGAACGGTATCCTGAAAAGTATATTGACAGTTAATGTGTTAAATAGTATTTGTGTTCAATTACATATTTATAAAATTATTACTCATCATACATTATACTACGAGTATGATTTGTTTTCAAAGTTACAAGCCTCCTACACATGTACATGGTACAAAAATTTACGTTTTCTTGTTTTCAATGTGCATTTAAATCAATTCACATAAATGTAAATGTCAAACGTATATTCATTTACTGCAAAAAAATATTATAGATTTCAGTTCAATTAAATACATATTTACAAAATGAATTTAATTTAATATTTTGATTTGATATTCACATTGATAAAATTAAGCTTGTAATTTTGGAAACAGTTACATACGAGTACGTACCATTTTGTTTAAACAAAAATTAATTTAAATATAATTTTGGTGAATAAATCATATAATGACGATCATATACGATCATAAATCTTAGTATTAAGCTTTAAACTACATTCATGTAATACATAATGTTGAATTTTGAAATTTTGTCTAAAAAAAAATTAATAAAAAAAAAAAAAAACTTTAAAAATAATTTTACTTAAATCAAATTATATATTTTTACATTTATTCAAAAAGTTAAAAATAATCGTTTATCAAAAGATCACTAATCGCAAAAAGGATGCATAAATCTGTGGTCATAATGCATATCAAAATAACTCGATTTTACTAGGCTTTCACAGTGATAAAAATAAGGTAATAATATTTTTTCTGGAAAATGTTTGTTAAATATCATTGTCGTAAGGACACAAGCAAGCATCGCATTATTCTTTATTTCGAACATCGGTTCAAATATAACACGATTGATTGCGGTAACATCTTTCATGTTTCTTTTTTTTTTCTGGTCTTAGAAACATTGTTTTATGACTGCACAAATATTTAATTAGGTTTTTATTGTTATAAACCTGAGACATAATTGCGTAGATCATAACACATACCTTACAATACTTATAGCATATAGTTGCTTGGCATATAGATCTCGATGTACTTAGCATACAGTTGCTTTGTACAAGAGTACAGGATACACATTTATATCGTATCGCATATGCAAATATTTGCTAAGATGATTATATCCTTTCTTTATGATCACAAAGGATATCGTTTTCTTGTTTTCTCATAGAATTCTCATAGAAAATAATTTAGAATCGATAGCGAATAAAAATTCTTTGTTGATAATTTTCGTAAAAACCCAAAAAGAACACATTAAAATGGCTACAAGCAGCATAAGAAGACCTTTTTCGAAAATACAGTCAAATGTGACGATTATCATCCTCAAGAAAACCATGTATCAGAAACAGAACTATGTATTATCTTGATCAGTTATTGCCAACACATCACATCGTCATTTCACTATCGGATTGTCAGATTTGAACTTGAAAAGTGTAATTTTGAAAAATCATATTTTGTAAAGTGCATTTATTTCAGAATAAAAAAAAATATGTGTTTAACTGGTTTAACGTAACAAAGAAAGTACATAAGTATATTAGATAATTAAAAAAATATGAATGATATGTTTTCGAGAAGCTGTCAAAAGATTTTAGAAAATTTCAATTTCAAATTTCGATAAAAAAAATTCAATTAAACTCAAATATTATTTTTAAAAAGGCAATCTGAATACTGAAACATTGAAAAATCATTTTAAAGATATTTTTTTAGTTTTGTTTTTTTTTTTTTTTCAAAATTTATTCACATCTATAGAAATATTTAATTCTATTAAGTCGATACCAGCGGTATAAGAAAATAGTTGAATAATTATAAATTTGAATTTTCAGCTATCCACGAAATGTATTTGTCAACTTTGGTATAAATTCCTGGATGATTACCTTCTCCGCACCTTAAGCCCCAAGAAACTACACCAACGATAACCCAACGTTGATTTGGTAATTGAAATAATAATGGTCCACCACTATCACCTTGACATGTATCGCGGCCTCCTTCTTTCGATCCAGCACAAAATACTGTATCTGGTAAATGTTGAATATATGAATTTTGACAATTATCTTGAGTCCAAATGGGAACCGATACTTCGAGTAATACTTTAGAGTATGGACCACCAAAAAATTTTGTACCCCATCCAATTACAATACCCATTAAATTTGTCCATGTTTCTTGTGCTGGTGGTACACATATAGGCCATATATATGAAGTAAATATTGTTGGTCGATCTAAACGTATAATTGCAATATCATTTTCATATGTAATTGGATCAAAATCGATATGAGGTTTAGCTTCTAAAATACGAAAATCTCTTGATCTAGTTTCATTTTGAGCATAAAAATCATATTCCCCTAATCGTACTAATAATTCAGTTATTTTATATTCATTAACACAATGTGCAGCAGTTAAAATATGACGATCAGTTATTAAAGTTCCTCCACAAAATACATTCGGAAAACCACGTCGTAAAATAGCTGCCATCCATGGCCATTCACCGGATTCTGCTTGTCTTTCTGTTTCGATTCTTGGATACGATCGAGTTGTCATACCACATCCACGATTATCAACAAAATCATTACCTATTTCTGGATTATTTTTTAACTCTTCCCCTCCACTAACACCAAAATTTGGTCCACGATTCAATAATATATTTTCTGGACAACAAATACCAAAAGAGCTTAGACAAAAACATTAAAAAAAAAATATGACAAAAAATTAATAAAATTTACATTTTTATACCAACTGATATGTAAGTACTTGTATTTTTTTTAATCCAAATTAATGTGTATTAATATGTGTAATATTTTTTTATGTATAATAGTGTACATAAATGCATGTATTTATTTATTTGTAATTACTTATTTACTTACGATTTATCAAGAATACACATATATTCGAATATTTTGAAATAATTCTGTTGTAAATCTGATAGAATGCATGTTTCAACTGATTGGCATCGACCAATTTGGCCAGATGTTGTCATACATTTTTTGTAACCATATGCTGACTAAAAATTATTTATCAATAATATAATGATATATGATGTGTACATTATTAATTATATATACAACACAATTTTGTTATAAATGAAATTTTTAAATGGATTTCATACCGTTTTTATTATACTCCGAAAAGATTTATTTTCAATAATTGGTTCTTGTGAATCTAAAGATAATGTATACATGCATAGAAATATTTATTTTTTAGCTAAACTGTTACAATAACAAAATTACATATTTTATAAATTTTAAAATGAAATTTTTAAAATAATTACCAACAATAAAAAATCTTATGATAAACAATAAAAAAATTATAAACATTCGAAACATTTTATAACAATTTATTAGGTATAGATTTTTTTTTTTTTTTTTTTTTTTTTGTTATAAATGTTATTAATTTTTTCAAAAATGCCTTTACAACACTATAAGAAACTTAACTGAACTCGAAACCGAGCTGAAAATGATATAACAATTTTTGTCAATGGATTTTTAATGTAAAGTTGTTTTAAAACTTTATGAAAGAAATATTTTTTTAAAATGCATAAATTATTTGTGCTGACTCATATCCTTTGTTGATTAAAAAAAAAAAAAATCTCAAAAGATAAATTTTTTAATAATTATTCTTAGTTACACAATACAAATAATAATACAACAATAAAAATATACATATGTGTATGCATGTATCATGTATGTAAAAATAAAAAATATTGTAATCAGTTGGACAGTTTTTAATTTTGTTATACAGTGTGAGAAATTTTTTAATTTGTGATTTAGATACATATTTCATTTTTGTTTGAAATACAAATAGATTATTGCTATAGTGTCTCATATGACTAAAACCATAAAACTAATTTGGTAAGTAGTGAAAGTTTAGAAATTTTAGCACCACAGAGTTAAAGATAAGTAGTTTAACCGACCGTTTCGGGGCGATGAAGATGTTTTAATCCCAGCCAGATTTCAAACATTTGCTATTCAACATTTACATACATAATTTAGTGCAGTATATTCCCAATGACATTATTGAATCTTTAGAAGAGAAAATAAAATAATAAATTCGTGGGGAAAGTTAATAAAAAAAACAAAAAAAAAGGAAATTTACACGCTTCACTATTTCATGTTTCTCTTATATGTGTGGAATATTTTTATCCCACTTAACTGTAGCACTTGGACATTTTTATACCATATCCTTTGAGTAAAAAGTAAAAAAAAATTGAATTTTCTGCTTAAATTTAGTCAAAGCAATTAGTTCATAAAATGAGAAATAAAATGGTTAAAATTCAAATTATAGAAAGGATGAGGATGTACAAAAATTACTCTACAGTCAGAGAGAGATAGAGATACATATATGAGTTTATTTATTTATTTATTTTTTTTTTTAATAAAACCTTGACAATTTAATAATTTAATTTTAATCAAAATCATCAATCAGGTCAATTGAATTTACAGCAATTTCTGTTATATACTATGTAATGTAAGGAAAATTTTAGCTTTAAATCAAATTCTCGAATAATGCGAAAAAATTTTATTTCTGCAAAACTTAAGATACCTACATAAGTATGTAATTTATCAGTAATAATAGTATCAGAATAGTTGCACAGAATTTTCGAAAAAAAATACATACACACATAAATGTACATAACATAGTGATGGTGATAGTGGAATGAATGGAAGTATGTATGTATATTATCTCTGACATTATCGGTATAATTGAGACGATGATGATGGTATGGACGGTGCTGTGCTATACGTATTGTTATTATTATTTTTTTAAAAATAAATATGAGAGATGAGAAAACAAAGTGTTTAAACAGATAATAATATGTAGAGTAAACATTGTATAATTTTTAAATATAAAAAATTGTATTAAATCATTATTATATTCAAATAAAATTAAAAAAATTTTTTTTTACAAAAAAGAAAAACGAAAACTTTTATTCATTATAAAAATCATAAACTTCAAATTATTTTTTTACTTTTGATCAAACATTTCAAATAATCATTTAATAAACAAATAAAATTCGTTCATAAACTGTTATAAAAAATCATTCAAATATACATTTATATGTATATATTTTATAAATATACATACATAGGGTCCCCCACATAATTCCCAAACTCAAAATTTTCAAAACCAAAATTCCCAAAAAGTAAAATATTCCAATTCACGCGCGAATTATATAATTATATACTTCAGTATATAAAAAAAAAAAATACACAATTTATATTTTAATATAAATTGATAAAAACAATTATATATTCACAAATTATATACTTTGGTATATAACACAAATACACAATTTAACAAATTATATTTTCACTAACTTAAGTTAGAGGAATTAAAACAAATTTTAATTTGTTTAAATGAACTTTATTTAGATACTAAATAATTTACAATAATATTCTTTAGAACACTTTACAAACTATACAAAGTTCTTCAGAACTTTCTTTAATAATCTGAATCTTAAGACTGAAATAAACTTTCGTTTTTTACGGTATTTATACAAAAATATTGAATGTGAAAATATTATTTTCCCATCGAACTAGAAAGCTGATCATGCAAAAAATATATTTTGATAGTTATTATAGTAAGTAATATATTATGAGAACGGTAAAGTTATTAATAAGCATTTCTCTGAATTTTGCTTTCGCTGGGAAAGAATATGTATAAGAAAATTCACATTAAGTTTTTCTTAGAATTATTCTTTCGCTGAGAAAGAATATGTATAGGAAAATTTACGTTGACGGATGCATATTTGTTGATCATATTATATATTTGTTAAAATTTTGTTGATCGCGATTTTGTTGAGGGTCAAATTTAGTTACCGATGTAACACCTCCCTCCTTTTTTCTAGGACTCTCCTGAGTCCTGATTTTAATATTCAGCTTTCTATTTTTACGAGAAAATATTACAATTAATGAAATTATTATTATAATTACTAAAGTTAAACTTCCAATACCTCCTAAAATATAATTAGTTTTCCTTTGGTATTTTATTTCGTTTATTCTATTAATGTTCTCTATTTGTTTCAAAACAATATCATCAAATATTAATTCTTTATTTAGATCTTCAGTGTTTTTTAAATAATTTTGCACAGTAAAACTTTGTTTGAATTCTTTTTGTTTGTTTTGTATGGTATGATTATTAATTATTATTGAACAGTTATTAAAGTTTATCAAATAATTCCCATTCATTACAAATTTACGTTCATCGCAATTACTATTAAAGTTTACATTTTTTTGATTTTTTGCTATGACAATACCTTGTTTTATTTCTAATATTTCAGATACATTATTAAATATTTTTATACAATTTTTCTTTATAATACAATTATTACATAACTTTAAATTTTTTAAATTAGTATTGCTAACATAATTATAAGTTTTATTTTCATATTTAACTATTTCTTGTGCTGTAAACATCAATTCTTTATTATACTTATCTCCTATCGGAATTAATAATGATTTTTGTAAATTAAGTATTTCTTTTGGAATTTTAATTACAAAAATGATGTTTTTATGATTATCAATTATAGTTCCTAGTTTTATATTCTGTAATTTTACAAAATCTATTTTATATTCTTCAATTTCGTCATTTGTTAATATATTACTATGTAAAATACCTAGTCTTGCTGATGCTATATTGTCCTGTATATGTTCTACATTGTCTTGTAATATTTTTAGTTTTAGTATAAAATCTGTATACATTGTTTGTCTGTATAAGATGTTGTAATGGTTTTTAATTTCATTTAAATTTTCTGTAATTACTTTCCTATCTTTTTCTATTATTTCTTTTAATTTTGTAAATGTTTCATTAAAATTGCGATTTATTTTTACTTGTGAGTTTAAATTTTCTATTACATTATGGGTATTAATATCTATAACGCTGAGATGCTCTTCAATGTCTTGTCTATCGGTTTCATCCATCGTTCCCCAAAGCCATTTATGTATAGTACCTACAAAGTTTACTAACCCTCGCTTTTGTTTATGTGGGATTAACATTTTGATTTTATTTCGAATGGTTTTTATTTGATATTCTAAAGTTATAATATCGTCTGTTAGTTTTGATTGTTTTATGTTATTTTCTAAATCATCTAATATACTTTCAATTTCTGTTGGGTTAATTATGTGTATTATGGTATCGTAATTTTTAACAATATTTACGTCGTCTAACTTTATTTCAGCGTATCCAAAATCAGTGTCAATTTTCTCGATTACGAGATGGGCCTGGGTTATTACAATTATCCACATCATCAGGAATGTTTTGAAGATCCAGTTGACCTGAAAATTTAGTTTTTCGTTTAATGTTAGAGGTATGTACATTATCGAGTTTAGATTTGATAAATTTGGGTTCTTCTTTATGTCTAACACTTTTGTAGTTTTTTATATATCCCATAGATCTATTTTCTAAATAATTTTCTCTGTTTTTATTAAATTTGTTAATGTACTTAGTTTTCTCATTCTGTAGATTCTTTAAAACAATGTTTTTATCACATTTTCCTTCTTGTACATTAATAGGTTTTTCTTTAGTGGTACTGTGGTAACTATTATTATACCACTCTATTGCTTTGCACATTTTCTCTCTAATGCTTAAATATTTATTTTCAATACCAAGTGTTCTAATCTTTTCACTAATTGTACTGTGTAAACGTTCAATATCTGAATTTCCGGTGTGACTATTGGATTTTACTAGATGCAATTCTATTTCTTCATTTCTCAAGAAATCTTTAATATTTATACTTCGAAATTCATTATCTGTAATTAATTTTTTAAAATGACCTCTTTGTGATTTATATTCTCTTAGTTTTTCAATAATAGTTTGATTTGTTTTGTCTTCGAGATAATATGCTGTGGCGAACTTAGAGAATCTATCGATAAACGTTAGAAAATTTGCTTTTGAATTTACATAAATATCCATATGTACTATTTGTTTGATGTCTGTCGGAGTTTCAGTCAATTTGAATTTTTCCTTTATAGGGTTTCTATCATATTTTACTCTATTGCAAGTGTCGCAATTGTTTATATACTTCTGTATTAGTAATTTCAGATTAGGAAAATATATAAGTCTTTTTAAACCATCATAATTCTCATTTATACCAGTATGTCCTGTCTCATATTTATGATATTTCTGTATTTGTTTATATGTTTCATTTTCGTCAGTCATATCTTTTGCATGATAGGAACACCGAACAAATTTTATATTATTTATATTATCAAACAATTCGATAATTTTTTGTTGTAGCATGTTGTATTTTCCATCACTTAATTCAGAATATATACCAATTTTTCCTGGTTGAATGTATCGTCTGAGAATATCTGATAAGTTATTCTCTAAATCACTTGAATTAATATATATTTTTCTATTTCCAAACTTGGTTTCAATTTCTTTTTCTTTGTTATCTGTTAATATAATTTGGGTTTTGAACCTATTTACAATGGTATCTAGTATTGGTATATGATTTTGGAAATTTTCTTCTTGAGAGTGTTTTGTACCAATGCTTTCTTCATCTATATTATTGTCCATTGACCAATCGGAAAATTCTTCAGAATTCTCTGTTTCAGGATTTATTTGATCTGTCTCTCTCTCTAACATGTTTATTTCATTGGTATTGGTATCAATTCTACTAAGAAAATCAGCTACTTTATTTTCTTTCCCCTTTATATAATCAACATTAAAATTATATTCACCTAGTTTGAGTAACCATCTGTAAAGTCTAGGATTTACGTCCTTTCCTTTTGTTTTAGTGTGAAGCCACTTGAGTGGTTGATGATCAGTCAAGAGGTCAAATTGTACTCCATAAAGGTACGGTCTGAAATAGTTAATGGACCACACTATCGCTAGCAGTTCTTTTTCTGTTGTGGAGTAATTTCTTTCATGTTCGTTTAATGTTCTACTAGCAAAGCAAATTGGATGGTTGTCTTGTTGGAGAACGGCTCCAATCGCAAATGTACTAGCATCGGTTACTAGTTTAAACCTTTTCTTGAAATCTGGGTATTTCAAAACAGGGGCTTCTGTTATTATCTTTTTCAGTTTTTCAAAAGCGTTGATATAATTTGAATCATTAATATTTATTTTGACATTCTTTTTAAGGTATTTAGTCATTGGTTGTGCGACTTTCGCATAATCTTTTATAAATTTTCGATAGAAACCAGTTATACCAAGAAAGGATTTTATCTGTTTCGGGGATGTTGGTAATTTAAGTTTAAGAATATCTTCAACCTTTTTAGGATTTGGTTTAACACCTTCTGATGTCAAAATATGACCCAGATATTCCGTTTCTTTTGCAAAAAATTTACATTTGTCAATTTGAATTTTGAGATTATGGGATCGCAATCTATCAAAAATTTTTTGTATACTATTAATATGTTCATCTAAGGTTGTACTAAAAATTAGAATATCATCTAAATAGACGACACAAATTTTGTTTATATAGTCTTTTAGTACAAGATTCATGAGTCGTTGAAATGTCGAAGGGGCATTTTTAAGACCAAATGGCATTCGTATATATTCATAGTGTCCTAGAGGCGTGGAAAAGGCTGTCTTTTTTCGATCTTCTTCTTTAACTAAGATCTGATGGAAACCTTTTGCCAAGTCTAGGGTTGTGAAATATTGTGCCCTGCCTAGTTTATCCAAAATATTTTCGATATTTGGGATCGGAAATTTATCGTCAATAGTCACTTCATTTAACTTCCTGTAGTCAATGACTATTCTCCACTTTTTTATTCCAGAATTGTCTAATTTTTTTGGAACGATCCATAAGGGACTATTGTACGGTGAATTGCTTTCTTTAATAATCCCTTGCCTTAACATTTCTTCAATTTGTCTAGAAATTTCCTGTTCGTGAACGTGAGGATATCTATATATTTTTGAATAGATAGGACTATCTGTTGTGGTTACTATTTGATGTTGGATACCAGATGTGCTAGTTAATTCGTCGCCTTCTTTGAAAAACAGATTTTTATAAGATTTTAACAGCTTACTTAAATGTTTACTTTCTTCAGTGTTCAATGATTCAAAGAGACTTTGAAAGTTTTCGTTTTGTTCATTCATGGATTCAAGCTGGTGAATTTCATCAGGTTTGTACGGACAACTCGTAATAAATTTTATATTGTTGTTATTAATTTTTAAGATCTCATTCTCCATGTCTATTACAGCGTTTAATGGTTTGAGTAAATTTTGGCCTATTATTGCATCAAAATTTTTATTACGAAATTTGGTTAATTTCCAAATCATATATGCATCTTCTTTGAATTCGTCGGGTAAATTTGTCTTTATTTCTTTATTAACAACAGTTGTTGTATTTAGTGTGTTAAATCTGATAGGTTTTTCTAAATATTTTCTTTTAAAATTGGGTAATTTGTTTTCATCTAAAAGAGAGGTGGATGATCCAGTGTCTAACAAACATTTTAACTTATTATTATTTATTGTTAATTCTACTATTGGTAAGTAGACTTGTGAGGCGTTGATTGAAAATTTGCTTCACTTTGGATGTGATCTACATCCATAGGTTCTGGTACATTCTGTGAATTTTGTGTTGTATTATTATTATATTGTCGGTATTGTCCCGAAAATTGTCTTGGTCTGTTGTTATTATAAGAACCGTTATTATAATTTTGTCTGTACTGTCCAGAATTTGGTCTGTATTGTCCAGAATTTTGTCTAAATGTATTCTGTCCTGTATCTTGCCTAAAATTTTGTTTATAACTGTTTGGAGTAATATTATTCGGTTTGAATTTTCGATCTTGTCCAAAATTTTTGTTATTGGACAAATTATTATTATTTAATTTGGTTTTTTCTTTAATTAATCCTAAATTATCTAAGGTATTGAAAGCATCTCGTAAATTTTTTATATCTTTATTTATAATTACAGAGGCAAGGTTAATATCTATGTTATTTAGAAATGTACTTAAAATTATTGATTCGTTAGTTGCTGGTTCGAATTCTTTTGGTTTATTATTATCGTATTCATATTTTTCATTTAACTTATTTAATATGTTTCTTAAACCTAAATAATAATCTCTTACTTGGTAATTCCTTAAGGATAGTGCTTTTTGGTATAATTGATGGTATGTTTCCTTAATGCCGAAATTGTTGATTAATGCAGATTTTACATCATTCCAAGAGGCTCCAGTACCCAATGTCCTAATTACGTCCAACGCTGGCCCTTGGATTTTGTTGATTATTGTACGTTGGTAGATATACAATTTCATTTGAGGGCAGTTGTCAAGAAGTGGTAATATTGTATCTACTTCTCTGAGAAAAGAAGTAAGTGCATAATTTCCATCACCACGAAATTCATGTATTCGTTGGGCATCTTTCATAACGTCATTTACAGAAAATGTAAATGGAGTTGCTTGCACTGTATTGTTTGAATCGTTGGCCATATTTTCTCGGATATTTTCTTCACTTTCTTCACAATGTTGTTTATTATAAAATGGTTCTCTTTTTATGAGGTTCGTTATATGTTTCACTTTATCTTTTGGCATGAAACAGTTTATATTATCACTGTTTTATTGGAAGTATTTTTTAATTCACGATTATTTAATAATCTACTGTATCGTCTTCACTGTCACAAATTAACAATTATTTTTTCAAATATTCACTATGTTTTTGGTCAACTATGTTTTTTATTACTATTAATTGTTTATTTATTATTATATGATTCACCAGATCTATGTCAATATCACTGTCTAATAAACGAAGGATTTCATTTAGTTTATTTTTAATTTTTTGAGCTTCCTTCGTCTGTCTTCTTGTAAGCACCATAATAATTTTAAACAGTAATGGTTCGAGAAAAGAAATCCAAGGATTGCAATACTTTTGACTGCAATCCTACCGACTGCGCCAATTATATAATTATATACTTCAGTATATAAAAAAAAAAAATACACAATTTATATTTTAATATAAATTGATAAAAACAATTATATATTCACAAATTATATACTTTGGTATATAACACAAATACACAATTTAACAAATTATATTTTCACTAACTTAAGTTAGAGGAATTAAAACAAATTTTAATTTGTTTAAATGAACTTTATTTAGATACTAAATAATTTACAATAATATTCTTTAGAACACTTTACAAACTATACAAAGTTCTTCAGAACTTTCTTTAATAATCTGAATCTTAAGACTGAAATAAACTTTCGTTTTTTACGGTATTTATACAAAAATATTGAATGTGAAAATATTATTTTCCCATCGAACTAGAAAGCTGATCATGCAAAAAATATATTTTGATAGTTATTATAGTAAGTAATATATTATGAGAACGGTAAAGTTATTAATAAGCATTTCTCTGAATTTTGCTTTCGCTGGGAAAGAATATGTATAAGAAAATTCACATTAAGTTTTTCTTAGAATTATTCTTTCGCTGAGAAAGAATATGTATAGGAAAATTTACGTTGACGGATGCATATTTGTTGATCATATTATATATTTGTTAAAATTTTGTTGATCGCGATTTTGTTGAGGGTCAAATTTAGTTACCGATGTAACACGCGCGCGTGAATGGAATATTTTGTTTTTTGGGAATTTTGAATTATACAATATTTGAGATCTTACAAATTTACTAAACCTATTGTTTCACTCTTAGCATTACCCGGAACAACGACGGGACGTGGTGAAACGGCTGTTCCATAGTGTTTGTGTGTGTTTATTTTTTAATTTTTTTGGTAATTAACTATGTATATATTTTTTTGTATTTGGACTATTTGTTTTATTTTTTGTATTTAACTGTATATTTTTTTAAAATTTAATTTTTTTTGTTTGGAAAAATTTTTTTATTTTAAGTATTTTTTTTATTTTCTTAACATCCTCTACATATAAGATTTTTTTTCGTAAACTCATAACTAAGTACATACATATAATGAAATCATGTATGTAGTAATTCAACACAAAGTTATATTTTGCGCAATTGATTTTAGGAAATCAATTTTCCCAGTTTGATGGCGTATTTTTAACAAATTATTGATATTTTTATAGTTTAGAGTTTTTTTTTCTTTCTAGGCACTGTTTCTCCACGATTGAGCTTTTCAATTGTAGTTTTCACTACTATTATTTCATCAGCGAGCTCTTTAATAATTTTATATAAACCACAGTGTTTCTTTCCCGTCAAAACTTTTAATCGCCGATGTCAAGCCTCAACACTATTTTGTGTTCGCGGGAAATTGCTTTCAATAGCATCTACCACTGACCAAAATTCAGCTTTATATTTTGGTTCGGATCTATTTGATCACACAATATAAAGCTTTTTGAACCACTTACAAATTTTTTGAAAATCGATATCTTTTGAATATTTTTGTAAATCATTAAAATATTCTTCGATTTCGTTTGCAGGAATAAAAGCAAGGCTTTTTAGCATGCGAACACATAAACAAAATTGAGAATTTCTTCCATATACTTGGCCTGTAGATGTTCTTTTTGGATTCTCCTCCAAATAATTTTTCCAAAGTGAAACAAACAGCCTTTAAACTTTACTTGGGGAAAAAAGATTCTCATGGTATTAGAAATAGTGATTTCGAAATCTGAAATCACTACTTCCGGATTTAAATCAATGTTTTCCTCAACTGCAATCTTGCACAGTTCATAAAAAAATTCACTGTAAGAAATCGCATTTTTCTTAGTCATTAGGCAAAATATTAAGGGTAAAACTTGTCCTTTTATATATCCATGTATACTAAACAGTTGTCTCATGACTGTTGGTACAACGTAAAATGTTCCATCAAGAAGCCAGCACTTTGCTTCACCAAGTGTTTTTGAAGAACCTTTTGTTCCTAATATAATTATAAGTTCATTATTAAAACGTTTTTCACTCAACACAAATAGTTCTCCGTCTACATATCTTAAATTATTTGAAATATCTATTGAATCAATGTCTTTAGGTTCAATAGCAGGTATTTCTTTTCTTCGCACTCTACTAATTTTTTGATTCTGAGCTGATTTTGATGGGAGATAAACTCTGCTATTTTTTTCCGTTTGAACGGTCACATCTTTAATATTTGTGAAGGCTGCATGATGAAAAACGAGATAAATCCTTTAAATCATTGTTTGATTTACAAACGTCTCTTTCAAAAATTTCACTACCATGATTGTGATTTGAAGGTTCTTTATAAATTATATGACCATCACCGTCTATAAATAATTTCTCATTTCCCTTATTTGATTTTAATAATCTTACATTCATTTTAATAATCAAAATATTCACAAAAAATTGAAAAAAGAAAAAACTAAATTAAAAATCTAATTATTTTAAACGAATTTTCCACAATTATAATAAACAGCCGAAGCCAACACGAGATTGATTTTGACTACTTATTCATAAAATGCATATCCTAATTATTTTCGAATTTTTTCTTTTATTGCTTATAATATTTGCCTGTAAATATCTTGAAATAACATATTTTGGATTTTCTAATAATTTTTGAATTTCTAAATAAAAAGTGCAGAGCTACCTAATCGAAAAAATAAGGTGTAATAAATAAGATACAATTTTATGGTTTTAAATACTAAAAACTTACTTTACAAAAAAAAAAAAAATACTAAGGGGAATAAGATATATTCAGTTTTTAATTATTATATTTATTTCCTTTGAAGTTTGGCGGTTTACCTTTTTCAATAATCAGAATGTTTATATTATGAAAAAAAAAATCGCATTTCATTTCATAGAAATAACTGGCGGCAAATGACTACCTGTACATGAAAGGAAAAAGTGCGAACAGAAATAATCAAATGCACTCTAATAATTATTACAATTGAATTTTTATTTTATTATTTTATTGCATTTAGGCTTTTTTTTTCAATTTTCAGCTCTTGCAATATTGCGACTGCATTTAATATTTTTGTTATGTATACTGTAGAATAAAATATTTAAGCTAAATGGGAGAGAAGAGCTATATACATATGTACATATATATTATATGTAAATATAAAATACATGTAATTAACATTATAAATAAATAGTTATACATTGTAATATATTGTAACATACATTTATAAATTGTATGTATATAATGTATATTTTGGCAAAAAAAAAAATATGTACATATATATAATATATACAATGTACATTCTTTTAAGAATTTTGATTTTGGGAATTTTGATTTTGGGAATGTTAAAAATTTGGGAATTTCATGTTTGGGAATTTTGATTTGGGGAATTACGTTGGTATCCCATATACATACTATCAAAATACATAATCTAATATGTAGTAATTATTATATTACTATTATTATTTCTTCTTCATTTTTACATTATAATTTGTAATAATCTTAGAATTAATGAATTGATGAATCAATTAACAAATTTTAAGTATATTTCTTAGTATATTGGGAATTTTCTTATACAATAATGATCAATTTTAATCAAATTTTCATAAAAAAAAAAAAAAAAAGTCATCATTTCGTGAAAAAAATAATTCAATAAAAAATTTTCTAACAAAATTAACAGAATCTCAACTTAAAAGAATCTGCTAACTTGATCAAAATAATGTTGAACATTTAATATAATCTTATCTTATGTTATTAATTGACACTGTTAAGTCTTGCTTTTTAATATCTTCCAAATATTTTTTTCCATTTTTTGACATTTCTGTTGAACAATCACAATAATCTGTTTGTGTACGATATACATCTAGAAATTTTTCACAAGTGTTATAAAAACCGTACAAAACATGTTTATGCAATAAAACGTCATATAACATTTGCACAAATAAAACTTTTTTAGCAGTTAATAATCTATAATTTTTATTTAGTGGTCGTACAATCGAATCAATATTCTATAACAAAAAAAAAATAATAAAATAAATATAGTTCGTTAACAATATATTTCGATTAACTACCAAAAGTGTCAAATTAAAGTCTTCTTGAATTTCATAAAAATACAGCTCTCGCGCTCCAGTGATTTTAAAAATAATTTCCCCCACTCTAATAATCAACTTACAGAAAGTTACAGCCACAGCATATCTATATTCATACAATAGTGACACTAAGCACGTATTGGCAAAAATTTCTCATGACCTTTGTCCCGTTATTCATTCGGCCTTAGCGGTTTTGCTAAAAGTCGATAGTAATTAATAGCCTTTGTAGGAAAAATAGACAAAAAAAAATGGAGCTGCAACACCAACCGTTTTAGAAAATGTAACATTAATACAGGGTATAATGTATAATCATTAAAAAAGTACAAATTTTGTTATTAAACATTTTTTTATTTAAAATAAACAAAATTAATTATAAATGCATTACACTTAAAATTTTGTGTTTGCTATCAAATGTTTTTACATTTTTGTTAAATTTCTTAATTATAAAATAAATTTTTACTCTAATATATAGCTTAACAAAATAAACTTTGTCTTGTCTTCAAAATTCTCAGAAACTATGAATCACCTTATATCTTGATATAATGACGCTGACAGGTAGTCATACAACTATTTCCAGATCGCCTTGAAAAATACATTATGAAAAAATGTAAACATCTTGCGTATCAGTTTCAATTTTCCCTATGATTTACATTGTCTAACTAACCAGTATTAACACAGTCAAAAAGTTAAGTTCCTGTACTGTTTTTGTAAATTGATTTTTGATTTTTTTTATTATTTTAAATATTTATGTGGTTGGTAAATTAAAAAAAAAAAGAGTGTCACATCTTATTGGTAGTGGTTGATCAGTGGTTACAGCTTACAGCTGCAGCTGCAGCTGGCTGGCTCTGGCTGTACGAATTGGAGCGAACCGGAACGAACCTATCTCTCTTCTTTTATATACTCTTTGCCTATATTCTTTGCTCTTTGCTCGTTTTTGCTATTATTCTTGCTTGATAGATAGCTATCTTCTTTACTCTATGTGTGTATTGTATAAATATTTAATATGTCACATAAATGTCAATTTTAAAATCTGAATTTGACATAAATCATGTAACATGTATATTTTATAAAATAAATTTGTAAATTATAACTAAACTAATTATATTTAGTTAAAAAATAAATTTATATTTCATTTAAATTTATCATGATTTTAGATAATATTGAAATAAAGAAAAATTATACCACACAAATGCAAATATAAAGGAGATATAGCAAAAACAAATTCATATTTTGAAATAAGTAAACAAATGGAAATTTGTGTAAAAGGTTACGATTATATTTTATTAGAAAATGTTCATTTATATGCTGAACCACCAACAAAAAATGGTAAAACATATTTAACACAAGGTGATTTTACATATTTTCATTATAAATGCGATGGTTTCGATGATATTGGATGGGGATGCGGCTATCGAACATTACAATCAATATGTTCTTGGATTGTTCATGCATTAGAATTAAATGATGAAGATATTGTGTCTTCTAAAACAAGAACAAACAAAACAAAAATAACATCTATATTATCATCGTCCTCATCATCATCATCATCATCGTCTTTATCGCCATTAGTCTTACATGAAGTGTGTAATTCTAGTAAAACAATACCATCATTACCAGAAATTCAGTCAGTATTAGTTAATATATCAGATAAGCCTAAATCATTTTTAAATTCAAGAGAATGGATTGGTGCACTTGAAGTATTTTACGTAATTGATACATTATATGATGTATCATGTAAAATATTGCATATACCTCAATGTAATGATATTAAAAAATATTCGAATATTATTAAAAAATATTTTGAAGATTATGGCGGATTAATAATGATGGGTGGTGATATTGATGCATCGTCAAAAGGTATAGCTGGAATTCACATTAGTGGTAACCAAGCTTATTTTCTAGTCATTGTAAGTAATTATTATTATTTATAATAATGAATGTTTTGAAAGATACAAGTTTATTAATACAAAATTTATTGATTTTTATCAAGGTAAATAACTGTATCTAAAAATTTTATAATATCTAATTATTTTTTATAATAAAAGATATAGAAATTTAAATTTTATCTCCAATCATTTTGTATTAATGAATTTTATTTAAAATTATTATTTAGAAAAATAATGAAGTATGAATTGAATATTCTACATAAAAATTAAAATATATAGGTATTTTAATATTATAATA
The DNA here is from genome assembly GCA_951394055.1 of Villa cingulata. Lineage (NCBI taxonomy): Eukaryota > Metazoa > Arthropoda > Insecta > Diptera > Bombyliidae > Villa > Villa cingulata. Next base: position 10,684,580 of record OX596017.1, read on the forward strand.
AAAAGGTATACGAGTATGTTACATAAATATTATTTTATTCTCATTTTTTCTGGAGATATCAATTTCAATCTATACTGCTACTGCTATACTCTTTACATCAGAATTTTGGTGAATGAATAAGTTCGAACTTGTATCTTTAAAAAACAGTCAAATACATTGATAATTTTATGTTGATTGTTTGTAGAAACTGATAACAATAACAATAAGTAGCTAGTTTATTATATTAGGTAGGCTTGGTTAGCTCGATGTCGATAGTTGATGATGGAGTGATGAAATCGTATCCACAAATTCTCAGATTGATATTTAAATCGATTGGTAAAGTTTTATCAGTAATGTATATATGTATGGACACAATTTAGTCACTGATTATTGTTATCTTATATATGTTATGTGATAATAAAATAAACTTGTTACTTGTTAGCTTTGCTATTTTGTGAATTATTGAATTATTATATGCAATAAATATAATATTATAATTAAATTATAAAAAAATATATATATATACGAATAATATGTATAAGTATATATTATATGTACGTATTTTTCCATTTATATATAAATTATATATTTTCCTTTTTTATTTTAAGGATCCACATTTTATTGGAAAAGTAAAATCTCCTCAGGAATTAATTAATAAAAATTATGTTCGTTGGCAGCATACTTCACAATTTATTGATAGCTCGTTTTATAATCTATGTCTACCACAAATTAAAGCCAAAAATTTAAAATAAAAGTAATGTTTGTTTTATTAAAAAATTATATTTTTTATTTCGTTTTTATATAAACATTAGTTTTTTTTTTTTACAGTAACCACATAATGTGATATGAAACTGTAATGAAATTCATTGACATTTTTTTTCTATGTTTTTGATTGAAAATTTACAAAATAAAACTGATGTGCAAATGATTACATATGCCCAATTTCACAGTGGAAGCTTAAGCTCAGGATATGGCTTAAAATTCCTCTTAATAGATTTTTCGAATTCACAGTGGTGACTTAAGCCTAAACTTGGCTTAATTGCTGGTTTAACTTAAGCCGTCAAAATCCTTCGCTTAAGTAAAGTTAACTGGTAAAAATAAGTAAAAATCAAATGTCAAACCTATGTAAATGAAATTATCGTGTTTTGCAATTATATAGAATTAATTTATGAAAATCTGAAATCATAAGATATAAAATTGTTTATATAAATATAAATTATATTATAAAAAAAAGTTATTGGGTTCACCTATATCAACTTTCTTGGTAGACCCACAGTTGCATTTTTTTCCATAACTCAAAAACCACGACAGATAATTGAATAAAATAAATTGCAAATGAAAGGCAATCCATTGGGCAATATTTGAGTAAAGAAAATTAAAAAAAAAATAGGACAAAATTTTGAGATATTTGATCTTGAACTCGAAATTTCGCATTTTCTTCCATAAAAATTTGAATTTGATGTACCATATCTTTGGCATCACTGGACCGATCTGTACAATTCAAGTATCAAAGTAAAGACTGATTTTTTTTTTCAAACAAAGAAAACCAGAGTATGATATATTTATCCGTTACCGAGTTATCAAAGATCAAAGGAGTGCAGAAATGCAAAACGCTCATACATTTTTTTTCATGAAACAGTTCAAAGAATATCGTGATACAAATGTGTGTACGTAGAAAAGAAGCACCCTGTATATTAGAGTACGAATTTATTTTATAATTAAGAAATTTAACAAAAATGTAAAAACATTTGCAAACACAAAATTTTAAGTGTAATGCATTTATAATTAATTTTGTTTATTTTAGATAAAAAATTTGTACTTTTTTTAATGGATATACTTTGTAATAATGGCCTGATCACGAATGGCGATAAAATCGCCAATCGCCTCGCCTGTCAAATTTTTGTATCACGAATGGCGATAATCGTTCATTTTAGGCGATTTTAGGCGCCTATTTAAGGCGATCAAATAATTGGTATCGCCTAGCTGATATTTGAGGATACATTTTTATTTCATTAGTTGTGTTAATTTGTATTTGTGTTTCGACATCGGTGGTGAATTATAAAAAATAAAAATGTATGTATTTTTATTTATAAATTATATTTAAAATAAATATAAATTAATATAAATTATTTTTTCAAGGATTAAAGTTTCTAAAAAAGAATTAGAAAAACTCGTCGAATTTAAGATGACGAATAAAGAATTCGCAAAAGGAATTTATAAATCTGTAGGTGGAAGAGAGAAATGGAAAACTCTCACAACAAAAACATCTTTAGAAACTCTTTAAAAAAAAAAAAAAAAAAAAAAAAAAAAAAAAAAAAAAAATTAGTTTAAAAAAAAGTTAAATTTTTAAATTTTTAAATTTTTTTTTTTTTTAAATTTTCTTTTAAAAACTAGTTTACAATAATTATGCCAAAATAAAATTTAAATCATCTTTTTGACATTGATGACAGTTCGAAACGTATAATATTACACGTTACGCATGGTAATGCTATTTAGGCGAGGCGATCGCCTTACGTGATACAAAAATTTTATTTTCTCGCCTCGCCTCAATTTTGGCGATTTAATCGCCATTCGTGATCAGGCCCAATGTTACATTTTTTAAAGATTTTGGTGTTTCAGTTCCATTTTTTTTTGTCTCTTTTTCGTACAAAAGCTCTTAATTAACATCATAAATAATCTGCTTTGAATGCGTTCTGCGTTTCTGAAATGCAGATTTCTGGTTTCTGCTCCTGCTTCAGCTGCCTGTTTTGATTGCCCTTCTCTATTTAGACGAATCGCATCCGACATTCGCTTTTCAGCTGTCATTTCTGAAAAGATAGGAAACGAAACATTTCACAATTTTTGATTTTGAATTATGATATCGGTTTTGTGGTTACAACAAATTTAATTTCAGTTTATTTTGTCAAAAAAGAACAAATTAATAATACTTATGTTAAACGAATTTTTAACGAATGTCGGTAATGTCAATTATAGTTTAGCTCATTGATTTGGCTGTGTTCGGCTACGATATAGTCATAGCCTATGTCACATATGTCGATTATAGTTCCCACTTAATTTATTTGCCCTAGGGCAAATTTTCTTTATTCTGTTTTATATCTGATTCGTAATATAAGTTATGTTATGTATAGATTCGCAGTATGTTGATTTGATATTTTTTTTGCTCTAACCTGTCAAAAATACGAATATAGTATAAATAGAATTATCCAAACATTGCTTCACATCATAATTTGTCCTAAGAAAAAGATTGATTAACTTGTGAGTGACAACCCGCTGCATGCTTCACTTTCTTCTTTCACATAAAACAGATTTTTCGTGCCTCATCGGGCAAATAAGTTAAGCCGTAACTAAAATGACTTCAGCTAACTCAAGTCAGAACTCAGAAGTCAGATTACATTGTTTTAAATCAGAGTAACTATCAAGGCTAATAGAATATATAAGGTTAGCTGTAGCGATATTAATAACCTGCAAATTAAGTTGTGACGTCACAATATAAGATTTCTTGAAGCATTCATAAGACCGTATTATGTTAGTCGAAATTTTGATGTTAAAAAGATGAATTAAAAGTTAAAAAATTACTAAAGATTACTAAACAAAACAAATTAAGTTATTTTTAATAGTTGATAAAATATAGATTTAGTGCTCTAATTCTAAAATACATTCGTGTTTTAAAAAACAACAATAATAATTTAACATTTTTTACAATATGACGTCAGAATCGGTTGAAAATCTGATTGTAAAAAAAAAAAGCAAAATTTTCCCTATATACGGCTACAGCTAACCTTATATATTCTATTAGCCTTGGTAACTATATTCTATATTTGACTCATGTCAGCTTTATTGAATTTAACGAAAAGCTTTGAATTTTCGTTGACTTCAGTGAGTGTGCCTACCGACCATACAAAGTTGAGTGGCGTGAGTGAAATATGTTCATATGTACATACATGTATTATTTAAACATAACCAATTCCCTATGAAGTTTATATGAAATATCGCATTTTGTAGCGTTAATGTAAAAAATTTGTAAAAATTTTCTTTATGTGTCTCTCCTTTATGTAACTCTCTAAATTTTATGTTTTGTATGTGTAACTCTAACTAGTAACAAATATCATGTTCATGTAACTACTAAGTTAACTAACCTTACTTTCACATATGCTTGCTTACTCAATACACACAAGCCAATATAGTTACAACTTCAGACTTGAGTGAATTTCGTTAGCTTTGACTTGAGTTAGCTGAAGTCATTTTAATTACGGCTTTAAGGTGGGTCCTTTGTCTTATGATAACATCAATTTTGGTAATTTATAGCAAGTCTTGTATAAAAAAAATAAAAAATGAGGGACTCATGACTCATCGTCATCATATATACTAATAAAAGCTCATTTCTCTTTCTAACTAATTTGTATACATACTTAATTTTGATTTTTTGTCTATTTTTAGAAAATGTCATTGTATTTGTGAGAAAAAATTTCGAGATAATGAGATAATTGAAAATTGATATTTGAAAATTATTTTGCTATAGAGTATAGAGTGTCATGTCTATTTATATTTTCTATATCAATCTATATTAAGCTATATTCTTTGTATTCTGTTGCTGTTCCACTGTTCTGTCATGTTCTGTGTTCTGTGCTGCACTTTACAGCATATTTTGACATAAAATAATCAATATACGAATGAATTATTTTGTTTAATATAATTGAAATTGAAAGTATCTTTTTGGTATCTGAATTGTGATTTTGCTAGTGTAATATAATTATAATAAATTTTTTTATTTTATTTGGTGAAGCCTAATTTTATCATTTAAAAATTTAAATATTCTTTATTATAAATTTATTAAAATATTTTTTACAGAATCAACTGAAGCCGCAGTAAAACTAAAGAAGGCCTCATTTCTTAATTTATGTACGCGTAGGGTTAGGGTTAATAAATACAGTTAATTCTTCAGTTTCTCTTATTTTGCTTGTTAATTACTAGTTAAGTTATTACTTTACTATTTATTTTTGGTGCCGGCCGGCAAATATTTGTAAGTTTTTTTTTTGGTTTTTTGTAGCAAAATAAAAGGTAAGAATAAATAAATATTATTGTTTGAAAATAAATTACAATTTAATGAAGAAATAACGTAAAATAAAATTGTAAAATTTTGTTAAAATTAGATTTTGTGTTACTCATTTAATTTTCTTTATTAAAACATACTTTTTTAACATTAGTTGAAGAAAAAAAAAACAAAAAAATGAGTCAAAATTACAAATTTTTGCCCGGACAAAGGATTCAAATTGATTTATCACTCGGCGAATGTTACATTGGTGATTTTTTATTATCAGACAAACATAAAATTGAAGTATACAATGTATATGATGTGATAGAAAACGAAGAACTATCTGGTACGCAAATTTTTTACAAAAACGAAATAAAATCAGTAAAAGTACATCAACCAGAGAATAATAAAGATGATGATAATAATAATGAACAATTCTATGATGATACTGATGCTGAAGAACATATTCCAAAAATAACAATGAATGAAATAGTAATGTTTGAATATCGATTAAAAAGTTCTATTTATATATATAAATTAGATCAAACATATGATGATTCAATTAAACATATTGGTCAACAGGATTCGATAGTAATGAATGTAGAATCAGATTATAGTAGAAATCGTCATCCAATTCCATGTATTATAACAATTCTTACTAAAGAATATATTTATATATTTGATATTATATATCTTGGTGGAATTCAACCAGAATTACGTATAATTCTCGAATCAACAAAACTAATAAAAATTTTACATGACTCACGTAAAATAGTTGAAGATTTAAAAATTTGTTTAAATATTCATATTCGATGTATATTTGATACATTGGCAGCACATTTATGTAGCGACGATCAAACAATTAATGTAACAAATCTATATGATTGTGTTCATAAATATTATAAAGTGCCTACATTTTTTTGCAGTTCTAGCGAGGAAAAGGTAAAATTAAAACTAAAATTAAATATAAATTAATTTATTTAAATTTTAGAAGAAAAAAAAAATTTTTTTATTTATTTTATTATTAATAATTTTTTTTTTTTGTTATAGAATATTGATTGGATTGTACGACCACTAAATAAAAATTATAGATTATTAACTGCTAAAAAAGTTTTATTTGTGCAAATGTTATACGACGTTTTATTGCATAAACATGTTTTGTACGGTTTTTATAACACTTGTGACAAATTTCTAGATGTATATCGTACACAAACAGATTATTGTGATTGTTCAACAGAAATGTCAAAAAATGGAAAAAAATATTTGGAAGATATTAAAAAGCAAGACTTAACAGTGTCAATTAATAACATAAGATAAGATTATATTAAATGTTCAACATTATTTTGATCAAGTTAGCAGATTCTTTTAAGTTGAGATTCTGTTAATTTTGTTAGAAAATTTTTTATTGAATTATTTTTTTCACGATATGATGATTTTTTTTTTTTATGAAAATTTGATTAAAATTGATCATTATTGTATAAGAAAATTCCCAATATACTAAGAAATATACTTAAAATTTGTTAATTGATTCATCAATTCATTAATTCTAAGATTATTACAAATTATAATGTAAAAATGAAGAAGAAATAATAATAGTAATATAATAATTACTACATATTAGATTATGTATTTTGATAGTATGTATATGGGATACCAACGTAATTCCCAAAATCAAAATTCCCAAACATGAGATTCCCAAATTTTTAACATTCCCAAAATCAAAATTCTTAAAAGACAATGTACATTGTATATATTATATATATGTACATTTTTTTTTTTTTTTGCCAAAATATACATTATATATGTACATACAATTTATAAATGTATGTTACAATATATTACAATGTATAACTATTTATTTATAATGTTAATTACATGTATTTTATATTTACATATAATATATATGTACATATGGATATAGCTCTTCTCTCCCATTTAGCTTAAATATTTTATTCTACAGTATACATAACAAAAATATTAAATGCAGTCGCAATATTGCAAGAGCTGAAAATTGAAAAAAAAATTGTAAATGCAATAAAATAATTAAAAAATAAAAATTCAATTGTAATAATTATTAGAGTGGATTTGATTATTTCTGTTCGCACTTTTTCCTTTCATGTACAGGTAGTCATTTGCCGCCAGTTATTTCTATGAAATGAAATGCGATTTTTTTTTCATAATATAAACATTCTGATTATTGAAAAAGGTAAACCGCCAAACTTCAAAGGAAATAAATATAATAGAATTAAAAATTGAATATATCTTATTCCCCTTAGTATTTTTTTTTTTTTTGTAAAGTAAGTTTTTAGTATTTAAAACCATAAAATTGTATCTTATTTATTACACCTTATTTTTTCGATTAGGTAGCTCTGCACTTTTTATTTAGAAATTCAAAAATTATTAGAAAATCCAAAATATGTTATTTCAAGATATTTACAGGCAAATATTATAAGCAATAAAAGAAAAAATTCGAAAATAATTAGGATATGCATTTTATGAATAAGTAGTCAAAATCAATCTCGTGTTGGCTTCGGCTGTTTATTATAATTGTGGAAAATTCGTTTAAAATAATTAGATTTTTAATTTAGTTTTTTCTTTTTTCAATTTTTTGTGAATATTTTGATTATTAAAATGAATGTAAGATTATTAAAATCAAATAAGGAAATGAGAAATTATTTATAGACGGTGATGGTCATATAATTTATAAAGAACCTTCAAATCACAATCATGGTAGTGAAATTTTTGAAAGAGACGTTTGTAAATCAAACAATGATTTAAAGGATTTATCTCGTTTTTCATCACTGCAGCCTTCACAAATATTAAAGATGTGACCGTTCAAACGGAAAAAAATAGCAGAGTTTATCTCCCATCAAAATCAGCTCAGAATCAAAAAATGAGTAGAGTGCGAAGAAAAGAAATACCTGCTATTGAACCTAAAGACATTGATTCAATAGATATTTCAAATAATTTAAGATATGTAGACGAAGAACTATTTGTGTTGAGTGAAAAACGTTTTAATAATGAACTTATAATTATATTAGGAACAAAAAGTTCTTTAAAAACACTTGGTGAAGCAAAGTGCTGGCTTCTTGATGGAACATTTTACGTTGTACCAACAGTCATGAGACAACTGTTTAGTATATATGGATATATAAAAGGACAAGTTTTACCCTTAATATTTTGCCTAATGAGTAAGAAAAATGCGATTTCTTACAGTGAATTTTTTTATGAACTGTGCAAGATTGCAGTTGAGGAAAACATTGATTTAAATCCGGAGACCGGAAGTAGTGATTTCAGATTTCGAAATCACTATTTCTAATACCATGAGAATCTTTTTTCCCCAAGTAAAGTTTAAAGGCTGTTTGTTTCACTTTGGAAAAATTATTTGGAGGAGAATCCAAAAAGAACATCTACAGGCCAAGTATGGAAGAAATTCTCAATTTTGTTTATGTGTTCGCATGCTAAAAAGCCTTGCTTTTATTCCTGCAAACGAAATCGAAGAATATTTTAATGATTTACAAAAATATTCAAAAGATATCGATTTTCAAAAAAATTGTAAGTGGTTCAAAAAGCTTTATATTGTGGGATCAAATAGATCCGAACCAAAATATAAAGCTGAATTTTGGTCAGTGGTAGATGCTATTGAAAGCAATTTCCCGCGAACACAAAATAGTGTTGAGGCTTGGCATCGGCGATTAAAAGTTTTGACGGGAAAGAAACACTGTGGTTTATATAAAATTATTAAAGAGCTCGCTGATGAAATAATAGTAGTGAAAACTACAATTGAAAAGCTCAATCGTGGAGAAACAGTGCCTAAAAAGAAAAAAAACTCTAAACTATAAAAATATCAATAATTTGTTAAAAATACGCCATCAAACTGGGAAAATTGATTTCCTAAAATCAATTGCGCAAAATATAACTTTGTGTTGAATTACTACATACATGATTTCATTATATGTATGTACTTAGTTATGAGTTTACGAAAAAAAATCTTATATGTAGAGGATGTTAAGAAAATAAAAAAAATACTTAAAATAATAAAATTTTTCCAAACAAAAAAAATATACAGTTAAATACAAAAAATAAGACAAATAGTCCAAATACAAAAAAAAATATACATAGTTAATTACCAAAAAAATTAAAAAACAAACACACACAAACACTATGGAACAATGTTAAGGGTAATGCTAAGAGTGAAACAATAGGTTTAGTAAATTTGTAAGATCTCAAATATTGTATAATTCAAATATTTTGCTTTTTGGGAATTTTGGGAATTTTGGTTTTGAAAATTTTTTTGGGAATTTTGAGTTTGGGAATTATGTGGGGGACCCTATGTATGTATATTTATAAAATATATACATATAAATGTATATTTGAATGATTTTTTATAACAGTTTATGAACGAATTTTATTTGTTTATTAAATTATTATTTGAAATGTTTGATCAAAAGTAAAAAAATAATTTGAAGTTGTAAGTAATTCATTACGCAATGGCATCCGCATGTGTAGCCAAAGCCACACAACTTGGGCGCCATTTTGTAAATAATATGTACGTAATATCACAGTGTTGTACTGTATGTAAATACAATCAACATAATATAACTTTATGTGTAGTCCACACTACCACATAAATTTTTATCTGAAAATAAAATTGAAATTCAAAATACAAAAAAATCGTTTTATTTATATGAGTGTTCAAATCGTATGACGTCACAGCAGTATCTTCCATCCTAATGAGAGATGGAAGCCCACTGTGATATCATACGACCCAAACACACATAAGCATAAAACATAATTAATAAACATTTACATTAGTACAACGAGTATTCATACTTGATGTACAGGGCCGGCTACTGAAATTGAAGTTCTAGTACCAACACTTATTACGTCATACTTACTCATGGGAGTATGGAGGGTGGTGGTGGCGGCTACGCATGTTGGCTAGCACGAACTAGCTCGCCGGATGGGGCGTGAGTATGCCACTGCTCCATATCCCTTTTGTTTACCGTAGCCTGAAGCGGTAGAAGGTTGTGAAATCCTTCTACCCAGAATGCTTCAACATAAATAAAAAAAATAACTTCACCCACACCGTAGATCTGAAACTAAATGTGGCCCCGCTCTGGCCCAGAAACAGCTTCTACCATCGTTGTGCTGAAAAAAAAACTTGAAAAAAGAATGCCTCGTCCCAACGATGATAGGTACTTACCCACCTCTATTAAACATAGTTGCTGTTTTAAAATAAAACTATGTTCCCAACCAACAAAAAAAAATCTAGAAGAAAAATATAGCAATTACATTGTTGAAGTCATTTCCTTTAAGGGGTAGGAATTTAAACAAAAGCCAAAGATGTTCAGTTCTACATTTTATACATTTTATTTAAGTGCAAAAAGCCGAAACCCAAATTCAATATACATTATAAAAATCGTTAAGTTTTTCTTTTTTTTTTTTTCTTTTTTAAAAAAAATCTACTTTATCAATTCAATTAGATACTTTAACAAAATATTTCTCAGATATCATTATTATATGCTATATGATTCATCAACTAATTTGTATGATTATAACATTTTATACTGGTGACAATTCCACCAATTATTTTACATCTATTACACATCTGCATACATGCATACATATGTATATACATAATTATGACTGTGATAACATTTTGTTTATGTTGTGAATTTATGTAAAAAGTTGTTAAACTATTTTATATAACATAACACTTATATTTGATTATATCTTATAAATCTTGCTTTGAAAAAAAAAATTTTATTTCTTAACAATAATATTTACAAACAAATTTCAATTTCATAGAGGAAGACAAAAAAAAGAAAAAAAAATATAAACAAACTATGAAATATACATATAATTATTCTTTTAACAATAAAAAAAATTTGTTTATTATTTTTTCTTTCTTTTTTTTTTTTCTGTTTTATATATCGAAGATTTCCTTCATTGGCTAAAAAAAATTCAATTTCCTCTTAATTAAAGTTTTTTTTTTTTCTTTTTTTTTGTTTTATTATAATTTTATTATTTTCTCATATTATATATATTCTGGGGCCCCTTTTTCATTTTACAAAATAGGATATAGTATATAAAAAAAATTGTTAAAGTAAAATCAAAATTCGTTGGCGCGCTTACCAGTTATTGACGATGCTGTGTTTGTGATGAATTGTTGTTGTCGATGTTGGTGGTTGCCGTTGATGTTGCTGATGATGATGCTGATGGTGATGCTGATGATGATGGCAATTGAGACGAATCAATTGACGCAATAAATTTATTGATGTGTCGAAATCGCATCTCCATTGGCACCCTGGTTACCAGGATGTCAACCTGGAGAGCACGAAGCTCCTTAAGACACTCCTCATCCATTTATTTTATTTATTTATTTATCTATATATTTTAATTTATATGACGTTATGTACTCAGTTATTTTTACTTTAAGTCGTTATCTTATTTACTAAATTTAAATTTTTTTTTTTTTTCAGTTTTATACTTAAAATATATTTTATATTATTTTATTTATTTATTTATTTTTAATTAATAAGACGATATGTACTCATTTATTTTTACTTTAAGTCGTTATCTTATTTACTAAATTTAAATTTTTTTTTTTTTGTTTATGTTTTATTTCTTTTTTAATTATTATTATATATACTTATACTATATTATTTAATTTCATCTTCATTTATTTAACTATTAATTTAATATAATTTTCTTAATTCTGTCTAGCTCTGGATCGTATCTTACATACATATTGTAAAAATAAGAGTATTATATAAAATTTTAATTTTAAATTTTATTAAATGAAAAACCATTATCAAATTAAAAAAAAAATAACTGTATAAATCGAAATAAATAAATGAGTTTCTAATGTGAAGATAGTTTTATATAAGTATATGCAGATATTTAAATTTTTCTAGAATTTTTTTTTTATTTATTTTTAATTTTTTTTATAAACTTATATTTTATTTATCGTTTTTATTATTATGTATCTATATTAATATGTATATGTAGGTGATTAAAACACGATTTTATATTATATTATTATACTATTTTTTTTTCTTTCATTTAAATATGTATATTATACTATAAAATATTATACTATATGCACTTATATGTATTTTGTATTTTAATTTACAATTAAATATTTATACTGAATAGTTTTTTTTTTTTTTTTTTTTTTTTTATTTTAGTTTACTATTTTAAGATCCTAAAGATGTTGATTTCAGTTTATTATTATCTATATTTATATGAATATATTACATAATCCAAAGCCACACTACACGTCATGAACATGAGAATTCATCACATAAAAAAAAGAAATATTATTTCGTTTTTTTTTTTTCACTTTTTTTATTCTGTTTTTGTTGAAATTTTTTTTTTAAATAATTTTTAGTTTACTATATAGTTATTACAATTATAATTCGTTTTATATTTTTTTATTATTACTAGTAATTAGTATTCAATTTTAAATGTAATTTAAAATTTTCTCTTTATTTCTATTATGTACACACTATAATCGTAAATTAACAAAAATTTTTTTTTGTTTTTTTTTTTATTATTTATTATTTTCTATTTATTTAAATCTATTTATTAGTTAAATATTATATGTAATTATTAATAATAAATTTTTCTTTTTTTGTTGTATAAATAAATATTTTCGCAAAACAAAAATGTTCAATATCAATTTTTTCTTGTTTATTTTTTTTTCCGTCTCCTTTTTAAGATACACCCTTCGTTAAAATGAAATGCAAAAAAAAATAACTATGTAATTGCAAAACAAAATATTTTACACTTTTTTTTTTTCGATATTTATTGAATTAGATTAAAATTTAAAATTGAAATTTTTTAAATAAAATTTAAAAAGTAATTCTTTATATTTACTCTTCTACTTTTCTATTGAAATTATATTTTATTTTATTGTTTTCTATTAATTTAACGAGAAAACTATTAACTATTAAAACCAAGTATTCCAAAATATACTCGGGCAGAGATTGCCCTTGACCACCATTAAATAAAAATCTTTTTAAAAAAAAATCGACCGGCAAAAAAAAAAAAAACTACCTTCACTCGGGCAGAGGTTGCCCATACCACAATACCCAAAAGACTTTTTTGATGCCGATACGCACCGCGTATTTATATGAAAGTGAAAAGTCGGAGAATTTGGTGGGGGTAATTTTATGAAATTTTAATAATTTTCACTAAAGAGAGTGAAATTTTATAAAAATTTAAAAATGGTGTAGTACCAATACAATAGGTACTTATTTTTTTAAGGAAAATTGAAATTCCTGAAACCTATCGAAGTTAAAATTTATTTAATTTTAAAGATTATGCATGCCCCCTTTTAGATAAATATGTTTTTTTCAGATATTTTAATTTATTTCAGAAATTTTTTAAAATTTTAAAATTGTGGTGGGTAAAGAAAGTACATATAAAAAAAATGTACTAATAAGAAAAATGATAAATGGTAACACGGAAATTAGTAAAGGTGAGTATAGTTACATAAATGTGACAGCAGTTCTACATGTATATGTGAAAATTGAGCGAGTAGCCGAACATGGATTAACGATCGGCTACAACTATCGTGCTTTTGAGTAATTATTTGGGGAAAATATTGGTGAAGCGTAGAAATTTCTGGAATTTCTACCTCACATACCAGAAACATGCAACTGCATCATCCGATGCATACATATGTATAATATAGCAATGCTATAATATATATGTTTGAATGCGCGTGTATGAGTAAGAAGAAGAAATAGTATTGTAATGCGTTATACATAACCGCATTACAATGCAACAGATGGTAAATATGACAAAACGGTTTAATGTATATGTTAATAGATATATACTAATGCAGGGTACTCAATCTAGTACTAAGTACAGGTTGTTCATTACAGTACCCTCACATTACATAACAGGCTCATTAGAGGGCTTGCCTGAAGAATGAGGCTGAAGAGGTGAGGCTGCTATGTATGTCCATGAATGAATAAGTGCCCAACGTGGGGAAGCCCCATGACCCTGAGATTAAGAGTCTCAAAAAAAAAAAATGGAAAGTTAAGAAGGATTGGGCTAGTCGGGCTACGCGCACAAATAAAATTTGATACCACGAAGAAAAATTGGTGTGTCTAGCACAAAAGGAGAAAACTTGAAACGAGTTGGATACCCTTAACTGAGTTTGCTAGAGCATACTGCCATTCGTACCTGCAGTAAGCTCAGAAGAGAAAAAAAAAACTTTAAGGAAGTAGTACTTTGAAGTATCGTGTTAAGGGTATGGATGATGCATTACACTACATATTTCATATAACTCCCATCCACACTTTATATTCAATGTAACCATAGGTTAAAATGACCACAAGATCAAATCATGTAAAGAAAGGAATTATGATAACCTATTAAGTTCAGTTCGAATAAAAGGAACTGACTTAAAGGGGCATTGTACATTTGAACAAAATGAATGAAGAAAAGAAAAATGAAACTGTCAAGATGTAGTTAGATATACTGATTCAACTCCCCATTTCCAAATTCTTCGACGCACACCTTCATATTTTCAAAAAAAAATTATTATCATTATTGCCGAATGTCTTTTGCGTGGTATATACCGATGGAACGACCTTTCAAGTCCTCCAGTTCGTATTGACTGTTGCCTATAGCTTTAACGACGCGAGCCTTTGCAAATCTGTTGTCCAGTTTTGCATTTCTACCTTGGGCCATATTACTGAGGGTGAACACTCTACGGTAAACTTCTTGACCTGGTATGAATCTAACTGGACGACTACGGATATTGTAAACATTAGCGTGACGTTGATGCGACTGAGACAATTTTTCTAGAACACGTTTTCGAATCATTTTCAATTTATCATCAGATGGTACAATCTCCACATCTCCGCCTAAATTCCTCAAGAGAGGGTAGACAGACCCATGCTGAGCCATATATTGTCCAAAGAGCACATAGTAGGGGTTCACACCGATGGACTGGTGGTAAGAAGTGCGTAGGGCGCAAGCTATCTTGGGGAGATAGATGTCCCATGCACTATGGTCATCCTTAATATACGCCCTCAGGGCTGCCAGCACAGACCTGTTCACCCTTTCTGCCGCATTAGGATGAGGAGAATGCACTGCAGTCTTGATGTGTTTGATCCCATAAACATTTAATAAATCTTGAAAAGTTTTCGACACAAATTGTTTTCCATTATCAGTAAAAATTGTCTCAGGTACACCGAACGTACAAAATATCTCGTCCTCTAAGAATTTGCAAACATTAATGGCCTTTTCTGCTTTAAGGGGCTCTAGGAATACGAATTTACTAAAAGCATCAAGAACAGTCAAAATAGTGACATTACCAAGTTTAGTCCTGGGGTAGGGTCCGAGGAAATCAATGTACAAAAATTGAAAGGGTCTAGATGATTTAAAGGCATCTCCCATTGGAGGTCTTAAAATTTGATTTGGGTCTTTAGTCTCCTTACATGTTTGGCAATTATACACATACTCACGAATTTGAGATACCATTCCGGGCCAATAATAGTATTGTCGGACGCGTTGTAGGGTCTTATGAAAGCCACCATGTGCACATTGGGGTGGAGCATGAGCCCGCTCGATCAGACTTCCCGATAATTCATCTGGAACCCAAAGTTTCCAGGTAAGGTCGTCTACATCTGGGTCACCTGAACGTGGTTCCAAACGCCTATACACATATCCCTCGGAGACACATAGGTCTGGTAGTCTGTCTTGATTGTTCAGGATAGTTGACTTCAGCTCCTCATATTTTCCTGCAGTAAAATATGGGGAACTAAGGTCAACTTCCGCCACATTCGAGACCATCAGACCTAACTCCTCCGAGTATACCCGTGATAAAGCGTCTGGCACCACATTCAGACTTCCTTTGCGATGTTCTATCGTGAAGTCAAAACCTTGCAGTTTCAGGCTCCATCTCGCCAATCTACCGCTTAAATCATTTTGGTTCATCAGCCAACGTAGACTAGAGTGATCTGTTATGATAGTGAAAGGATGACCTTCTACGTACGCGCGAAACTTTTTAACGCTTAGAACTGCAGCGTAGCACTCTAGTTCGGTGATGCTGTAATTCTTCTGTGCCGGATTTAGTTTTTTTGAAAAATAGGCGATAGGCCTTTCGGAACCGTCGTCGTGCTTCTGGAATAGAACACCACCGACTCCGGTTGTGGAGGCATCGCATTGTATGAAGAAGTGTCGGTCAAACTCTGGGTTGGCCAAAACTGGTGCTTCGCAGAGTGCCGACTTTAATTTTTCAAAAGACTCCTCGGCTTCAGAAGAAATACAAAATCCCGACTTACAAGTCTTAAGCGCATCCGTTAACGGAGCGGCTACACTAGCATAATTGGCGACGAATCGCTGGTACCATCCGGTCATTCCTAGAAATCTACGTAACTGTTTGGCTGTTTTCGGTAATGGATAATCACGTATGGCTTCGATCTTTGAAGGATCGGTCTTCAAAGTACCATCACCAACAATAAATCCTAGATACTTAACTTCTTTAACACAAAATTTACTTTTTTCAACATTAATTGTTAGACCCGATTTTCGTAGGTGCCATGCTACTTCTTCTAACAACGTAAGGTGACTGTCAAAATCAGGGGAAACTACCAATAAATCATCTAAGTACACGAAAACTTTCTCTCGTAACCTACCAGGAATCACTTTATCCATGAGTCTACACATCCTTTGAGGAGCATTACATAAGCCAAAAGGCATAACTGTAAATTGATAAAGAGGTCTACCTGGTACAGTAAATGCTGTTTTTTCTCGCGAATATTTCTCTAAAGGGATCTGCCAGAAGGCATCTTTCAAGTCAATACTAGATATAAATTTGGTGTCCTGTAACCTGCTCAACAATCCAGAAATGTGAGGTAAAGGATATGCATCTTTCTTAGTGACTTCATTTACTTTTCTCGAATCTAAACATAATCGGACTTTGCCTGGCTTTCTAACTAGCACGACTGGAGAATTCCACGGACTATTGGATTCTTCGATGACACCAAGAGAGAGCATCCGGTCAAGCTCTTCATACATTAATTTTTGTACGGCTGGCGAGACCGGATAGTGTTTTTGTTTTATAGGGGCTACATCTCCGGTGTCAATCACGTGTTCCTCCAAGTCGGTTTTGCCAAGGCCCATTTTTGTGAAAGACGGGAATTTAGATTTCACAATTTCTAACCGATAATTTTGTGCATTAGTCAACTCATGCATTACATTGATCTCACATTTGGGATTCATATCTTTAATTGACATTTCAGAAATTACCTCTGGTGCGATCTTAAACCTTTTCCAGAAATCTACACCAAGATATAACTCTTGTCTCAATGACGGCACTATGCTCAACTTCATTAGATGTGTATAACCCATAAAGGTAATTGGTACTTCGATATAACCCTGTATCTGTTGATCCTTGCCATCAGCGGTCATGACTGATTGAGAACGAGGTATGACATCAACATTAATTTTATCAATTAGTTTTAAGGCATTTCGGCCTAAACATGAAATGCTTGCCCCACTATCTAACAATCCGATGACTTCAACATTTGCGACTTTGACTTTCGCGTAAGGGCGATCGTCGCACGGATGTCTGATTAGACCAGCAAGGTGTATAAGATGTCTACTCTTCCTCAGTTCTCTATGTATTTGACGAAATTTTCGAAGTCTTACTGCACGCTTATGACAATTCACTTCAGACACGAAGGTGGGACTAAAAATTCTATCGCGAACTTGCGAGTAATTGGACCAACGGATATGCCAAGGAATAATTGGCGTTAGTTTGGGACATTCGGTGTTTGGTGATTCGGACATAACAGATTTTGGTAATATTTTTATTTCGGGTGGTGAGTCGGTGTGGATTGATGAGTCTGGTTCAATGGGCGTATGGGCTGATTCGCGGGAATCGTCGTCGAGTGGTTCGTCCCGTGGCGAGGGCCACTCGTTGTCCTGTTTCCCGAACACTTTTGACACTTAGGTGACGTTGTGCCAGGATTACCACATTTAAAACAGAACAAATTTCTTTGCTCTTCGGGACAGTCTTGAAAATAATGGCCACTTCGACGGCAATTCCAACAAATCGCTCGCATTTTGCCATTGGCCACCTCATCAACACTCACAGGCTCCTCACGTCTGGATTCAACATAGTGAACATTTGGAACTGGAACCTCTGGTTCAGGTTCAAAATCAAAGTATGCATCCTGAGGATTCCATGAAAAATTTGTATTAATCTCGTTAATTCTGGGTCGATACGTTTGTCGTATTCTATTTGTTTGTACAGCGATGTAACGTTCAGCTTTCCTACATTGCTCACGAAGCTGTGGCAGAGTTGAGACTGGCAACATATAAACCATTGCGGCTAATCTAGAATTTAAATTGTCTCGAATTATATTAATGAAGTCAAATTCGGACATTGGAGATCGCATCTGATTACGGAGCACTATTAATCTTTGAACATAATCATCGAAACTTTCGTTACCTTGACGCGTATTCATCATAGCACTTACAATCTCGTAATCGGATGTAAGACGCTGATGATATCGTATAAACTCATTCCTAAAGGAATGCCACGTAAAGTTTCGGGCATCTCTACAAAACTGTGTCCAATACCAATCAGAGGCACGATCTTTTAATAATAGATGAATATTAGCACATAGTTCACCAGATGAAATACCATATTTGTCTGCTAAAGTCTCAACTCTGAAGATGAATTCGTCACAGGGCAATGGATCTGAAAATCCAGAATACGTTAAACCCCATGTTAACATAGATGATTTGTGGGGTAGTTTTGGGACATATCCAGAACTACGAAAGCGTTCACTATTGTTTCCACCAGGCGTATTCGGATTGCGTTGTTCCGGTTGTTGAACATTATTTGACGCGTTTGTAGTTTGAATTCGATTTGGTTGCAGTTTACGGGGTGTAGACAGTTTACTTGAAAGCAATTGGTGATTAAGTCCAGAAGACATGATGTAATTTGGATTAGTGTGTGTAGTGATTGAATTGATGGATGTTCTAATTGGGATATTTCTGAAATCTGATGCAAAATTATTTTGCCATACTGATGAATAGATAGGCTGAGTTAACGATGAAGGACGAACTGTATAGGTAACAGAGACGGGATGTTGATAATCAGAGTTGGCAGCCCCAGCCACATTATTTAAAAACTCTTCATTGCTCATCTCAGGTTGTAAGGCCACTATAGAGTTCTTTTCCTTGGGCACCGCTCCACTACTAGATGTTATATGTGGTGGAGAGTGCTGCAACGGACGGAATTCGCCATAACCAGTACTGAATTGGAAATCTGTAGCACCACTGGATGCTAATCCGGAATCCATGATATGACTTGGAGGGTACACCTCTGGAACTGTAGATGGTATTGACATAGATGGTGAGACCATCGATTCCCCAGATCCTATGACTCCTTCTGAAATCGTTGACTCTCTCGTAGTTTGAGACGACATTGTTGTATTTGATTTAATTTTACCGCTCGTCACTCGCTGTTGAATAATAATTGGTTTATTCACCTTTCTTGGTGCAGACATTTAATAGTATATAAGGATGAGAATAATCACTACGCTTTATTTAAGGGATAAAAAAAAATACAAGGTAATCCAATGGGATAATTAAAGAAATAAAATTTATCAACAATGTGTGTAAAGATGAAAAAAAAATAAGGAGAAAATAATTAAAACTACGTTACCTGTCAAAAGTTTATAAAATTTTTATTTTAATAAATTGTTTACAAAAGAATCAGGAAGCAAAAAAAAAATTTAATTCAAAAGAAACATGCAAAAGACTATATTTATCTAGATTCGAAAGGAAAAAAAAACAAATTTTGTATAACCGAATATTTATAAAAAAAAGACGAATAAAAAAAATTATATATTTAACAGTTGTAAAAAAAAATTAAGTAGATGGGACGTTAATTACGACGCCGGCTGTAACATGACATAACCGAAATAATTTAAAAAAAATTGTTCAACCGACTAATACTTTTGATAAATCCGAAAAAAAAATTCACTAATCCAAATTTCTGAAAATTAATTAAATATGCGACCGCTATTTATTCATATATTATAAAAAAAAATTGTTAAAAACAATTTAATAACCGATGGATCAATATAATTAACATACACTGTACGATAATTTTTCAAAAAAAACTAAAAAAAAATTTTATAGTGGACCGTAAATTATGTTGCTGACTGTAATATAACCCGAAATGTATACAAACAAAAAAAAAATCGACAATAGCATATATTATATTTAAAATTACATTCATTAATTAAACATTCGTAATTAAATTTAATTACCGTAAACGCGAATTTAATTATGTTTCAAAATAAAAAAAATTATTAATTTAATTTAACATATACCGAATTCCACAATCGACGCGTATCGCAAAAAAATCAAAAAAAAATTTTAAAAAAAAATCAAATCTAAAATTTAAAATAATTCGGTGTGTCCAAATATTTTTGTAGTTCACTGTAAAAAAAATTCACCATATATTTATGTTATTCACTGTATATACTTCATTAATTTACACTGCTGGAAAAAGAAAATTATTTAATTATATATAAATTAAATTGTAAATACACGGACGCGTTTAAAAAAAAATGTTCGATGAAATTTTATATATAATAAAAAAAATCAAATGAAACACCAACAAAAATTAAATGTCCTTTATTAAAATTAGGTGGACCTGTATTTTGTCGATGACTGTATGATATGTCCCAACAGGGTACTATATCACAATATACTACATTCAAGTTATATATAAAACATGTAAAATGCGACTTTGCTGTATACACAATGTAAAAGCAGCAAAACTTCACGCGCGCGTCAACGTTAAATCATAAGTATAACATAAGACATAACACTATAAATGTTGTACGTCCAAGAAAAGACAAGGCCAGGTATACAGACAAATCAGGGATTATAAATTATAAATTGATATGCAGAGTTTTAAGACCAAAATGTTTTCAAAAAAAAAAATTTTGCAAGAAAGATATAACGAAACAACGTAGACTTCAGATTTGCTTAGGCTCGTACCACACGCGTTCAAAAATTTTCATACATAAAATATTCGAAGTTATATATAATTGACGACTTCAAAAAGTTTTCAAAAGAAATCAAAAAAAAACATCGAAGTTATATGGTGCTTTAAAAATAAAAAAAATCAAAATAATAATATAATTACATAAAAATTTGGCTTTTGTTTTAGACTTCCCCCTTTCAGAACCTCAGACTATGGAAAAAAAATTTTGTTATGTAAAAAAAAAAAAAACGAGGCTGTAATAAAAGTTAAACTACTTTACGTGTAGAGCGGATAACAAAAATTTTATGGGTTAAAATGACTCATGAATGCGTCACTGTCTGAACTTCACAATAGGATATTGAGGTATGAGATCCAATTCTGGTCCCCAACATTGTAGTTTGAAACCACAAAGTGGTATGCCCATCAGAATTGACTCCCAACCTCAACGTCCCAGACTATGACCGTTGTGATGGTATATGACCGACACGATTACTGGAACCCAAGTGAACAGTTCGAAAACTATTCAGATGGTATCAACAGTAATCCCATCAATCAAACACCACCACACGAACATGACGTCGTTTCTACCCAAAACTTGGAAACTTTTGGGTTGTATAACCTCAAAGAAGCTTCGACCACTCAACAACCTGGTACCCAACATTGCAGCTCGAAGACTGCAAAGTGGTTAGCCAATCAGGTTGATGAGTAACCAAAACAACTTCAAGGTTACCCAACCCAAATTCCCAAAACAGAATGTAAATTGCAATAAAGACGGTGTATAGTCCGTGAAGGACATTAAGTGTTAGCCTAAGCTAACAAGGGTGTATAAAGAATTATTTCCGTAAAGGAACGTAGTGTTGAAATAAACAACAAAGTGAAATTTTGTACATTCATACGAATGTACGAAGTACCACCTAAGTTTGTCCGTGAAGGACTAAATGTGACACAGTTCCGTATAACTGTGTCCACGAAAAACCAAAGCTTGGGCGCCATTTGTAAGTAATTCATTACGCAATGGCATCCGCATGTGTAGCCAAAGCCACACAACTTGGGCGCCATTTTGTAAATAATATGTACGTAATATCACAGTGTTGTACTGTATGTAAATACAATCAACATAATATAACTTTATGTGTAGTCCACACTACCACATAAATTTTTATCTGAAAATAAAATTGAAATTCAAAATACAAAAAAATCGTTTTATTTATATGAGTGTTCAAATCGTATGACGTCACAGCAGTATCTTCCATCCTAATGAGAGATGGAAGCCCACTGTGATATCATACGACCCAAACACACATAAGCATAAAACATAATTAATAAACATTTACATTAGTACAACGAGTATTCATACTTGATGTACAGGGCCGGCTACTGAAATTGAAGTTCTAGTACCAACACTTATTACGTCATACTTACTCATGGGAGTATGGAGGGTGGTGGTGGCGGCTACGCATGTTGGCTAGCACGAACTAGCTCGCCGGATGGGGCGTGAGTATGCCACTGCTCCATATCCCTTTTGTTTACCGTAGCCTGAAGCGGTAGAAGGTTGTGAAATCCTTCTACCCAGAATGCTTCAACATAAATAAAAAAAATAACTTCACCCACACCGTAGATCTGAAACTAAATGTGGCCCCGCTCTGGCCCAGAAACAGCTTCTACCATCGTTGTGCTGAAAAAAAAACTTGAAAAAAGAATGCCTCGTCCCAACGATGATAGGTACTTACCCACCTCTATTAAACATAGTTGCTGTTTTAAAATAAAACTATGTTCCCAACCAACAAAAAAAAATCTAGAAGAAAAATATAGCAATTACATTGTTGAAGTCATTTCCTTTAAGGGGTAGGAATTTAAACAAAAGCCAAAGATGTTCAGTTCTACATTTTATACATTTTATTTAAGTGCAAAAAGCCGAAACCCAAATTCAATATACATTATAAAAATCGTTAAGTTTTTCTTTTTTTTTTTTTCTTTTTTAAAAAAAATCTACTTTATCAATTCAATTAGATACTTTAACAAAATATTTCTCAGATATCATTATTATATGCTATATGATTCATCAACTAATTTGTATGATTATAACATTTTATACTGGTGACAATTCCACCAATTATTTTACATCTATTACACATCTGCATACATGCATACATATGTATATACATAATTATGACTGTGATAACATTTTGTTTATGTTGTGAATTTATGTAAAAAGTTGTTAAACTATTTTATATAACATAACACTTATATTTGATTATATCTTATAAATCTTGCTTTGAAAAAAAAAATTTTATTTCTTAACAATAATATTTACAAACAAATTTCAATTTCATAGAGGAAGACAAAAAAAAGAAAAAAAAATATAAACAAACTATGAAATATACATATAATTATTCTTTTAACAATAAAAAAAATTTGTTTATTATTTTTTCTTTCTTTTTTTTTTTTCTGTTTTATATATCGAAGATTTCCTTCATTGGCTAAAAAAAATTCAATTTCCTCTTAATTAAAGTTTTTTTTTTTTCTTTTTTTTTGTTTTATTATAATTTTATTATTTTCTCATATTATATATATTCTGGGGCCCCTTTTTCATTTTACAAAATAGGATATAGTATATAAAAAAAATTGTTAAAGTAAAATCAAAATTCGTTGGCGCGCTTACCAGTTATTGACGATGCTGTGTTTGTGATGAATTGTTGTTGTCGATGTTGGTGGTTGCCGTTGATGTTGCTGATGATGATGCTGATGGTGATGCTGATGATGATGGCAATTGAGACGAATCAATTGACGCAATAAATTTATTGATGTGTCGAAATCGCATCTCCATTGGCACCCTGGTTACCAGGATGTCAACCTGGAGAGCACGAAGCTCCTTAAGACACTCCTCATCCATTTATTTTATTTATTTATTTATCTATATATTTTAATTTATATGACGTTATGTACTCAGTTATTTTTACTTTAAGTCGTTATCTTATTTACTAAATTTAAATTTTTTTTTTTTTCAGTTTTATACTTAAAATATATTTTATATTATTTTATTTATTTATTTATTTTTAATTAATAAGACGATATGTACTCATTTATTTTTACTTTAAGTCGTTATCTTATTTACTAAATTTAAATTTTTTTTTTTTTGTTTATGTTTTATTTCTTTTTTAATTATTATTATATATACTTATACTATATTATTTAATTTCATCTTCATTTATTTAACTATTAATTTAATATAATTTTCTTAATTCTGTCTAGCTCTGGATCGTATCTTACATACATATTGTAAAAATAAGAGTATTATATAAAATTTTAATTTTAAATTTTATTAAATGAAAAACCATTATCAAATTAAAAAAAAAATAACTGTATAAATCGAAATAAATAAATGAGTTTCTAATGTGAAGATAGTTTTATATAAGTATATGCAGATATTTAAATTTTTCTAGAATTTTTTTTTTATTTATTTTTAATTTTTTTTATAAACTTATATTTTATTTATCGTTTTTATTATTATGTATCTATATTAATATGTATATGTAGGTGATTAAAACACGATTTTATATTATATTATTATACTATTTTTTTTTCTTTCATTTAAATATGTATATTATACTATAAAATATTATACTATATGCACTTATATGTATTTTGTATTTTAATTTACAATTAAATATTTATACTGAATAGTTTTTTTTTTTTTTTTTTTTTTTTTATTTTAGTTTACTATTTTAAGATCCTAAAGATGTTGATTTCAGTTTATTATTATCTATATTTATATGAATATATTACATAATCCAAAGCCACACTACACGTCATGAACATGAGAATTCATCACATAAAAAAAGAAATATTATTTCGTTTTTTTTTTCACTTTTTTTATTCTGTTTTTGTTGAAATTTTTTTTTTAAATAATTTTTAGTTTACTATATAGTTATTACAATTATAATTCGTTTTATATTTTTTTATTATTACTAGTAATTAGTATTCAATTTTAAATGTAATTTAAAATTTTCTCTTTATTTCTATTATGTACACACTATAATCGTAAATTAACAAAAATTTTTTTTTGTTTTTTTTTTATTATTTATTATTTTCTATTTATTTAAATCTATTTATTAGTTAAATATTATATGTAATTATTAATAATAAATTTTTCTTTTTTTGTTGTATAAATAAATATTTTCGCAAAACAAAAATGTTCAATATCAATTTTTTCTTGTTTATTTTTTTTTCCGTCTCCTTTTTAAGATACACCCTTCGTTAAAATGAAATGCAAAAAAAAATAACTATGTAATTGCAAAACAAAATATTTTACACTTTTTTTTTTTCGATATTTATTGAATTAGATTAAAATTTAAAATTGAAATTTTTTAAATAAAATTTAAAAAGTAATTCTTTATATTTACTCTTCTACTTTTCTATTGAAATTATATTTTATTTTATTGTTTTCTATTAATTTAACGAGAAAACTATTAACTATTAAAACCAAGTATTCCAAAATATACTCGGGCAGAGATTGCCCTTGACCACCATTAAATAAAAATCTTTTTAAAAAAAAATCGACCGGCAAAAAAAAAAAAAACTACCTTCACTCGGGCAGAGGTTGCCCATACCACAATACCCAAAAGACTTTTTTGATGCCGATACGCACCGCGTATTTATATGAAAGTGAAAAGTCGGAGAATTTGGTGGGGGTAATTTTATGAAATTTTAATAATTTTCACTAAAGAGAGTGAAATTTTATAAAAATTTAAAAATGGTGTAGTACCAATACAATAGGTACTTATTTTTTTAAGGAAAATTGAAATTCCTGAAACCTATCGAAGTTAAAATTTATTTAATTTTAAAGATTATGCATGCCCCCTTTTAGATAAATATGTTTTTTTCAGATATTTTAATTTATTTCAGAAATTTTTTAAAATTTTAAAATTGTGGTGGGTAAAGAAAGTACATATAAAAAAAATGTACTAATAAGAAAAATGATAAATGGTAACACGGAAATTAGTAAAGGTGAGTATAGTTACATAAATGTGACAGCAGTTCTACATGTATATGTGAAAATTGAGCGAGTAGCCGAACATGGATTAACGATCGGCTACAACTATCGTGCTTTTGAGTAATTATTTGGGGAAAATATTGGTGAAGCGTAGAAATTTCTGGAATTTCTACCTCACATACCAGAAACATGCAACTGCATCATCCGATGCATACATATGTATAATATAGCAATGCTATAATATATATGTTTGAATGCGCGTGTATGAGTAAGAAGAAGAAATAGTATTGTAATGCGTTATACATAACCGCATTACAATGCAACAGATGGTAAATATGACAAAACGGTTTAATGTATATGTTAATAGATATATACTAATGCAGGGTACTCAATCTAGTACTAAGTACAGGTTGTTCATTACAGTACCCTCACATTACAAAGTTTATGATTTTTATAATGAATAAAAGTTTTCGTTTTTCTTTTTTGTAAAAAAAAATTTTTTTAATTTTATTTGAATATAATAATGATTTAATACAATTTTTTATATTTAAAAATTATAAAATGTTTACTCTACATATTATTATCTGTTTAAACACTTTGTTTTCTCATCTCTCATATTTATTTTTAAAAAAATAATAATAACAATACGTATAGCACAGCACCGTCCATACCATCATCATCGTCTCAATTATACCGATAATGTCAGAGATAATATACATACATACTTCCATGGATGCATTCATTCCACTATCACCATCACTATGTTATGTACATTTATGTGTGTATGTATTTTTTTTCGAAAATTCTGTGCAACTATTCTGATACTATTATTACTGATAAATTACATACTTATGTAGGTATCTTAAGTTTTGCAGAAATAAAATTTTTTCGCATTATTCGAGAATTTGATTTAAAGCTAAAATTTTCCTTACATTACATAGTATATAACAGAAATTGCTGTAAATTCAATTGACCTGATTGATGATTTTGATTAAAATTAAATTATTAAATTGTCAAGGTTTTATTAAAAAATAAATAAATAAATAAATAAACTCATATATCTCTATCTCTCTCTGACTGTAGAGTAATTTTTGTACATCCTCATCCTTTCTATAATTTGAATTTTAACCATTTTATTTCTCATTTTATGAACTAATTGCTTTGACTAAATTTAAGCAGAAAATTCAATTTTTTTTTACTTTTTACTCAAAGGATATGGTATAAAAATGTCCAAGTGCTACAGTTAAGTGGGATAAAAATATTCCACACATATAAGAGAAACATGAAATAGTGAAGCGTGTAAATTTCCTTTTTTTTTGTTTTTTTTATTAACTTTCCCCACGAATTTATTATTTTATTTTCTCTTCTAAAGATTCAATAATGTCATTGGGAATATACTGCACTAAATTATGTATGTAAATGTTGAATAGCAAATGTTTGAAATCTGGCTGGGATTAAAACATCTTCATCGCCCCGAAACGGTCGGTTAAACTACTTATCTTTAACTCTGTGGTGCTAAAATTTCTAAACTTTCACTACTTACCAAATTAGTTTTATGGTTTTAGTCATATGAGACACTATAGCAATAATCTATTTGTATTTCAAACAAAAATGAAATATGTATCTAAATCACAAATTAAAAAATTTCTCACACTGTATAACAAAATTAAAAACTGTCCAACTGATTACAATATTTTTTATTTATACATACATGATACATGCATACACATATGTATATTTTTATTGTTGTATTATTATTTGTATTGTGTAACTAAGAATAATTATTAAAAAATTTATCTTTTGAGATTTTTTTTTTTTTTAATCAACAAAGGATATGAGTCAGCACACATAATTTATGCATTTTAAAAAAAATATTTCTTTCATAAAGTTTTAAAACAACTTTGCATTAAAAATCCATTGACAAAAATTGTTATATCATTTTCAGCTCGGTTTCGAGTTCAGTTAAGTTTCTTATAGTGTTGTAAAGGCATTTTTGAAAAAATTAATAACATTTATAACAAAATAAAAAAAAAAAAAAAAAAAAATCTATACCTAATAAATTGTTATAAAATGTTTCGAATGTTTATAATTTTTTTATTGTTTATCATAAGATTTTTTATTGTTGGTAATTATTTTAAAAATTTCATTTTAAAATTTATAAAATATGTAATTTTGTTATTGTAACAGTTTAGCTAAAAAATAAATATTTCTATGCATGTATACATTATCTTTAGATTCACAAGAACCAATTATTGAAAATAAATCTTTTCGGAGTATAATAAAAACGGTATGAAATCCATTTAAAAATTTCATTTATAACAAAATTGTGTTGTATATATAATTAATAATGTACACATATTTAATAAATACAATTATATATCATTATATTATTGATAAATAATTTTTAGTCAGCATATGGTTACAAAAAATGTATGACATCATCTGGCCAAATTGGTCGATGCCAATCAGTTGAAACATGCATTCTATCAGATTTACAACAGAATTATTTCAAAATATTCGAATATATGTGTATTCTTGATAAATCGTAAGTAAATAAGTAATTACAAATAAATAAATACATGCATTTATGTACACTATTATACATAAAAAAATATTACACATATTAATACACATTAATTTGGATTAAAAAAAATACAAGTACTTACATATCAGTTGGTATAAAAATGTAAATTTTATTAATTTTTTGTCATATTTTTTTTTAATGTTTTTGTCTAAGCTCGTTTGGTATTTGTTGTCCAGAAAATATATTATTGAATCGTGGACCAAATTTTGGTGTTAGTGGAGGGGAAGAGTTAAAAAATAATCCAGAAATAGGTAATGATTTTGTTGATAATCGTGGATGTGGTATGACAACTCGATCGTATCCAAGAATCGAAACAGAAAGACAAGCAGAATCCGGTGAATGGCCATGGATGGCAGCTATTTTACGACGTGGTTTTCCGAATGTATTTTGTGGAGGAACTTTAATAACTGATCGTCATATTTTAACTGCTGCACATTGTGTTAATGAATATAAAATAACTGAATTATTAGTACGATTAGGGGAATATGATTTTTATGCTCAAAATGAAACTAGATCAAGAGATTTTCGTATTTTAGAAGCTAAACCTCATATCGATTTTGATCCAATTACATATGAAAATGATATTGCAATTATACGTTTAGATCGACCAACAATATTTACTTCATATATATGGCCTATATGTGTACCACCAGCACCAGCACAAGAAACATGGACAAATTTAATGGGTATTGTAATTGGATGGGGTACAAAATTTTTTGGTGGTCCATACTCTAAAGTATTACTCGAAGTATCGGTTCCCATTTGGACTCAAGATAATTGTCAAAATTCATATATTCAACATTTACCAGATACAGTATTTTGTGCTGGATCGAAAGAAGGAGGCCGCGATACATGTCAAGGTGATAGTGGTGGACCATTATTATTTCAATTACCAAATCAACGTTGGGTTATCGTTGGTGTAGTTTCTTGGGGCTTAAGGTGCGGAGAAGGTAATCATCCAGGAATTTATACCAAAGTTGACAAATACATTTCGTGGATAGCTGAAAATTCAAATTTATAATTATTCAACTATTTTCTTATACCGGTGGTATCGACTTAATAGAATTAAATATTTCTATAGATGTGAATAAATTTTGAAAAAAAAAAAACAAAACTAAAAAAATATCTTTAAAATGATTTTTCAATGTTTCAGTATTCAGATTGCCTTTTTAAAAATAATATTTGAGTTTAATTGAATTTTTTTTATTGAAATTTTCTAAAATCTTTTGACAGCTTCTCGAAAACATATCATTCATATTTTTTTAATTATCTAATATACTTATGTACTTTCTTTGTTATACGTTAAACCAGTTAAACACATATTTTTTTTTATTCTGAAATAAATGCACTTTACAAAATATGATTTTTCAAAATTACACTTTTCAAGTTCAAATCTGACAATCCGATAGTGAAATGACGATGTGATGTGTTGGCAATAACTGATCAAGATAATACATAGTTCTGTTTCTGATACATGGTTTTCTTGAGGATGATAATCGTCACATTTGACTGTATTTTCGAAAAAGGTCTTCTTATGCTGCTTGTAGCCATTTTAATGTGTTCTTTTTGGGTTTTTACGAAAATTATCAACAAAGAATTTTTATTCGCTATCGATTCTAAATTATTTTCTATGAGAATTCTATGAGAAAACAAGAAAACGATATCCTTTGTGATCATAAATAAAGGATATAATCATCTTAGCAAATATTTGCATATGCGATACGATATAAATGTGTATCCTGTACAAAGCAACTGTATGCTAAGTACATCGAGATCTATATGCCAAGCAACTATATGCTATAAGTATTGTAAGATATGTGTTATGATCTACGCAATTATGTCTCAGGTTTATAACAATAAAAACCTAATTAAATATTTGTGCAGTCATAAAACAATGTTTCTAAGACCAGAAAAAAAAAGAAACGTGAAAGATGTTACCGCAATCAATCGTGTTACATTTGAACCAATGTTCGAAATAAAGAATAATGCGATGCTTGCTTGTGTCCTTACGACAATGATATTTAACAAACATTTTCCAGAAAAAATATTATTACCTTATTTTTATCACTGTGAAAGCCTAGTAAAATCGAGTTATTTTGATATGCATTATGACCACAGATTTATGCATCCTTTTTGCGATTAGTGATCTTTTGATAAACGATTATTTTTAACTTTTTGAATAAATGTAAAAATATATAATTTGATTTAAGTAAAATTATTTTTAAAGTTTTTTTTTCTTTTTATTAATTTTTTTTTAGACAAAATTTCAAAATTCAACATTATGTATTACATGAATGTAGTTTAAAGCTTAATACTAAGATTTATGATCGTATATGATCGTCATTATATGATTTATTCACCAAAATTATATTTAAATTAATTTTTGTTTAAACAAAATGGTACGTACTCGTATCTAACTGTTTCCAAAATTACAAGCTTAATTTTATCAATGTGAATATCAAATCAAAATATTAAATTAAATTCATTTAGTAAATATTTAATTGAACTGAAATCTATAATATTTTTTTGCAGTAAATGAATATACGTTTGACATTTACATTTATGTGAATTGATTTAAATGCACATTGAAAACATGAAAACGTAAATTTTTGTGCCATGTACATGTGTAGGAGGCTTGTAACTTTGAAAACAAATCATACTCGTAGTATAATGTATGATGAGTAATAATTTTATAAATATGTAATTGAACACAAATACTATTTAACACATTAACTGTCAATATACTTTTCAGGATACCGTTCTAAAAATCCAATTTTTATTAATCAAACATACTATATTTAAAAAATTATAATTATATAATTATTTAGCAATCATTTCTTCATTTATTTTTTATTTTTATTTCTTTTCTGAGGCCAACTATCCATATTAACACTGATATACTACGAAATTTAATCGTATACCTGCACAAAAATTGTAATTAAACAAACTACGATACTGTTGACAGTCAATGTGTTAAATAAAAATAGTTAAATGCTTAATATACTATCTAAAAATTATAATTATTGATTACAAATAAAAAATAAAGTATAAATGATGAAATGAATTTAAGTTTAAATATAAAATAAAAAAGTAAAAAAAAAGAAAACTAAATAAATACAAAATAATCACCCCTATTACAGCTCTCGACTCGATTGAGTCGTTTGAATTAGAACGATAGTACTCGATCGAGATGAAATGTGGCATTACAAGTCTCGATCGAGATCATGTTCAAATCAAACGTTCCTGTGGAATAAATTGAAAGCGAAACAAATTACATACATATTCATATGATTTGTGTATATGGGCTGTATATCGGCATTTTCATAATTAATTTAATATAATTAATTAATTTTGTAAAAAAAATCGTTTAATTTAATTTTGAAACAAAATTTAATAAAAATTTTAATTTTAAAATTAAATTTTCAATTTTTAAACTGTTCGCAACCTCAATCACTATCGAACTAAATCGACAAAAATTTACGATTCGATTGAAAATTGTAATATGTACCACTTATCGACATCATTTCCACTGAAATTAAACACGATCGATACTTGTAATACGAAATTTCTCGATATCGAGAAATTCTCGACTCGATCGAAAGTTGTAATAGGGCTCAACATAATCTGAAAATTCAAAACAAAACAAATTCATTTCTTAAATTACAAAGGTATCTCAAAATAATTTTTTTTTATATTAAATATATACATGTATGTATATATTTTGTTCTTAGTAACAAAACAATAGTTTTTTTTTTCCATTCATTATATACGAATGCACATTATTTGAAAAATATTATGAAACTTAAAAATAATTTAACGGAATATCAAAATGTAATTAATTTTTTTTTTTTTTTATTTTTTTCACAATTATTTTCATTTTTAATTAATTATGCAATATATTCATATTCGAATCGAGTATAATATTTATGTATTTATATATGTATAAAGGAGTATTACAACAAGAAAGACTAAATGTATTGTGTTATTACGTAAACAATAAATTACCCAATTCACACCTTTTTGCACACAAATATTTTGCACACTGTAATAGAAAGGGCGACAACTAGATGATTTCTACTTTCATCAAATTTTTTAATAAAATTCAGTTCTATTTCACAATAGAAGATTTACTTATCATTAGGTCAGAAAAAATACAAATACTGTCACATATATGTGTTTGTACACGAAGTAAATTCATAATAAAAATCCATATTGATTTTAAAGGATGTATGTCGACAAATAGTATTCCAAAACCACGAATGTGTAAAATTGTTGTTTTGAAAAAATTTGATTTGAATATTTAAACATCAGCTGTAAATCATGTTCAAATCTGATTCATTAATGTAAAATGTTCGAACTAAGAAGTCATTAATAATATATGTACATATAATCACATTCATGGTTTTGGTAAATTATGCATTAGCGCATTAGCCAGTTTTAAATTGCATGCCAGTAAACTAACTCGCCCCTCGCCAATCTACACTACGACCCACCTGGCGAGTGGCGATATAAAAAAATCGATGAAAAATCACATTCGTGGTTTTTATATAGACCTGACAATATATACATATGTATGTATGTACCATTATTCTGGAATAGAATATTCATATTATGTATATACAGGGTGCTTCTTTTCTACGTACACACAATAGTATCACGATATTCTTTGGACTGTTTCATGAAAAAAATTGTACTAACAAAAATTTCTATCGATCCTATTTTCGACGCTAGAGGAGGGCGTTAAAAAAATTGATTTTTTTGTTGGACCTTCAAATACAAAATCATGTGTAACTTTTTGTACACCCTACTTTGAAAAATTTAGTATTCTAGAGAATAACAGCAAATAAAATTACCTTTCTTTTCATATACTATAACAAATATTTTGAAATTCAGTTCTAAATAAAAAGTAATCCTGAAGTCAAAATTTATGACGAATTTTTTAAAAAATTTTGTGTATAAATTGGGTTCCTGAAAAATACATATTTGCACTACGAAAAAAGTTTTTGTTTTTGAAATCGAAGTATAAAAACGTTCTCTTTCAAACAAAGAAAACCAGATGATGATATCTTTATCCGTTATTGAGTTATCAAGGATCAAAGGAGTGCAGAAATGGTAAAAAATGCAAAAATACGTAAAAAAAATAATATTTCGCAATGAAAAAATTTTACAAACTTCATTTAGGCACATTCTTCATCGCTTTCGCGAAAAATCTTCATCGCTTTCTAGCGGCTAAACGGTTGAAATTACCCCCCTCCCTCTAGAACGATTTTTTGTTTGTCTCGGCGAGACCTATCTACTGTATGCCGGATGACCACCCGAAACCGGACACCCTGTATATATATATATATATTTTTATTATTATTATTATTATTATTAACACAAATCATAATAATTTTTGGTTTATCTTTCTTGTTGTATAATAAAATAAATGAATTAATTATAATAGCTAGTAATATACATATAATGAACAATTTAAATTAAAAACAAAAATTTAATAATAATAATAATACATATTTATAAATGTATGGCCTGGCCTGGCCTGCCTCTATTGTATATTTTCGATAAGTCGAATAAAAAAAAAAAAATAAAATAAAATAAAATAAAATAAAACTCAAATAATTATCAAACTAAAAAAATAATTCAAATCTTACGCTAAACAAATTCGATGATATTATCGTCATCAAGTAAATTTATTTTTTTGAAAAATTAATTAAATTTTTTCAATTCGTGGTTTTTTTCTTTTTTTGTTTGTTTGTTTTGTTTTGTTTTGTTTTGTTGACTGGCAATCGATATAATATGCACATCATGTAGTGGAAATATGAAAAGCCTACTAAAAATTCAATATTTTTATGTATATTTTTATTTATAAAAAAAAAATTGTTTTTCAAGTAAACATTATTGAATTTCCGTTGTAAATTGAAAATAAATTTTAAATTTGGTTCATATAAATTCAGTGAAATATTTTAATTAAGTTTTCATATAAATTTTATTGAATTTTTGTATAGTGAAAATTTTGTTTAGCCATAGTTTTACTAAGATTTTTTTTTTTTTTTTTTTTAGATTTACGATTCAATTGTTTTCTGATTATCAAAAATTCATGATTTTCGTAATTACAATACATTGAATAATTTATGTTATTGAAAACAGCAATAATATAAATTTTAGATAAAACATAACATAATTTTTAAACATAAATTTATTTATATACATACATATATACTATATATATACTCGTATATTATAAAATAAATTTTTACAAAAATCCAATGAGACTTTTCGTATTACCATCACAATAGTATATAACTGTAAAAGCTCATATTTTGAACTTTTGATATTTTCAAACATAAAAATTTCCAAAATTGCAAACTTTACAATTAATCTCTACTCTACTATAAGCTAATCTTCTAGTCATGATGTGTATGATGAAAACAATATTCTTTTGTTATTTTTAACTTTCTGTATTTCTATAAAAGCAAGTAAATTTTGTATGAAGGAGATAAAAAAAAATTTTTTTTTTTCTAAAAATCTGTGAAAGATTTTGATTTTAATAATTAGTTTACAATTATCAAACATCTATACTGTATGTATATAAAAGAAAAAAAAAAAAATCAATATTATTATTAAATTATTAATTCTGTGGTCATAAGGAAAAACCGCTTAAGTCGAAAAACGTGATTTTACAGGAGAACGTTTCAAAGATTTGAAGTTGATTATGAAAAATTTGGTTAAACCATTTTACAAGGTGTTGAGTTACTTTAATAAAATTGTAATTTACTTACTTTAATTAAATAATAAACTTATATATATTTAGGATCTTATTGTGAACATACAAGCAGAATATTTTATTTCTTATGTTAAAATAAGCCGATATTCCAAAATCAATCTCACCATCAAAATACATAAGCTATTATGGTTTCTGCATGTATCTTTGTCAATAAGTGTCGTACATTTACGAAATTTTGTGTGGTAACAGAACAAAGAACATAAAATATGAAAATGATAATAACTCACTTTTGTCATAACTCGACCTAAGCGGCTTTTTCTTGTGACCACATAATTGATATTTTTCGTGCTTACACAAATTTTAATTATTTTATGAGAAAAATTCAATTTTATTCTTTTCTTCAAATATGTAAATAAGATTAAATAAAATTGAACAAAAATTATTTTTTAGATGGGTTCATGTAAAGTGATTAATGGATATTCACCATAAATTTCTGTGTATTTATGATGACACAATCACCAAAAACTATCACTAAATTTTATCATTTCATTTTGATGTTGTGAAAGCATTTAAAATGTAATTTTTCTACTTTTTTTTAATATACTTTTTACTATTATTATTCTTCTTTACAATTACATTCAATATAATTTCTACCTAACTAAAAAATATTCATAATCACATGCAATGGCAATCGACTGGTACATATTTGCTATTGACTGTATATAATTTGCTTCCTTAAATTTATATTTATTTCATCACTTTTCCTTTCATGAACCCTAACGTTTTTTTTTTTTTTTTTTTTTATATTATATATTCTGTAATTGGTATGTAATTAAAATGTGTAGTACATAGCTAATTTAATAGTTTTTATTTTTCTCATTTTCAATAAGTCTTTTCTTTTTGTATGTATAGTTTTAATTTTTTCATCGATTCATTAATTAATTTCTTCAAATGAAACGTTCATTTTTACATTATGCATATTTGAACAAAAAAAAAAAAAAAAAAAAATTTATTCATCTCTTTTTGATTTAATATTATCTAAACCTAAATTACTGAGAATATGAAGTGCAGTCATAGCTGCGTTATCTTCTGATGTATCAGTATCATTTCCAGCTCCATGACATATTTGTGGTGGATCTGTTGATAATGTTACTATTGTTAAATATTCATTGTGATTACCTTTTGGATAATTTGAAAAACCAACCTAAATAAATAAAATATATTTTTAAAGTAAAAAATAATATATATGTATATATATAAATAAATTCATTATATTTTTTCATGCTTTACTTACTTTAAAACCAACAATTTCAGCCAAATATAGTAATTGATCTTTTGGTCGTACACCCTGTATAGTCCTGCTGATATTATTATTATTATTATTATTATTGTTGCTGCTGCTGCTGCTGCTACTGTTGTTGTTGTTATTATTATTATTCTGATTCTGATTTGTATTTTTTGTTGTATTTGGTATTTCTGTTGAATTTTTTGTTGTTTTATTATTATTATCAATACTGTTGTCATCATTATTATCATTTAATATCTCCTCTGGCAGTCTACATTTTTCGTTTGATTTAATACTGTTTTTGTTTTTATTTTGATGTTTTGATTTTTGTTTTGATGAATTCATATTTTTGTCTATTTAAAAATTAAAAATAAATTTTATTCATTTTATTTATTAATTGAGGATACGTCGTTTTCTTTGAATGTGAAAGTGGTATAAATCAATTATTTATTATATTACTATATACTAGCTTGTACTCGCGACTTAGTCCACACTGCCATAATCCGCTTATCGTTATTCTTTATAAACAGACAATGCTTGATAATTCGATTGATGAAAAGTTTAATTTAAAATATGTAATTTTATATAACAATAAAATACTAGTTTGAATAAACCAATATTCGAGATACATATGAAAGATAAGTATTGTTTGTTATTAATGAGAGCAGAGTCAAGTTTAAATATGTTCTTTGGAAATACTATTGCGACAATTGAAAAAAAAATCCAGGAATTCTATGTTTCTAAAGAAATCGATAATATTTGATAAGTTTTCAGATACTTCCAGAACATTTGAAAAGTTTCTAATAAGTT
Source organism: Villa cingulata (assembly GCA_951394055.1). NCBI lineage: Eukaryota > Metazoa > Arthropoda > Insecta > Diptera > Bombyliidae > Villa > Villa cingulata. The sequence goes on from OX596017.1 coordinate 10,722,029, forward strand.
CAGTGAAATTCAAGAAGTTTCTGTATATAAAGTTAACTTATATTATGTACAATATAGATTGTTTTTATCCAAAGTTTATCGTTTTACGACATAATTTTAGCTAAATAATAACCAATTTTTCATTGTCAGTTGTTTTCATATTGTAGAGAATGTCATTCCTCTCAAACTAATCAACTCTCATCATAATCCATAATAAATCAAGTCCATATTGTGTAGACGACAGTTTCATTTGTTTTAAATTTGGCAAAAAAAAAAAAAAAAAAAAATAGTCTGTCATTCTCGACTATCTATCTTCTCTTTACGATGAAAAAATTTCAACCGTGATCGGTTCAACCGTTTTCGATATTATCCCGAACAGACAGACAGACGCTCCAATTTTATTGTTCTTTTTTTTTTTTTTTCAAGATATTGTGTATGAAAACATTTAGAAAAATGATGGTATGTATTCGAATGGTAATGTAATTTAGCGTAAAAAATATTTAATTTTGCTTGTCTTATTCATGATGTCAATATAGAAGTGGTCGATTGTAAAATCCGCACTATTGATCGATCCATTCCATGTACCATTAATTTCCAATTAATTTGAAAATATTTTTGCGATCTGCAGATTTTGTATTTGAAGATTTCGTAAATTTGAAAATTAGAAAAATTTTGAAAATTGATATTGATGTATTTTTTTTTTTTGTTTTTAGTATGATGGAGATTGAATAATTTGGAATTATGTACAGGTTAACAGGCTTCCTGTTATTATTAACTAACATTTCATTCAAAAATTTACTTATACATACACTACTTTCAATGAAAACAAATTGAATACTATAAAACAAAACAATAAAAGAAAAAGTATCTTACCCTTATTTAAATCTTTTGAAGATGTTGCGGCTGGCGTCGTTTCTGGTTGTGTAGTTAATTCTGTTACAGTTTTTTGTTTCTTATTTAATTCTACGTCATTTTCCATAGATTCTGATTTATTTTTTTCATTGGGACATATATCACCGTCATAGCCCAATAATATAAGTAAATCTATATATAAATAAATAAAATTGAAAAAATAAATTTAAAAATTTAATTTAAAAAAAAAAAAAAAAAAAAAAAATTGTAGTCCTTTTTTTAATGTTTTAGTTTTAAATTAAAATTGGTATATTCGTACAATAGGATTTAGTAACTTACTTTTGGCAGCTAATTTTTTTGCAATTTTTTTATTTGGTCCAGAGCCTCTAGCTGTTTTTCCCAAAGCGGATACCTCCATAACAAATTCACGTTTTCTTGGTAAACCTTTTTCTCCGATCAATGCATAAATTGGTTCACGTTCCTTTGATGCTTGCACAATTTGTATTAATTTCGATATTGAATTAATATTTTCATTGCTTTCCGATGATTCATAATTATTATCTTTTATAATATTTTTACTTTTCTTCTTTATATTTTGCATTTTTCTTTTCATCATGTTTTTATTTGAATTCGATAAATTATCATTTTTATTACTAAATGATGATGATGATGGTAATGGTGGTAATTTTTTTAATTTTTCAAGCATATTTTCAGCAGCACGTTTTTTTGCTAGTTTCTTAGCATTTCCCTCACCTTTGGACTGTCCAAAAGAAAATGAAAAAAAAAAAAAAAGTTTTTTAAATATATAAAACACTAAAATAAAAAAAAAAAATTTATAAAAATAGTAAAAAAATTGAAATGTAAAATTTTGAAAGTGGAAAAAGGAAATGTAAAAATTTGATATCCTGAGGCTCAGTTCTCGTTTTGTGAAAATGAGAATGAGAACAATACTCAGTGAGAGTCCAAGAATCCAATATGTGCGATTCTTGTTCCGTGAGAAAGTGAAATTTTATGTTAAATTCTTTTCATATGAAAAAAATTATCTCATCATATTTTATGATAGTGAGAATCAATGAGTTAAAGATTGTCTTTGGATTTCTTGACAAAAAGTTTAAAATATATTTTTTACTTTATTACTCATACCTACATTAATATCAATACTAAAGTATAGTACGCAGATGGACCTGAATTCAGATTATCATATAAAAAAAAAAAAAAAAATGTAAAAATGTGGTGAATTCAGATACATTCAGGGAATAAAATTTAACGTTAATGATGTCAATTTGACATTAGCGAAGAAAATTTTCCAATATATATTCCATTCAGACACAATTTCATCAGCCTTTCTCATTAGTTGAAACATAATCAGTTTGCTTACAAAAATGAGAAATAAAAATGAAAATAATTTTTGACATCTCTCACATTTTCACTAAACGAGAATCGGCTCCCTGAATTTTGAATAATAATAATTAATAAAACTATACTAGTACGTAATTTAATGGGCCAATATATCATGTTCCATAGTTTCAAGATTAGATTAAAATTGTAAAATCTAGTCTAAGTAAAAAAAAAATAATAATTATAATAACTCACAATGATATCTCCTACTTTACAAACTGTAACAAAAGTTTTAATATGTGCAGGACCTTGCTCTGATTCCACTTCAAAAGTAACTGATAAATTTCTTTTCAATGCAGTCTCATGCACCAAAGATATTGGTGATTTTATATCAGCAATTGATGAATTATCATTATCATCATTATTATTTTTTATATTCGTATCTTTTGATTCATCAGATGATGGAGATACCGAATCCTTTAGAACTTCTAATGCTCTAAAAAAGAAAAAAAAAAAAAATAAATAAATAAAACAATAATTCAAAATTAATTTAAAATTTAAATATTGTATACCTTGAAGCTGCATCATGTCTTGCAGCTTGTGGCGTATCACCAATTCCTGTAAATTTTTGTTCATCTACCGTCAAAATAATTTTACACATTTCTGTTCTCGACATACCAGTTTTACATGATGTTGTCGTTCTTTGCTGTAAAAATATTTATTTTTATTTTTATAATTTTAAAAATCACTGATTATTTGTATCATATTCAATAAATTAACTGAAATTCATCTTACGTTCGCAGTATTGTATTTTGAAAATCTTTGATATCGTAAATGTGATTTTTTTGAATTGTTATTTTGTGTGTATGAATGATAATGGTGATCTGATAATTCAGAAGAAGATGATGATAAAGGCAAAGGTAATACTGTATCATACATATAAATTGCCTGTTTACCCAATTTCATTGCTAATGCATTTAATTCAACAGTTGGTGTAATATTTCCGATACCACCATTACGACGAAATTTTAATCGTGAAGATTTTATAGGTGGATGAGTATATTTCGTTTTACAAACTGCATCAGCAGCTGCAGAATGTTGAGCTTTTTTTATACTGGGTCCATCTGCAGTATATTCCTCGTCGCCTAATTTTAATGTAACTGTGAAACGTTTCGAATGTGCTGGACCATTTTCTTCTGTTAAATGATACTGATGATGTATCTGTGTATTTTTTAAAATAAAATAAACACAAAATATTTTAAATCAAACATTTTTCATTATTTTTCTATTATTATGAAATCGCGCTCACCTTATTATATCTAGCAAGCTCATTAACTAAACACATTGAAGTCTTGTCTTTTGTATATTTCAGCATTTCATTTGTCGGAATTGAAGATTTTACAATTTGAATATCATCATTGTCAATATCATTTCCATTTGCATTTTGATGATCATTTTCCGTCACTGCCACCGCCCCCGATTCTGATAAATTATGATCATCATTTTTCCCTACTATTTTCAAAAATTATCAAATTTCAAAATAATCTAATTAGGAAAAAAATCAATCATGAACAGGATGAATTTTAAAATATCAAAAAAAATTTTCGATTTATACAAAATTTATACAATGTTGCTGATACATTGCTTATTATATGTCTTTGCATCAAGAAAATTTTCGATGTATGTACTAGGTACTAGTTACTTAACTGATACATACAACCGTCAAAAATACGGTCACAATACTACATTGTTTTAAAAATTCGAACAATGTCAAAATGTTTGCATCGAAAAGGTATTTGATTTAAACGTTTTAAAACTCATCATTAATTAGTATATTAACAAGAAACTTACAATTTTCTAATGACAGCTTTTCATTCAATTGTATAGTAGATAATTGATCCTTTTCTGTGATACAATTTTTACCACTACTCGTATTCGAATTTGATGACGAAGCATTAACAATAGAAGAACTATTAACACTATGTTGTAAATTATTTAGTGAATGTTGCTTTCTACTTTTTTGTTGAGCACTGTTAGTTATTTTTTCAGCATCTTTATATATAAGATAAGGTAAACGTTTTGGTTGTTTTTCTTCTTGTTCTTGTTGTTTTCGTTGTTGCTGTTGTTGTTGTTGTTGTTCTGGTTGTTTATAAGATTTCTCAGATGCAACTGTTCTATTAATTTGAAGAGATTTCAATGAAGAGTCATGTGACATCGTAATTGGTTGTAAATGATTAGATGGCTGTTGTTGTTGGCACAATGGTACATGCGAGTATGATGTTGCAAATGCATCTTTTGATGTGAGCAACAAAAGATATTGCTGAGATTGCTGACCATTTTGTCCTGGTATATAATTAGATAGCTGCGGATTATGATTAATATGAGATTGAGACTGTGGTGAACAAGATGATGATAAAGAACATTGTTTTTGCTGCTGCTCTTGTTTTTGTTGTTCATTGTGACACATACTACTTGAAGATTGTTGCATATGTATTTTTGGCTGTTGCTGTTGTTGTTGATGAAGATGTGTTGTTTTTGTATTAATTGAACTAACTGTTGGTAATACGTTAATACCACTATTATTTGCATTAGTATGAGAGAAATTTTCATTTTGTGATTGTTTCGTTTGAGAATTGAACCCCTGAACCTGCTGTATTGGATGAATATGTCTAAAATTGAATTTATGATAAAGCAAAGAAAGATTATTACTTCTCATTATAATTATGTATGCATTTAACACTTGTCTACTATTCAAATTTAAAATAATAATTAAAGAAATTTAATTTAATCAAATTCATCAATTCATTTCGTAAAACTAATATGTATTGGAATTATTGTACGAAAAATTGTGTAGTTATTTTCATATGATATGATTCTTTAAAATTGAGTTTTGCATTGCTAAAAGAGTTTTGTAATGATCAAAATAAATGATTGTTAGACAGTCGCAAGGTCATCTGAACTATATGTGTATATGTATGTTGGCTGCATTAAAGTTTGCCAGCCAAACTCTCTCAATTATTGCCGAATCATAAAAAATGTATGTGATTTGCTGGCAATGTCATCCATAAAGATGAATTTTTGTTAAGAGAGATCTTTGAAATATCATACAGATACAATAATTAAATTAGCTACAACACTACAAAATCCTTCTTTAGCAAAATGAATGATATCACTAATATATCCTCGTATTCGTACATGTATACGTATGTATTGGAAAATTTTGTATTAATAGGTGTATTTTTATTTGATTTTACAATAAAAAAATTTTTTCAGAATTTTTCAATATTTTTTTAATAATTCAGTAGTTGTCGAAGCTAAAATCCTTAGCCATTGTAAGTATTTATTCATTAATTCCCGCCGCAGCCGAAGTTTAAAATTGTCCGTAGCTAGTATAATTAATCGATAGCCGTTGTAATTATTTTAAAAAAATCTTTTACAAGTAATTTATGTTATTTCTAAATTTTTAAATAAAAATTGCCATATTTATAAATGTCAAATGATAGTCATTCTAAATTTTGCAGAAAATTTTCTAATTGGAAATTTATTACTTTTTTTATATACATACTACAAATCTATTCAATCGTCACATCAATAAATCTTGACAATAGTAACTTTTTGCATTATCAATTGAAATTTATAAAATTTGTCAATATTAAGCCATCATAACTTGTTTCAGTCAATTTTTTAATATATCTGAAAACATGTAATGACAAAATATTACCATTCTACTAAATTCAAGTGTATCTGTGTACAAGTCACCACCTCACCACAGTCATCGAACATAGAACTATATTCAAGTCCCATTAGCATTACTATTACTACATCTACATATTTACCACAATAAGGGAAAACAATTAATTTCTCAATATGTATAGTAACAAATCAGTGATTAATATATTGATGGCCATTCGACGAATTTAAAGAATTTTTTAACCTTGAATATATTAGTTAAGAAATTCAATAAAATGAATTAAAAAAAAATCACGATGAAAATTAATCAAATGATTATGAATATAAAATAAAATCGAATTGACAGTATTTGTCTTTAATTCAATTTTATTATTTCATCACCATCATCATCATGAAAATGCACAATTGAATAAATTTTAGTATGAAATTTTTGTTCTCTTTTTTATGTTTAGGTCAAAAAACAAAATTAATAACATCTCACATAAATAAACACATTTATGTACCTATACAAAATAATAATAATTAAACATTTACCTAATTTTATGAATGGTTGATGGTTTTTGTGGACCATTTATTTTTGATGATGCTGAATTTGTTACTGGATGTTGATGACGCTGTTGTACATTAAATTTTTGTGATGGCGGTGGTGTATTAACAAGAGCAGTTGATGGACCAGCATTTACATCATCTGTTGATGGTCCAACATTTGGATAAAACATTGGTCGTGGTAATGGTGGTTGATGCATTTGTAATCTAGCTCCTTGATAAACAGAAATACTATTATATGGTGCACGTGTTTGACGTGATGTATTCGTATGACAATATATTTATATATAAATATATAGGTATATGTAATATTATATACTAGTTTGTTGCATTAAAATTTTAATTTTTTTCAACCTGTCAAGATAAAAAAAAATTAAATTCATATAATATCGTATATTTATACATTATTACATTTCTGTATTAAAAATATTATTTTATTTAAATATATATGCATTTTTTTTTTCAAACTTATATTTATATATAAAATATTTATAATTTTCTAAGTAATCAAAAATTGAAAAAAAAAATATACATGTGCATATTTTAAATAAAAATTAAAACGAAAATTTTCTACACGTATTTTTTTTTTTTTTTATATTTTAGTGATTTTATTTTTATCAATTAAAAAAAATCTTTTTAATCATACCTACAATGCTACAATCTAAATTTACAAATATTTTTGATTAAATATGTATGGATATTGTGTATTGTATAATGTACCTAAACGTTCATGGCATGGTTATTGGTTAGATGAATTCTTAATTTCTTTGTAGTACTGTACTAGTAATGTTTTTCTTTGAATATGCAAAAACACTATACAAAAAACGTGCATTATTTTTATAGTATTAATGTTTAAACACTCATGTATTTCAATGTACATATGTATGCATAAATTGAAAATCATGCAAATTTAAAATATAAAATACACATTATTTATTTTTTAGGCAGCACATTACTTTTTAGTTTTAGGGTTTTAGTCTTTTAGTTTAGTTAATAATAACCTTCATTTTTCTGTGCACAAGTAAAACACGCGGAACTAAAACATTGAATGTTTCCATCCAATATTATCCATATCCAATTTTCTTTTTTTAAAATCGTTTAAAATTTTTTTTATAGAAGAAAGTCAAAAAATAGCAATACTATAAGAGAATTACAGAATTTTATTTATTACTAAATACTAAGTATCAGTCTGACCAGTACCACCTCTCACGGTATTAAACGACTTTAAATTATAAAAATACGAAACAAACATTTAATTAAATGTGCAAAAATATCTACTCTACTTTTAAACGTCATTATAATATTACCTTTACTTTTACTCTTTTCCCTCTTTTTATTTGATTTTGATTTTATAATTTTTTAATTTAAAATCATTTAAATTATCTTATATAATGTATGTATAAATTTTCACTTTTTTAATTTCAGATTTTTTTCAGAAAATTCAGAAAATTTTTCAAAGTTTTTATTGTAACCTGTAACCATCATATTTTACTTTATATTTAGTTTGCAATTGCAATGCAGTTTGCAATAGAAGATAAAGATATAAATATATTAATACAAAATACAATACAATTTGTTCCAATTCCAATATGTTCTGTCTGTTACATATTAAAAAATTGAAATTAATTTAATATTTGAATTTATGTTAACCAGAGTTACCAGAGAGTACAGTACATCGATTATAAATAAAACCCTAGACATACCGGATTTGAAAGTACGTACTTTCGTGAAAGCACGTAAATTGAAAGTACATAGTGACACACCGCGGTTTCAGTTTTCAACTGTCAAATTAATTTTTCATATTTGTGAGTTTATTCAGGAAGTGATTTTTTTAATAATATAATAGATTACTCAAATTTGTTAATTTGCTACATTAATCAATTAAATAAATTGGGGCTTGAATAGCTCGATGGTTGTGTGTCGGTCTTGCGATCTTTGAGATCACGGTTCGAACCCCAGCCAGCGCACTACTCTTGCCCAAGTCGATCAATAATTTTTCCCATCAGCAATGTACACCAGTAACTGATTACTGATGATAAACTGGATAATAATGTATATCTGACATAAAATTACTGATCGGCGGTGCCATGGACTGAGTATCCGCGTGCACTTAATATATACTATATACATTTATGTATATATGTATATTAATAATAAAAAAAAAAAAAAAAAAAAATTAAATAAATTGATGATGTTAATGGAGCAATCGACGAATAAAATTGCATGTAAGCGTATAGAAAGATACTCACATGCAGTTTCATCTAAAGCGCGACGTAGAAGAATGCATATAATAACAACATACTAATGAAAAAATCAATTGTTTTAAAATTATGGTGCCTTGTAAGTAATAAAATAATAATAAATATCAATATTAAATGATATTTCAAATAACATATAGTAATTAATATTGTGTAATAGGAACGTAGTTCGAAATTTTTGGAAAATGATGTCCTTAAAAACGATGAGCAGAAATTCAAAAATTATTTCAGAATTTAAATTAAGGCTTTCGAATTATTATGTGCTTTATTAGAAAACATGAAAATAATAGACAAAAATTATAGGAAATGTGTTCCTTTAGAAAAAAGAATTGCTATTGCTCTGTATGCGTCAGGATCCTCTGCAGAATACAGAAGCATAGCAAATATATTTTATTATATTTTTCTTGAAAAATGTTTATTAAATATTTTTCTGATTCATCACACCACATTTGTCGTGGTTTGTATTGTCTTTTCATTTTTTTTTTTAAATTATTTACAAAATTTCTAATATTTTATTTTTCTCATTTTTATTAAAATATATTTTGTTAATATGTATTATGTATTAAAATACAATCTTTACCGATGTCTTCTAGTTATCAGGAATAAATATCAAGTGTCAACGTCAACTATGAAAATGACAGTTCACTGTTGCATTAATCAAAAAGGAACAGAACAAAAAACTAGGAACGATAGAGAAAATGAAACATTTTTAGTTCATATGCTCATATACAGATGGTGTTTTTATGTACTTTCAATCGAAAGTACGTAATTTTAACTTGCTTTCATTTCATCCAAAAGCAAGTTGAAAGCAATCAAAATATGTACTTTCGGGTGCGAAAGTACATATTTTTACAAAAGTACGTACTTTAAAGTCCAGTGTGTCTACGATTTAAAATATAAATAACCAACCATAGAAACACTCCATGAATTTTGACATTTCAAAATCTTGAACTTGGTACAGTTAGCAGTTATTTAAAAAGATTTGTCGGTTAAAAATACACATTACATACACCATACATTCAATTTTGAAAACGAAGATAAAAAAATTTTAAAAATCTAATTTGGCTTAATGTCAATTATTGTATTTGAAGATGATTGAAGATAATAATTTGTCAGCTGCATTCACTATCAATAACCATATCTACTCTTAAGTATGGTTAATTTTTTAACACTACATATATGTAGTTAAAAATAAACTACACCATTAAACATTAAACACAATTCGGAGACCAAAGAACGACGAACAACAACCTTTATTCATCAAAAATTGTTTAAACACATGTAGTTGTATGTAATTGCATTGTATATTATTGTATCGAAAAAAAATGATTATTTGTATATATTAAAATGTATGTATATTGTATTTGTATATTTTTTAATAGATTATATCATGAACAATGACAAAAGACAAAACAAAGCGGCTTTATAGCTGTGTTTTATGCATAAAATAACAGCGACTTTGTGTGATCGTTGTTTGTGGTTTGTTTCGTTGGATTGGAATTCGTTCACTCAGCAGTAACTCAAAAATAATTATTGATACTTGATAATACTGTGCTGTTTGTTGCTGTTGATAGGTTTGGTATGGAATTTGAAGTGTGAAGTGTGGTGAAGGTATGAATACGAATGAATGGTGAATGTGAGATGAAGTGAGTGATAACTTGATAGTTGACACATGCCATGTCACGAAAAGTTTATTATTTTTTAATCGACTACTTGTGGTAAATCAAAGGTAAGTGCAAATGTGTTTTTAAGTTTTTCATAATAAATAAATTAATAATTTAAAAGGTTTACATTTGAACGTAATTCGCGGTCTCGCGGACGAGCTGTAGTGGTAGTGCAAATGATAAAGGGTTTCTCTTTCATCAACAATCTGAAAAAAATTCGCGGCGCTCACCTTCCCATGAAAGGATACACCCATAGAAAAAACATTTGTTTTCCTTTTTTGCCAATATCTTCATAACGGTAAATGATAAAAATGTGGTTTATGTTTATGGCTTAAAAGATGCGTTTAAAATGTTCTATATTTTGAAAAAAACATTTTTTTTTAAAAAGGTCCTAGTAGAAGGATAATAAAGTACATTTTGTGTTTTTTGTATATTTTTATTTGTGTGTGTGTGTAATACATAGTCATCATCAATCAAGAAGAATTTTGCCGAATTTCACGACGTTCAACCACTGTTACAACAAGCAAGATCAACCTTACCTTGCACAAATGCATGCATTTGATTTGTCGAAAGCAAATCTGACATTGTGTGTATCATTTCATAACATCATACGTAAATCATTTGTAACTATAAAAATATAAACAAAATGTAAATAAATGCTAATTAATTTTAGCGAAATTTTTTTTTTGATTGATGATAGCTAGGGCTACATATATTACACACACATACACATAAAAACAAATAAACATCACTTACCGTTATGAAGATATTAGCGAAAATTAACAACATTTTTTTTCTTCTACGGGGTGTATCCTTTCAAGGAGAGGTGAGCGCCGCGAATTTTTTTCAGCTTATTAATGGGGGACACCACCTCTATCATTTGCACCACCACTACAGTCTGTCCGCGAGACCGCGAATGACCTTAAAATGTAAACCTTTGCCATAATTTTTTAAAAACAATTATTTAAAATATTAAATTTATAACTTTCATCTAGCCATGTTTTTAAAGCTAAAACGCTCACATTCGCATACAGATACAGAATATAAATCATGGTCAAAAATTAATCAAAATTGTAAAGCGTTAAAAAAAAAGTTTAAACAAGAAAAATTATTAAAAGAACTTGAAAAAATGGAAAAATTAAATGAATCATCTAATGGATCAAGTGTATCATCTAAATCTGTGGTTGAGCAAGCAACTAATTGTGAATTTATGTCCACAATTAGTATTGCAGTGCCTGGTTCAATATTAGAAAATGCCCAATCTCCTGAACTTCGATCATATTTAGCTGGACAAATAGCAAGAGCTGCATGTATATTTAGAGTTGATGAAATTATCGTATTCAATGATTTTACAAAAACTTCACGAAAAAGAGTACCATTTGAAATTTCGAATTCCACAGACACAGATCTTTCTGATCCGGATTTATATAATTGTCTCCACTTGGCGAGAATTTTACAATATCTTGAATGTCCACAATATTTAAGAAAATTCTTTTTTCCATTACACAATGATTTAAAGTATTGTGGTCTTTTAAATCCATTGGATGCCCCACATCATTTACGACAACAAAATACCTTTATGTATCGTGAAGGTGTTGTGACCGAAAAGACAACTAAAGAAGGAAAATCTGGTAGCTATGTGAATGTTGGACTATTTAATGATATTTTAATCGATAAATCACTTTTGCCTGGAATACGAGTTACTGTACGAATTGATGATTATGGAAAAAAGCAAGGGAATGGTAAAAACATAAAAGGTGTTGTGGTATCACCGAAAGAACCACGTATTAAAACAGGTGTTTATTGGGGATATACGGTACGTATTGCAAATTCATTATCAAATGTATTTACAAAATGTCCTTATAAGGATGGTTATGATTTAACAATTGGAACATCTGATAAAGGAACAAATATAAATGAAATTCATAATCAATCATTGAATTATAAGCATGCATTAATAGTTTTTGGTGGATTACAAGGATTAGAGATTGCATTGAAAAATGATCAAAACTTAAATTTTGATGATCCTAAATTATTATTTGATAATTATATAAATGTAATACCATCACAGGGATCGCGTACAATACGTACCGAGGAAGCTATTTTAATTACATTATCAATATTAAATGAAAAATTGAATCCAAAATATCAAGATATTAAATTTGATCTAAAAAATTTAATTCCACAAAGTGAAGACACTGGAAAAAAACAATATCATCAAATTGATGCCAAAAATGTATTAAGTAATACCGATTTAAGTAGATTTTAAGATTGGTGGTACTTGTACATACATATATAGTGCAGTATATGTAATAAATGATAGATTTCTGATGGTTACAGCGAATGAAATTCATCAAGTTCATGCAGAGTACTACATTTATATGTTAAGTACATATGAATTAATAAAAGTAAGTGTAAATTTCATTTTAAAATAAAATTTTTTGACAACGACTATCCAATAAAGAATTATGATAATTACTTATGTATATTCATTAAATTTTTTAATATTCAATTATGTAAAATTTTATGTGAAAAAATAAAAAAATATTCATAACTAAAATATTTACATCAAATTTTTTGAATAAAATTTCGATAAGTATTATGTAAGTTGAAAATATGTAAAGTGAATAGGAATTTAATTTTTGTCTTGATTGTAAGATTCGAATAATATACAATATTATATAGTTTTCTAACTATTTCTTCCTTATAAATATTGTGTACAATTGTGTACATTTATATATCAGTGGCGTGCGGTGACTAAGAACAGAGGATGTGCTGTGAATGTAACCAAACCAAACGCATATGTATGTATGCCCAGGATTATGCACAGACAGAAAGCTAAGCTGAACTGAACTGAACTTTATCAGCTAAGAATGAAACAAACAAATACGCAATGCATTTAAAGCAATATAATAAGTAGCATATGTGTGCAGTGTGTATATCAATAGCGTAACTGAACTTATCTTCAGTGCTAATTTTTCGGCTGCTGATATTTGCAGTTGCTTGCTGTTTGTTTCGATCAGCAGCTGAACTTGCTGATTGTGAAATAAGTATTACGTATTTATGGTATTACCACTAAGTATATATACGTAATATAATTGATTTAATTTCACTTGTAGAATAAGCAACCATAACCTCCGCCAACCTCCGCTTTCTGTGTGCGCAGTCAATTATTTTCTTGCTGAGCTCTGTTGATCAGTACTTCTACTTATAAGTTCAGTTCGGCTCCGCTTTCTGTTTGCGCGTAGCCTATAACAGCCTACATATTTGATTTGAATACAACATCTTCAAATCTGCTTTCTGCGCTTATGACCGAACGCCCATGCTATAAATATATGTATATTAATAACTAGTGTGTGCCTGCGACTTCGTCCGTCATAGAGCGATAAAACGAACCACGATGTACAGAATAAGGTGATCCCGAGCGAAGAAGCTATTTGTAAAGCTTTATGTTATTATATTTTGTAATTCAATTACCACGATCAACCACGATTATCAGTTCATTTAGAAGAAAAAACTTTTCATACATTTTATAGATTTTTTTCAGACCTTCATCTGTTTAAATCAAATTTTTATTGTTTTAAATAATAAATTTTGGAAAAAAAAAGTAGCCTATTATTCGCGGGAGGAATTCATCTTTCAGATAAAAAAAAAATTCCATCAAGATTGGTTCAGCCGTTTTCGAGATTACCCCGGACATCCAGACAGACAGACAGACGCACCAAATTTATTTATAAGATAATACTATTGAAAATTACTCGCATTATTATATTTGAAAACATAAAATATTGTCAATCTATTTATTAATTAATGCCGCTTCTACATTCAATGCAGTGACTTCAACTTCGACTTTGATTTAATGCATATGCAATGTATTAAAACTTCTACATTCAATGCAGTAGATTTGACAGCTATTTTTGCATCAATTTTAACTTTGAGAAAATTCAATGTTGCAGTTGCAGTCTATTGCATCTAGGATAGGATGACAACATATAAAACGAATGAAATTTATACATGACAATTTTATAAAACAAATATAACAACATAAAAAAATTAAAACAATTGTATAGACAATAAAATAAATAAAAGAATATAATAATAATAAAAAAGATAAAATAAAATAAGTTCAATTTACTGACCTCAAAATATTTGTTAATGTGCTTTAAGAATGCAGTAAATTCGAAAGTTGAAGTCACTGCATTTAAAGGTCTGAATATAGTTAGTCGTCACTGTCACCGTCATTTTTCAAATACATATATAAATTATTACAATTTACAAATTAATGCTTGAATTAACAAGACGAGTCCAACCATATTAGGTCTTAATGTAGAACCGGCATAACCGTTTGATGATTGGTTATTATAGTGTGCGACGAAATTAAGCTAAAAATTTCATCATATCAGATTGCATTTATTTTTATATTATCTTTATCTTTGACTAATACACACAACTTTCGAAAAAAATAATAAAAACAGTTCTTTATTTATTTATTTTTTCTTTTTTATTGAATTAAAGATTTATTTTTCTTATTATCTTTTAAACAAAAATCAATATTATTTGATATACTTATTTATAAATTCTTAAATATCATAATTAATTTAAAATTACATATTCACAAAATTTTAATTTTAATACATTATGTACAATATAAATACATAAGTACTTAAATGCAAACTCATACGAGATACTAGTAATTTTATTCGTTTCTCATTGATTTTTTTAACAGATCATCATACCCTTCAAAGATAATTTTTTAACAAAGATATAATCAATTTATTAAAATTATAAACTTTACAAACTGGAAAAGAAAATGGAAAGGGGTACCTAAACAAACCTATACATATATTGTATCTCTCTATACAGACAGATAGAAGTAATTTATCTTAACTACGGCAGGCATCTTAAATCATATTAGCTGGGTTGTAATTGTAATTAAACGAAGTGTAATAAGGAGTTTTATTTTGTTTTTAGTGCAAACACTTATTGGATTAAATTAAATTTATACATGCATTGCTGACAGATTTTGACTATGGTAGATGTAGATATCAAGTTATGATATGAATACAAATACGTGTGCTATTATTAGTTGACAATTACAGATACATATTTTTATACCACGAATTTCACAGAATTATTTTCATTATTTTTTTAAACAAAATTAAATTATTATCTAAAGTTTACGTATAAAAATTTAACTAGTAATAAATTCCAATGAATTACATACATGTACCACCACCATACAAGTACTTTGGCAATAGATTTAAATTCTTTTGAAAATATATTTAAAATAAAAATGATTTTTAATTTATCACAATTACATATACCATACTTGTATATATAAAATTCTTAAATAAATTATTTATGAAATTTTATTTTATTATACATTTACTTTAATTTTTATGGTAGTATATAATGTACTCGATATTTTATTTTTACATAAGCGAAATGCTACATACACATACATACATAATAATATGTATATAAAATTTTTCTAAAAAATTTTAAATATAAAATCTTTTTTTATATTTAATTGTAAATGCTGTACATAATGTAATACTAATTATATTTAAAATTTTTATATATTTCATTAATGAATTGAATACAATACTATCATAATTTACTAATAAAAATAGAGAATTGCTGCCACCACGACCAATATTGCATAATGAATTTTCACAGCATGATGTGCATGCATATAATTTTGTCCTTTCACCGATAACAATGCAACCAGATTCACATTTAACAGCACATTTTCTTTCCAATGACCACATTTTTGGACTACTTGTTGAATTTTCTGTACTAGTTGTGTAAGAAAATCGTTTGACCTAAAAGAAAAAAAAAAGCAAAACAAAAAAAATTAAAATAAATGGTATAATGCATATTATAGAACATTCTCAATTCAATTCTTTCATATTTCTACTTTTTTTTTTTTTGTCTTCTCTATAATAATTTCTATGTTCAGGGTCCATACTCTATACTATAGGCATGTCATGATGTCAAACAAAATTCGTTAATTGTCATTATAAATATTGCAATCGACATGACACATTTTAAGGATTGCGTTATTGTTGTTACACTGTTTTGATCTTTTTGTAAGATCATTATTTTGTTCTCTAGATTTCATTTTAGTTTACTACAAATAGTATAGATGATTTAAATTCAGAACCGTATATAAAATACATACTTGTTAATTTTTGTCCGTTATTAACATTAAATATTGTTTTTTTTTTATAGGATATTCAAGGATTTTACTTAAGTTAATATATAAATTTATAATATTAAATCTAAAAATTTTGCTTCGTATATTTTATGTTAGATACATTCCTTATAATACAGTCTAATCCTTAAGTGATATTTTTTATTACTTGATAAATGATCCTTATCTAATTGTATTTTCAAAATAAATTAAAATTAAAAAAAAAAAATTTGATACTTTTTACAATTATTTTACTTCTTTTACTTCGATACAGCCAAATATGTTGCGCAAACACGGAAAAATATTTAGATACCTACATCAGCAAATTGATAAAATTATTGAAACAAATTCGATTGAAAACGAGTCAAAATTAACAAACAAAAAAAAAAAGGTCATGTCATTGTAATTCACTGTGCATAGTCATATCGTAATAATTATACTTTTTGTGTAATTCTTCAAATTATTTGTATTGTATTGAATGAAATTATTGTTCATTACAAAGCTTTCTTTCTCTCTCTCTCAAGCAATGTAAAACTAAAAATTCTAATTCTAAACAAGCATAGCATTTATGAAAATCAAATAAATTTACACAATTTTTCTCATAATAATCTCAGAAGTTCTATACGAGGCAGGACAAAATGATGTTATGGTTTTACTTATCACAAAAATGTAAAAAAAAAAAATCATTTACGTATCAAGGATATTTGATTAAAGAAAATTAATTCAAAATATAAAAAACAAAAAAAAAAAAATATCAGATAATTTTTTCCCAACCCAATACTTGTACAGGGTGTCCGGAGTTCGGGTGCAGGCATTTCACCAGTCGATAGGTCTTGCTGAGAAACGAAAAAACCCATATCAACTTTCTTGTTAGACTCACAGTTACATTTTTTTCCATAACTCAAAAACCACGACAGATAATTGAATAAGATAAATTGCAAATGAAAGGCAATCCATTGGGCAATATTTTAATTAAAGAAAATTAAAAAAAAAAAATATGACAAAATTTTGAGATATTTGACCTTGAACTCAAAATGTCGCATTTTTTTTTTCATAAAAATTTGAATTTGATGTACCATATCTTTGGCATCACTGGACCGATCTGTACAATTCAAGTATCAAAGTAAATACTGATTGATTAACTTTCCATTGAATGCAAAATAATTCGAAACGATCAACAATTTCGTGAGTTATGACAACAAATAGGAAACATCAAGTCACTTGACATTGAAAAAAAAAAAAAAAACGTCTGAGCCCCTTAGATCTTCACCCGTTGATATTAGAACCCCCCTGCCATACGATTTTTTTCGTCTTTCAGCAAGACTTATAGACTGGCAAAATGCCTGCACCCGAACTCCGGACACCCTGTATTGGTACATTCTATAATACATAATACATACACATAATACGTATGTATATAGTCCATAATAATAAATTTTTTAGATACATATATAAACATTATTATTATTATTATTATTATTATTATTATTATTTACCATACAAACAAATTCATCAGCTTTACATTTTTTTACTAAACTTGAACTGTTTGTTAAAATATCAGAACACATTTCACCATCTTCCATTGTATCACATACATAACACCATAATTTATTAATTTTTTCGGCAGCTGCTTGTGTTTTATGAACAGTATTTGTTAGCGATTGACAATATCCTGTTTTTAATTTTTCCAAATAAATATAATTGAAAACAAAAAAAATTAATTCATATTATAAAATTTTTTATACAAAAATTAATATAATTTGAATAGAAATTTATTGATTTTTCAAAGATAATATCATCTTACCATCTTTATATAAATTTAATACTATTAATAAAATTAGATTCACTATCATTTTATTATCTATATATAGATATATTATACCAATTTATATATTATATCTATTTATATATTTAATTTTTAATTGTTCACAGATATATCCATGTAAATTAAGTTATATTTAAATTATTTATTTTTATTTTTAACATTTACAGATATTATCACCATCATTCAAAGAATACTTAATAGATTTTTGGATTTGAACAATTTTGAAAAAAAAGAAAAAAACATTTTTTTTTTATAAATTTCATTTTATAATAGATAAAAATATTTTAAAAATATATTTTACTTTTTATTTTTTATTTTTAAGAATAATTTATAAAGTAGATAGCAGTCCAGAGAAAATTTACACTACAGATTGTGATTTATAATATCTAATATCAAATAAAAACCAAATATTTTATTACATATACACCATTTAGATACAATATACCCGCGGTTACAAAAATTACATCATCTTAAATATTCACATGAGATTATTCGAAGAGGCGCGCGACGCAATCAATTATTATTCTTGAATTATGCTACAATTTTTTAAAACGATTATCTAAAATCAAATTTATTAAATATCGATCAACATGATCTATTGTAATTCTTTTTAATTCGGATCCTTTTTTCATATTTCAACAGTTTTACAATGTTTTATTTTTTAAATAATTTTTCAAAAATTATTCAACTGTGGATTGATTATGAATTTTTTTTTCTGCCATTGTCATTGACTGTAACTGTAAGTTAATCCAATATTAAAATTTGATACATATATTATTTTACATTTATCACATTAACATAATTTTTCCTCTGATTTCATTCTTATATTTATGTAGTTCACTTGTGATTAATAACGTGAATGAATGCGACAAAATCACATATGTATATACCTTTTCCCTTTTCTCTTTTTTCGTGAACTTATCCAAATGTACTATCTTATCTAGGTGAAAAAAGACACTTTAAGGAAACAAATAAATTCTAAAAATTTACAATTTCATATTTTATGAGTGATGGAGTTTTTTGTGACTGCGAGTGTAGATATATAACATTTTTGTCATTGTTTGATTAACTTCATGTACTATATCATTGGTCCTATGGTACTATTTTATATTACACTAAACACACACACACACACACACACACACACACACACACACACACACACACACACACACACACACACACACACTATAAAATTTTTTCATATAAAAGGCTCGAGTTGAGCATAGAGTAGCATGGAGCAGTAGTGTAGTGCTATTCTGGCAATAAATCGAAAATAAGAAATTCCAAATAAAAAATTTCAGCTGTTTTGTTACGTACATACTGTATGGTAAATTAAAATTGCGCAAGTCCAAATTTTATTTTAATCAATTTACATTGAATCGAAAAAGAAGACTACACTTCCTGAAAAAGACAAGATATCTAGCTTCAACTTTGCAAAAGAGAACATGAATTGAGCCAGTGTAGTGTGTAGCAAAATGTCTTCTTTAGTGAGAAAAAAAAAATTTAATTTTGATGATGATAAGATAATTGACATGATAAACGGTTGCAAGAAAAACTCGAATCAGTTGTGCCTCAGATCAGATGAAGGGTCCGTAATGATTTGTATCTTCGGCAAAAACAAATCTTGCTTGGGTTCCTTACCAGAATGAATTTAAAAAAAAAAAGGCAATTACACGAAATCCCTGACGACAAAATCCCCGACGACATAATTCCTGACTACAAAATCCCCGACGACATAATTCCTGACTACAAAATCCCCGACGACTAAATCGCTGACGACAAAATCCCCGACGACAAAAACGCTGACGACAAAATCTCCTTAAAAAAATTATTGAAAAAAAAAATTTGTTTGCAATTTGTATCTTTACAATTTTAATATAATATGTTACATTTTTGCGTGTCATTCTTGCGCAGGGTGCCATGTTAATTTTTTCTGTATTTTTCCGATTCTACTGGAAATTATGAAAACAACTTTTAATACAAGAATAAAATTACTTTTTTTTTAGATATATATATGGATAAATATATAAAAATATACATATACTCCAACTTCATGCATATTTAATTACATATGTTATTTTGTATTTATTTTTAGGAATAGTAAATATTTTATCATTTAATAAAAAAAAATATTTTGCGATTTTGCGGTCAGCGATTTAGTCGTCGGGGATTATGTCGTCAGCGATTTAGTCGTCGGGGATTATGTCGTCAGGGATTTAGTCGTCAGCGATTTTGTCGCGGAGATTATGTCGTCAGGGATTTCGTGCCAACCCAAAAAAATGCATAAAACTTTTAGAAAAAACTTATAGTAGAAAAATCCAAAGAATTATGCGAAATTTGTTTCATTTTTCAATATGATGATAATGCGACTATCCATATTTCAAGAGAGGTCAAAGAATGTTATGTTCAAATGTTTTCTATGAATTTTTTATCTATATAAAATCAAATACATAATCCACAAAGTAGGTAAGTTCAAAAATGCATCGATACATGATTCAGCTTCAAAATTCAAAATGCTGAATTGCGTATTGATACCCTATTCTGAAATTTTAAAACAAGAAATAATAAAAAAAAATGAAGTACCTACCTAAATTACATGATTTTAAAAGTGTAAATATAAATATAAATAATCAGACTTAAATTCACTGATAATCGTCACACTCACATATACATATTACAGCTTATTTCAAGCATAAGTAGTAAAATTACATAATTCCAGTCCAGTTTCTGCCTAAAAAACAAAAAAATGCTATATAATTTTTTTTAATTTTTATAAATTTCACAAATATGTATAGTATTTCATTTATATTAAATTAAAATTTTTTGATTAAATGAAATATTTGGTTTGAGCACACACAATATGAATTTAAATAAATTGTATGTTTGGTATTAGTGAATATAAAATATTTGTTTAAAAAAATATATAAAATATAATTTATTTTATTTTTAATGATTGTAATAATTGTAATAATAATATTTATTTTGCAAAAGCATCGGGTGCAACAAAACTATTTTTTTTTTTTTCTTAAATGAATTTTCATAACAAATTAAATTAATTGAGATTTTAGTATAATATTTACTTATATTAAATTACATATTTGCATTACATTTAAATTAGATTACATAATTGGACTACATTGAAAAATATTTAATTTTTATTAGAAACATTTTTTTTCTGATTTTTTTTTAATCGACCTAATTCTTGGCGTATCTGAATAATAACTTCAGTTAATGCTTGCGGATTAAAGCCAGATTCGATAAGTTTTATACATATGTCTAAAGTATCTTGACTAAGATTTGTATTTAAAATTTGTGACATTCTGAATAGAATTGAATTAATTTCCTGCAATTCTGAATTATTATGATGATCATCACCGATTTTATGCATCATGTAATAGTTATAAAGTTCTTGACCTTGCTTTGGTTCTCGTTGTTTTTGCTGATGATAATCTCCCTGTGACTGTGACATTTTTATTATTAAATTTTTAATGTTCTTGTTATCAATTTAATTTAATTTATTTTTACTGAAACTGTTGAGTATTTACATATAAACTTAACATTATTATACAGAATGGCTAACTCAATATAAAAGATAATTTTTCACTATTATTACCTATTAATTTAATATTATCTTAACTAACTTATAGTTATAGCAAGATATAACACAGTGTGTGTGTATATTTTTTAGTTATAGAACGTATAAATACACAATTTAAATACATATAATATGCTTAACTTATAATAATATAGGGATTGGTCCCGATCCTGGGTCTCATAATAGTTTATATTATAATATAATTTAGCTTATCAATTTGATAATAATATGAACTTGACTTGACAAATTTATTTATTATTAAAAAATTATATTATATTAAAATTAGAAACCTAAAATCTAATGTCAAAATAATTAACGTTAATAATTTAATACCCAATAGCCAATACCAAAGCATTTATATAATAATTATACAAACACAAAGCACGCAATTCGCAAAGCAGAATCACTTATACTATTTTCAGAAATCGAAGTCAGTACAGGCAAGATAGGCATGCTTTTCTATATTCTTTCACATTGCGTTTGTATAAATCTGTCCCGTGTGTGGGGTGATCAGATCTCAATTTAAATCCGAGGGAAATATTTTAAATTGTATATTATGAAGGGCTGCAGTTTGCAAACAACTTTTTTTTTAGATTTTACAAAAAAACAGGTAATTTTGTGACATTTTGGGAAATTTTATGAAATATGTTCATTTCTTTACAAAATAACATATAATAACAAGCTGATTTGAATAATATGATAGCAATTTGTATTGTAAATAATTTTCTTTCTTATTCTAAGAAAAGACAAAACAAAAAATAAAATTCAGAATGTAACGGTAACGTAACGAAATCATTAACAAGTACATAAAGGAAACAAAATAGAAGAAAATGGACAAATAAACAAATATGAAAATGAATGTATGTACGTATGTATACAAAATTTAATATCAAATTGATACTGAACACATAATTTTACAAATAAAATTAAAAATACTGAATATGGTTTAATCAAAAATTCATATTTTTTTTATAAATTTAAGCAATACTCCCAGTAGCTACGGCAACCCTGAATTATCATCATTTTCTTTTATGCCCATCTTCCCGCTGACACGAATCAATCAACATTTTATACTTTGAGTGGACATCCGCTGCGCAACGACTTCATATTTTATATAGTTCGGTTTTTTATTTTTCATATAACCAAAATGGTGTTAACTGATTAAATCAATTGCCTTCACGCTGTGTGATAGGCAACATCAAAGGGGATGGTGTATTTCTTTTTCCCAAAAAAAAACAGGGTGATTCATTATTAGAAATGAAAAAATCAGCAAAAAAAAATTAAAATTTGTCTTAAAAACCGAACATTTTTATGATATTTTCAAATAATGCTACTTTTTTATCAAATATAAATTTACAGGAATGTGAAATTTGTACACAATCTCCCTTTTAAGAATTATTTGTGAACAAAATTATAAATTTATTTATGCACAATTTGGAACATCCTGTTAACATATTTTAAAAAGTACCTTCTTCTGGGTTGACAGAGATATATTATTCAGAATTTCCTACAAAATATTATATGTGAAGTTATCAGAACCTCATCGGGTAACTATTTCCATAAGCACAATACTGACTTCGATTTCTGAAAATAGTATAGTACAAGAATAGGCATCATGGATTCATGGAATAATGAACAATGTACATATTTCCTTTTTCCTATTTAATTCATGTAATTTTTTATACTATGGATGATGGTGTAGGATAGGCTAAGGGTATAGGGAGAGATAGGCGTCGTATAGGAGGTATAGGCGAGAAACACAACAAAAATATAAATTTTTTGCTTCATCTTCATGTATAGGGATATTTAGTCAAATGTTTAGTATAGTGACAGTGAGTGTCTGAGATCTGAGTGATTAGTGAAGTGACAGATGAATGTTCATGGTGGTTCATGGCACTGATCAACAACTAACAAGATATGACACTCTTTTTTTTTTTAAATTTACCAACAAACATAAATATTTAAAAATAATAAAATAAATCAAAATTCAATTTACAAAAACAGTACAGAATTAATGTACTTATTTCAAATCCATATTTCCTTATAAACCGCCGTAATGAAGAAAAGATACAAAACAATATATAAATGTGAGCAATACAATCATATTGTACATGTATACGATTTTTTCATAATGCATTATTTCTAAAGGCGATCTGGAACTTTTTCACTGTGTTAGTACTGGTTAGGTAGACGATGTAAATCATAGGGAAAATTGAAACTGATACGCAGATGTTTACATTTTTTCATAATGTATTTTTAAAGGCGATCTGGAACTTTTTTTTTGACTACCTGACGCGTCATTATATCAAGATATAAGGTGATTCATATAATTTCTGAGAATTTTGAAGACAAAAAAAAGTTTATTTTGTTAAGCTATATTTTAGAGTAAGAATTTATTTTATAATTAAGAAATTTAACAAAAATGTAAAAATATTTGATAGCAAACACAAAATTTTAAGTGTATTGCATTTACAATTAATTTTGTTTATTTTAAATAAAAAATTTTTAATAACAAAATTTGTACTTTTTTTTAATGAGTATATCCTGTAATAATGTTACATTTTTTAAAACGGTTGGTGTTTCAGTTCCATTTTTTTTGTCTCTTTTTCGTACAAAGGCTCTTAATTACTATCGACTTTTAGCAAAACCGTTAAGGCCGAATGAATAACGGGACAAAGGTCATGAGAAATTTTTGCTAACACGTGCTCAGTGTCACATCTTATTATAGTTGTTGATCAGTGGTTCATGGCTTGTAATTTCTTTTTCTAACGCGTGTTAAAGATTCCTCATATATATTGTTTTTTTTTTGTTTACATTATACATATCCATGTGTTAGGGCACATTTACATTGTCTTTTCTTGCTTTCTTATCTTGTTTCAGGACTGAACGATAGCATTTACATTATATCCATTATTGCTTTCTTGTTCATGTTTCATGTTCATGTCGTATATTTTTATATGCGATGACTATTAGTAGTATTGCCATATACTTATAATATGATTTTCATTCTTACTTTCATGTTTGACATTTTTCATTAAAATTAAGTTACCAATTCGATTGTAATAAAAAAAAAAATAACTAAAAAAATATATATACACATACATTTTTATTTTAATTGATTATTAATTGATTATCAATTATTTAAATTGATTATTATTGAGTATTATTAATAACCTATAGCAGTATTGCATTTTTGTTGATGGGGAAACATTGTACTAATTTTGATCATTAACATACTGGCAACACAAGATTCATGAAAGCAAGAAAGTAAACCACCTCTGAGTTGGTTTGCTTTCTTGTTTCCTCTTGTCTGGCTCTTCTATACCATTCTTCTAAGTTAATGACGTCACGTTCTTGACTTTCAAGATAATGTAAATGTCGGCTTATGATGACATAATTTTTGGTAATTTATGGTAAAGTAGAGATCACAGAATATAGAGGAATATTACTTACCTGCAATCCTGCATATGTAATATAATGTTAAATAATTTTTGACTCTGAAGTGAAGGTGTGATTATATTAACACAAAATTTAATAATTTAAATAAATATTTATATCATTTTAATATTTAAAAATAATAGAAATAAAAGGAAAAATTATGAAAAATATAAAACAAAGATTTTTAATCAGTGAAAAATAAAAAAATTAAAAAAAAATTAATAAATAAATTCTCTGTAATTTTCTTAGCTTCGAATTTTAAAATTATTAAAATATCTTTATAAAATAGTATTATTAATTATGCTATATATAAATATGTTTTTTATATTACATATTTTTTTACATTATTCAATTTATAATATCATTTTATGAAACATACTGTAATAAAATTAAAATTCAAAGCGATATAAATACAGCTTCTATTATTTCTATTATTTATATATTTTATATTTCAATTTATTAATTATTGTATATATTTTCATTCATGAAATAATATAGGTTGACCTACTGAAATATATTCAAATTTTTTTTATATGCTATCAAATTTATTATTTCCAATTAATTAACCCTATGGCAAGTCATATAAATTAAATTAAAAATGTCGGAGCTCACATATACTAACTAATAAATCTTCATTTCTCTTTCTAACTAATTTTCCTATTTAAATTTGATTTTCTGTTTAGTTTTGTAAAATGCCATGTCATTGCATTTGTGAGAAAAAATTTTGAGGTTATCGAAAATTGAAAATTACTATGAACTGTCATTTCTGTATATTCTTCTATATTCTGTGAAGATGAACTGTGAATGTGATTTACTAATAAAATTCCATTTCTCTTACTAATTTCAATATAGTAATATAATGCTATATTACTGTATTATTCTTAAATTTTATTAATGTAAAACTAAACCAAAAATTCCATAATTTCCGTTCACATGAAAAATGCAAACGTAAACGTTAGCATTTTTCATGAGAAAAGAATAATTGAGAAATTCACAGTTTATGGAATGCAATTCCTATCTTTTTCTTGTTTAGAGTAAAAAAACAAAGCTTTGTTTAGAATAATAATTATAAGATTATTAGTCAGTCAGAATTTAGCCTCCAGACAAGATAGTTAAAATTAAATTTTAGTGAAGATTAATAAATGTTGGTTTCTTCTTAAAACTTTAAAAAGGTGTTTTATTTCAAACATTGAGAATACAAAGGAAATTTAATTTAAATAATAATTTAACAACAATTAAATTATTAACTGGCGCAGTCGGTTAAATCGTGCAATAACACGACTTCATAAAAAAAAAAATAATAACTTTGTAAATTCTCAAATAAATAATTTTGTGAACTATTCAAATAAGATTTATCGTGACTTAAATTTAATTAAAACAAAATAAAATAAAAATAAATAACAATAAAGACTAATAAAAGAAATCTTTATAATTTATTTAAAATTGTGTGTGAAATATCATCTGCTAAATCAATTTATAAAAATTTATAATAATTTATCTGCTTAATCTTTATAATTTATTTAAAATTGTGTGTGAAATATCATCTGCTAAATCAAAATTCAACAATAAAATCATTAATTCACAATTCATCA
The DNA here is from genome assembly GCA_951394055.1 of Villa cingulata. Taxonomy (NCBI): domain Eukaryota; kingdom Metazoa; phylum Arthropoda; class Insecta; order Diptera; family Bombyliidae; genus Villa; species Villa cingulata. The sequence goes on from OX596017.1 coordinate 10,749,005, forward strand.
ATTGATTCAATCATCAGCGACGAAGCAACTGATTAATCTGAACAATCACACCCTTCAAGGACAGAACCAACAGAACAACTTTATCCAAAGGAAGCCTGACTCAACTCAACATCATCTCATCGAAAAATTATTTTCAACACGGAATCTTCAGTACATCATTTGAATTCATTCAGAAACAGCAAGTATCAATAATTATTTTTTTTAATTTCTAGTAAACTATTTTCAGTGCAGGAAAATTTTGTTATTCTTTTTTTAATAAATAAAGAAAATTTATGGTTCATAATTATTGTGTTAATTTTGTTAACTTTTAAATAAGAATTCTTGACAAAATCTTTTTTTTGATACATTGAAAAAAAAAAAAAAAAATTTGTGTAAATTGAAATGGAAGCTGAAGATAGACAAATATTACAATACGTAGCTAAGAACATAAGTTATATAACACCATTTGGTGGAGATAAGTTCGCATTATCTAGCTTTATTAATAGAATTGAATCACTAATACCCATAATTGAACCCTTAAATAATGAACTCAAAATAATCATTCTCGGTTTCATAACTGATAAAATTATTGGAAAAGCCAAAGAATCTTTAATAAGAAATGGTGCAACAAATTCTTGGGCCGAAGTAAAACGCGTATTGATAAAAAATCACGGTGAAAAAACACCCATTAATAATCTTATAGACGAACTAAGACTTTGTAGATGTGATTCGACAATTGAAAATTTTTATAACAAAATAAATTCGTTGTTATGTAGAATTAATAATGCAAACGCCTTGAACGATGAAAATGCAGCTGAACAAATCGCCGCAAATCAAAGGCTAGCTTTGAAGTATTTTACTGAAGATCTCCCTCCTCTAGCAAGAAATTTAATTGGTTGTCAAAACCCTCCAACTCTTGAAGAAGCTTTCGATTTATTAGCTAAATTTGATTACTTATCCTTTACACACCATAAAAATAAAATTCCACATAATAAAAATAGCTCATTTCATAATCGCACTCATAACGACAGACCTAATAATCAACAGACAAATACTAATGATTATAATAGACACCCAAACAAACGATACAATAATCAGCACAGGAATTTCTCTGGTAATTTTTCTGGTCAGTCAAGAAATTCTTACAACAACAATAATAGACATTTTCAATACAACAACAACAGACAAAATTTTCAAAGAAATAATACTAATTTTTCTAACAACGAAATCGAACCTATGGATATCTCCACAAACGAAACTGAACCTACTCATACAAATGGCGAATCTCAAGGTAAACTTTCGAGTAATAATTATAGCAGAAACCCTCAATTCCAACAAAATTTTCGGTCAAATTCAGAAAACGACTACCTTATATAGTAGTCAAGAACAAAATCCGCGATATGAGGTTTATAATTGACAGCGGTGCAGAAAATAGCATTATCAATCCAAACATTTGTAATCCAAAATGGAAAACCTTATCTTCTGGTAGAATACTTAAAGTACTCAATCGTGAAATTAAAATTAAAACCCGATATATGTTCCCTTTATTTAAAGAATTTAATGAAAAAAATGATTATCATGTAGAGTTTTATGAGTATAAATTCCACGAAAATTTTGACGGTTTAATAGGGAATAACATCCTATTAGATTTAGATACAATTATTAATTATAAAGAAAGACTACTAAAAACGCGAAATTCCGTTATACCACTTTATTTCAATCGAGAAGAGGAACTATACGCTAATAATTGTTATAGAGACGAATCTATTACCATCTTTAGCAATGAAATGAATCTTAATAAAGTTCCCATTGACAACTTTGCTAAACATTTGAATGATAATGATGTTCGTAAATTACGGTCTCTTCTTAACTCTTACAAAGATGTATTTTTCAAAGAGGGAGACAATCTCTCTTTTACAAACGAAATAAAACACGAGATCAAAACTAAAACAAATATTCCGATATATAGTAGGTTATACAGATATCCGGAGGTCCATCGAGAAGAAGTCGATCGACAAATAGAGGAAATGTTACACCAGGGTATTATTAAACCCAGTAACAGCCCTTATAATTCCCCCATTTGGATTGTCCCTAAGAAGTTGGACAATTCTGGAAAACAAAAGTGGAGAATTGTCGTCGACTACAGGAAACTCAATGAGCAAACTGTAGATGACAAATTCCCCATTCCGAACATGGAGGAAATATTCGATAAATTAGGAAGATGTAATTATTTTACGACGATCGATCTTGCAAAAGGGTTTCACCAGATAGAGGTGTTACCCAAGGACCAACCAAAGACGGCTTTCTCTACAGCCAATGGGCATTACGAGTTCATCCGTATGCCTTTTGGACTAAAAAATGCGCCATCAACCTTTCAAAGGCTGATGAACAACGTCTTAAAAGATTACATAAATAAAACCTGCGTAGTATACCTAGACGACATTCTAATATTCTCCACCAGTTTCGACGAACATCTCTTATCAATCAAACAAATCTTACAAAAACTACGAGAAACCAATTTAAAAGTTCAAATAGATAAATGTTGTTTCGCTGAAAACACGACTAATTATTTAGGTCACATAGTTACAAATGAGGGGATAAAACCTGATAAAAAAAAAGTAGAAGCGATTCAGAAAATGCAACTTCCCGGTACTATAAAAGAAATACGACAATTCCTCGGTATCACAGGATACTACCGGAAATTTATTAAAGACTACGCCAAAGTAGCGTATCCAATAATAAAGTTTTTGAAAAAAGGTGTTAAAATAGATCAAACTAATAATGAATACATTTCTGCTTTCAATAAGTTAAAAGATTTATTAACTAGTGATCCTGTATTGAAATGTCCCGATTTCAGTAAAAATTTCATTCTGACAACTGATGCCTCGAACTACGCGATAGGTGCAGTTCTTAGCCAGAACAATCACCCAATATGTTATGCTTCACGCACACTGAACGACCATGAAATACGATACTCGACTATTGAAAAAGAACTCCTCGCAATCGTATGGTCTGTAAAATATTTCCGTACATACTTATACGGAAGAAAATTCACCATCTGTACTGATCACAAACCTTTAGTCTGGTTAAATAACTTAAAAGAACCAAATATGAAATTACAACGTTGGAAAATACAATTAAATGACTACGATTTTGATATCACATATGTTAAAGGCAAGGAAAATTGTGTGGCGGATGGATTGAGTAGATTTATAAATCGGGAAAATGACGAAACGATCGACAACAGCATCTTATACAATTCTAATATTAATAGTAACGACGAAATGGGTTCTACAAACGCAACTATCCATAGTGCAACGGAAGATGAAACCCACCACATCCCTATCACGGAAAAGCCAGTGAATCTGTATAAAAACCAAATCTATGTTCAAAAAGGAAATAAAGAAAAGTTTATAATTAAAATAATTCATAATAAAGTCCATAATTATATCACCATCGATGAAAATAGTAATATGTTAGAAATTCTCAAAAAAGTCCTAAAAGACAAAGGTATGATGTGTATTTACTGTAATGATAATGAAATTTTTATAAAACTGCAAGATTTGTATGTCCAATATTTCTCAAATAATAAAAATTTAAAGCTTCTAAAATCAAATATTAAATTAGTTGACATAACAGATAAAGAACAAATTTTATCTCTTATTAAAAATGAACATTTGAAAAATAATCATCGAGGAATTAATGAAATCTTCCAAGAGTTGAAAGAAAAGTACTTTTATCCTAATCTAATGAAAATTATCACAGAATACATAAATAATTGTGATGTGTGTATATTAGCAAAACATGATCGCCATCCAGTAAAAATCCCTTTTAAAATAACTGAAGTAGCTAGTAACTTTAACGACATTGTTCACATAGATATTTGGTACCCGTACAGAAATGTGATGTATCTTACTACCATAGACAAATTTACTAAATACGTGACAATACATAAACTTAATGACAGGACATGGATTTCAATCCTCAATGCTTTAAAAGAAAGAATTCAATTTTTAGGAAAAATGAAGAAAATAGTCTATGACAATGATCGATGCATTCTTCATAATTCTGTAAGTTTATTTCTTAAAGAAAACTCGATAGAATCACATGTTACCACTGCTCACAACAAAACGGGGAATTCAGAGGTGGAACGCCTTCACGGTACATTGAATGAACATTTAAGAATATTGGAGGCCGAAAAATCAGAAGCCGAACTTAGTGATAAAATTTTTAGAATAATTACCGCCTATAACAATACGATCCATTCTACGACTAAAATACGTCCCATTGATTTTATTAAAAACAATTTAACTATTGATCAAATTGAAACATTAGCTGCCAAATTTAAGCAAGATAAAATAGCTAGAGTAAATCAATTAAATAAAACACGCGATAGGAACTACGAACTTTTAGATAATGTTGTTTGTGATAGAAATATCATGAAAAACAAGCCTAAGTATAAAAAATTAACGAATTATGAACAACAAAACGATTATGTAATTGACAAAAGTACCAAACGCAACATAAAGTATTATAAAAATCAAAAAAAAAGGAAATATAAACATCAAAATAATAAATAAATCCTTTCCTTTTCAGATGTATCTCTTTTTATTCTTTCTCCCGTCTATCCTGGGGAATTCCATCGAAATAATTCCAGTAAATAGTGAATATGGGTTCACACTATTCAAAACCGAACCAATACAAATAATAGATTCTTACACAAAAATTTTGCATTTAATTGAACTAGATAAATACCAAAAAATTTTAAATCATCTGGAACTCAACATAATGACATTGAACTTAAATGACAATGATGATTATAATTTACTCAACAGAGAACTAATGCAAGCAAAAAACAGTCTTAACACAATTGTACCACATGTCTATAAAAATAATAGGAAAAAAAGGGGCTTAATAAATTTTGTGGGAAAAGGAATGAAATTTTTATTCGGTAGTATGGATGATGAAGATGCGGCACAAATATACGAACATCTAAAAAATTTGGATCAAAATACCAAGCAACTAACAGATCAAGTAAATAGGCAAGTTATAATCAATAATGATTTAATTAAAAATTTAAACCGTGTAACTGACCACGTGAATAAACAGCAAACAAAATTAAATAAGATCCTCAATAATATCACAGGCGAAGCTAACAAAGTATTGAGTCATACCGAAAAATTTAAATTTATTCTTCGAATTTATGCTGATCTTAACCTTATTAACAGACAATTAGAAAAAATAACAGACATCATACTTATGAGTAAACTTGACGTATTACCACACGACATTTTGACCGAACAAGAGAAAACAACTTATAACATTTCCGTATCAAACTTACCTTTTATTAAAACACATGCTTTGTACATAAATGAAACATTAATTTTCGCCATAAGCATACCAAATTTTACAATTGAAAAATACTATAAGGCATTAGTGATTCCAATTCCGAATAATAAATACGAAGAATTAGACCATGTCGTAGAAGAAGTAATTATACAAAACGATAAAGTTTATATCAGTAATAATAAAATAATGGTAAAAAAGAAACTTAGACTCCACCAAAATGAATGTATAAAAAACGCGTTCAAAGCAAATAATGTATGTAAATTAAGAATCAATAATGTATCTTGTTTAGAAGAATTAGTCGAAGGTCTAGTAATAAGTGGGAACTTCCCATTAACAGAAATAAAGCAGGATTGCGTAGTTCAGAGGCTATTGATAAAAAATAATAATTTAATAAAATTTAGTAATTGTAAAATTCAAATTGCCGAATTTGTATTTAGAAGTAAGACACAAAATTATACGGGTAATACTATAACGCCCATAATTCATGTCAATTTTACAAAATTGTTTAACAATGTAACTTCTTTAGAAGTGTTAAGTATTGATAACATTAAAAATACAGAAAAAATTAAATACATAGATTTTAAACATAATGTTACAACAGGAACTTCTATAAGCATGATTTTTGTAATTATTTTTTTTATTATTATCTATAAAATTAAATTTTGTAAAAGCAAGGAAAAGATTGTTAACGAAACGAAACTTGAATTGACGACAAAACCAAACCCTGATCCATTTGCAGGGTCTGCAAATCGTCTTGATGGTGGAGGAGTAATATAATGCTATATTACTGTATTATTCTTAAATTTTATTAATGTAAAACTAAACCAAAAATTCCATAATTTCCGTTCACATGAAAAATGCAAACGTAAACGTTAGCATTTTTCATGAGAAAAGAATAATTGAGAAATTCACAGTTTATGGAATGCAATTCCTATCTTTTTCTTGTTTAGAGTAAAAAAACAAAGCTTTGTTTAGAATAATAATTATAAGATTATTAGTCAGTCAGAATTTAGCCTCCAGACAAGATAGTTAAAATTAAATTTTAGTGAAGATTAATAAATGTTGGTTTCTTCTTAAAACTTTAAAAAGGTGTTTTATTTCAAACATTGAGAATACAAAGGAAATTTAATTTAAATAATAATTTAACAACAATTAAATTATTAACTATATTTTTAAAAATCTTGTACAATCTACTTTCTAAGTTTCTCTCCTTGGTGTCAAATGCATGTTGCTTTACATTGCTTTACATTTACATATTATTTTCTTATTTCTTGTCGCGTGTTATATTGTAAAAGTATATAATAACAATAAAGGTAAGTCATGACATAGCATGTCCCATTTTGAGCAGTTCTGAGTATAGCTTGTTCAAAATTCGTAGCGAATAGAATATATGCGCAGTGAGAGTATGGCGTCATGCTTTGAGCGAGGTTATAATTGTAGTGGTTACACTTTTTCAGGTTTATATGGGAGAAAAACACAAATACATATAATCATTTTATGTACATATTTAATTTCAAGAGAAACATGCGCAGATTATTCGCTACGAATTTTGAACAAGCTATACTGACGTCATTTGGTTTTTTTTTTTAATGTATTATATAAATGTATCATTATGTGGAGTTAACAAAAGTCGATGGCAATTTAAAATAAGATAATAAGAAATATTCAATACTTTATTTTGAATTTATGACAGGTCTTCGTACAGAATGTACTATGAAGAATAAAATAAGTTTTTTATTACAAATAAATTTTTATTTTCTATTTTTGTTTAAGTACCCATAAGATTCTTTAAAGGTCTAATTATATTTGCATTATGATATTTTTGAATATATGTATAGTATATAAACTGAATGTAACTTATGATTATGATACTTAAAAACGTTAAATTTTTTTTTGTTATCTATTAACTTATTGATAATAAAAACAATATTTTTTACATTATTACAAGACAAGCACTTTGTTTACATTTAAATATCTTGTGTGACGTCTTCACTAGTTCACCCTTCAATATTTATGGTATGTTACTTGCTGTATCGTACGTGATCGTGATTCGTGACGTAACGTGATCACGTGATTATCTTTTACACTCGCTCGCTCTTTCATACAAATACTTAATACAACATACCAACATACCAGCATACTACATCTACATCTACTGTTGTTATGTTGGTATATAGATATAGTGTGTTGTGTGTGTTTTTTTTTTTTTTTTATGGCAAAGGAAGGCGATATGTGTGAATATGAATCTGAAAGTCATTGCACAATTCCGGCGACAACTACAGCATATACAGTAATTAAATGGGACTTTTTACGCTGAACTTTACGTTGTCGCTGTCGCCCAAATAGATTCTATTCTATTTTTCAGCGACAACGAGCCATTCACGACCTGGATTTTGCATAGTAGTAATCTGTTAACAAGAAGCAAAATTGTGAAATTTATATAATATTTTACGCTGGAGTTGCGCCCGAATTGTGCGAAATTTCGGCGTTACGCAGTAGTTGTCGCCGAAATTGTGTGATGGCTGTGATTCTGAACCTGGCCATACCGCCGTACCCGTAACACAAAACAACTGCACAGTGCACTGCGTACATATTTTTATTGTATTTATTATAGTGGCACTGGCACCACTGTTGTTTTGGTAATTGGTAATTGATATTTTATTTATATGAGAATTCATTTACAAAACATATGCATATTATCATAACTTAATTTAATTTCATTTGTATAATTTTATACATATATGTATATATATTATGTGTACGTATGTATAAATGTAGTACAATATATATCATATACCATATACGAGTACATCATCCATGATATGACAACAATAATAGCATAAAAACAATTCGACGAACAGTGAAACCTATTTCTATTTTGTTCGTCGTTCGTTGCGAAAAATTCGTCGTTATCTGTTCGTCGAATTGTATTTATGCTAATAGGTTTTAATTTGTTCGTCTGCAAAAAATTCGTCGTTCGTTGCGAAAAATTTGTCGTTCGCAGTTTGTCGAATTGTGACTATTGTGAACAACTACGTACAACTCCATACCAAATTAAATATAAGTGACCAAGTAACTAATTCAGCTATTTAGCTAAATAGAATGGGAGATCCGAGAAAAAAAGTAGTTCAAATATACATGTTTATCAAATATTGTCAGCAATTCTCACAGCAACAACAATTTCCTTAAAGTCTGAAAAGCACTTTATCTGTCAATTCCAAAATTACTATATTTATAATGTAAAAATGTGTACATGAAAAAATAAGATAACAAGTACACATACTATCAAACTTCTCATTTTCTATATCACCGCGCGACCAAAGTAAATCTAGGTAAATCTAGGTTAGGTATATATATACACTTTGGCGCGACATCACACTAATGCAAAATTCTCGCTGTTTACACTTTGATTTTTACATTAGTTTTTAATAGCCTCCGTGATATGCACTAGCGGTAGTTGAAAGCAATTTTATTTGATTCACATATGAAGTCTATTTTGCTTCAACTTTTTTATTCGTTGTTCTTTTAACATATGTATGATAATAACCTCCGTTATAATTTGACGGTAAATACAATATACACGTGCGTGATTTTGTTGTTGTTTGAGTTGTTTTTTAGAGTGAATTTTTGATTTTGTAGATTTTTACGTACTCAGTTTTATAAAAAGGGGTGGCTTCTTAATTATTTCTTTCTTGTTTCAACTACTTCTTTAGTCTTGATTTGATTTTCTGTCTATTTTTTCGTAGCTGTCAGTGTATATGTGTAAAAAATTTCGAGGTCATTGAAAATTAAAAAATATTTTATATTGAGATTTTTCACTTGGTATATATATACACTTTGTCCATACGTTTTAATTTTTTTGATGTTCGTGTATGCGAAAAATTCGTTGAATTGTGTTTACACTATAAATATAGAAACTTGAAGTTGATTTTGTGTTAACTGTATTAGCCCAAGTCCAATACAAGGCAGCAACAGCGACAGCAACAGCAACAGCAAAATAGTTTGCCACCATTGGTTTTTATGTTGTGAGGTCTAATACGGTAGCAGCAGCAATAGCGACAGCAAAATATGCTGCTCGATTAGCGCTATTTCTAATTTTGCTGCTCTGCTACTTTGCTCCCACACCACATGTAATATCGCCTGTTTACCTGTCATAAGTAGAGTTTTATGTTTATTATGCTGCTGCTGCCATAGCTTGCATTGGACTTCAAAGGGCAGCATTTTCCCTAAGCAGCATTGTTTGCTGTCGCTGTTGCTGCTGCTGTTGCTGTTGCTGCCGTGCATTGGACTTGGACTTGGGCTATATAGCTTCTATCCGCTTCAATCTATATGATATACAAATACACCTATCCATCCACCTATTCAGTTCAGTATCCATCGACTCGACTATTGTATATATTTTGAATTTTTGATTTTGAGTTGAATAAGGAAATATTTGCTTATGCTTGTGCTTGTCGTCTTTTCTCTTTTGTAGATTTATACATTATTTATATTTCGTTCATAGAAAGATTTTAAGGAGATGTTTATAAATTATTATATATTTTAAAAAATAATTTCATAAAAAAGAAGGATAATTGTGTATTGTGTTATTATTGTTGTATATTTTATATTTATTATTATATTATATTATTATATATGCGGTAAAGTGTTTCTATTTTATATAAAAACCGGTGAAAGGCCAATTTATTTTTATTTTTTTTTTCATCTAAATTATTCAGTTCAACACAGAGAAGAAAATCTTATTTACATATTTATAAAATTTTTATTTTATTATTTACGTTTTAGTTTTTAATAATCAAGAATATTTCAGTAGATGTGTAATATAATCTAAATTTGTGAAAAGTTCTTTATAATATTATATTGAAACGATGTTGGATCTTTGGAAATCAAATAATGATCATAATTATTATGATGGAAGTAGAACATTTGAGTGGTTAGCAAACATTTTTGGACTCTCTGTTGATGTGGTAAGTTTGTAGCTATACTGTTGTAAGTTGTAATATAAAATAATATGTAATATTTATAAATAATTATTATAATTATGTACTTGTGCAGTTGTAGATATAAATATACAAATACAATATTATATGTTCATATACATATGCATATGCATATGTATCTACCTATAATAATGTAATCATCGACCATTCAATCGAATGATATAAGCTTAATGAGATGACGATGATGGTGATGATATGTTCTGTTTATGTTTTGAGGTTAATGAGGCGATTACTAATTGTATTATATTTATGCGTATTTGATTCGTTCACAATTAAAAAGTTAACTAGCTGCACTGCAAGTTCCCGTATCGTTCATATTCGTTCGCCCGAGATTTTTCGTTCATATTCAACTCATACATTTATAGCGAAAACCCAATGTACGCTGTGCTTGCTGTGCTTGCTTTACTTGCTTTACTTGCTTTGGTTGTCAAAGCAAGCAAAAGGTAGAACTATAATCGACATTGCTGACATAAGCTATGACATATGTCGTAGCCGAACACAGTCAAATCAATGAGCTAAACTATAATTGACATTACCGACATTCGTTAAAAATTCGTTTAACATAAGCTCGACATAAGCAGTACGATCGAGAGCGTACATGACATAAGTAACATAAGCCATAAGCTCATTTTGTGAAATTCGTATTGCTTATGTTTAGTATGTTATCTATGTTATTATAGTTAACCAAATGTTACATTTTAACATTCGTTATTATTTCTCATGTTACCCATGTTAGCAATGTCGATTATAGTTCTACCTAAAGTCATTGCCGACCCCAATGTACGCTTTGCTTGCTTTGCTTTGTGAATAACAACTATATAAAATAATATGGCTGGAGTTCCGAAAAGGTGTCACCCCCGATCCTCTTGAAATTTTGTCCACAGAAGGCCCTTCCGGCCTAGATCACGGGATTTTTGTCTTTTTTGGCGCATTGCCCTCTGTCGACCTTAAATGACATTTTATTTTTTTACATAAAATCATTTCTCTCTAGAATAAGTATTTGCCTTCTACAGCCGGATCAAAGTAATAAATAAAAAAATTAGCTCATGATGTCCTTTCTTATTTGCAAAAAATTGGAATCGATTACCCTTACTCATTTCTGAGAAATTGGCAAAAATGTAAAAATAGTCAAAAATTACAAAATCTCCTTTATTATCCTTTTACTAGGAATTTTTGAGATTTTTTTTTCAGAATATATCAATTATATATATTTTTTTCAGAATATTTCAAAACAATTAATATCCCAATTATGGCCGATAGGGGGCGATGCGCCAAAAAAGACGAGTATCCCGTGATTTAGGTCAAAAGAGCGTTCTGCGGACAAAATTTCAAGAGGATCGGGGGGTGACACCTTTTCGGAACTCCAGCCAATGATATTATATATATAATATTATATCACATTATATATATAATATTATATCATATTATATATACATACAAAATAATTTATAATAAAAAATAGATGCTACGAAAACAATACATTTTAATAATTTTCTCTAATAAAATTATTTAATTATTATTATAATATATGTACATATAATCTAATATAATATTCATGCATATTTAATATACACATATATACATTGATTATTTATTATGGAATGCAATACAACACACCAACACCAATAATCAATTATATCATGTATTAATTGTCAAAGCGTTCAAAGTTGTTAAAAAGTAGAAAGTAGACCAACTTTCGACTTTGCTTGCTTTACTTGCTTTGCTCATTGGGGGCAGTCTCGTTTAAACATTATTTCTACTTAGTTGTCAAAGCAAGTAAAGCAAGCAAAGCAAGCACAGCGTACATTGGGTTTTCGCTATTATTTATTGATATCTAAAATCTAACTAAAGCCGTAACTAAAATGACTTCAGCTAACTCAAGTCAAAGCTAACGAAATTCACTTTAGTCTGAAGTTGTAACCATCGTTTGTAACTATATTGGCTTGTGTGAATTGAGTAAGCATCTGCATAATGTGAAAATAAGGTTAGTTAATTTAATAGTTACATGAACATGATATTTGTTACTAGTTAGAGTTACACATACAAAACATAAAATTTAGAGAGAGTTACACATAAAGGAAATTTTTACAAATTTTTTACATTAACTACAAAATGCGATATTTTATATAAACTTCATATGGAATTGGTTATGTTTAAATAATACATGTATATATGTACATATTTCACTCAAGCCACTCAATTTTGTGCGGTCGGTGGGGGCACACTCACTGAAGTCAACTAAAATTCAATGAAGCTGGCTTGAGTCAAATATAGTTACACTGATTTAAAACAATGTAATCTGACTTCTGACTTGAGTTATCTGAAGTCATTTTAGTTACGGCTTTACTTTACTCTAGTCTTACTTGATAACTTTAAATTTCAATCTCCGTATCTTTCACATTCTTATAGCAGCTATCGACGCGCAACAACCGCAGTGCACAATTGAAAACTTGAGGTTGGGGCTATTAGCGCATATACAGTGTAAAATATAGGAACACACACGTCCAATTTTTTATATTATAATATTTTTATAATCATTATTTATCTCCAATTGAACTTTCCTAATATAAAAATATTAAGTATTGGTTATACACAATGAAGATTTATATCATTGAGATTACTTAATATTTGTGGGTATTTTATATTTATGGGTACTGTACTAACTGATTTTAAGTAATGGAACCTGGGGAATATCATCATATAACAATAACAGTCACAGATCATAGAGTTTTAATTTGAAACTTGTATTTAAACGTCATTCAACTTTAAACTAATTTAAAACTTTGGGTTATTAACTAATCGTACAATTTATTCTTTCATACAAAAATTATTATATACGTAATGAGATATTTATTTTTATAATGTATAAAATTTTTATTAATATGTATGTGATACATATATATATATATATATATATATATATAATATATATTTATATTAAAAATTTATATATATATTTAATTAAAAATTCTTATAAATATGTACATTATATCTATTTCATACTCTATTATCAATCAGTTTCATGAATTGTGTAATGATTTATTTATAATGCCTACTCAAATATTTTAAATGAATTGCTAAAAAAAGAAACAATAAAATTTTATTCATTCATATATTGTTGAGTCAGCTTAGTTAATATATTTACATATATTATATACATAGTATGTAATAATTTTAATATGTAGAAATATATTCAGATTTCACTAACTTGTACAAATTCCCAAATAGATAGTCGAATCAATTCACATAATGCTATCTATATATATATATATGTATATACAATACATACATTTTATATACATATATATACGTAATATTATTTTTATATATAAAATTTAAATAGAGTTAAATACATACTTTGTAATATATAGATAGGTAAATAATGCATTTAAATTGGCTGATTAAAATAGGGTGTTTGTATATATTCAAGTGAAATGTTGTGTCCGATGTCCGTTAATAATAATTATTATAAAAAATATTTTTGATAGTGTCTGTAAAGTCTTGTAACTATTTATTGAAATTCATTCGTTAAATACATATATTGCAGTATTGTGGTTGTGATATGTATACCCAAAAATATCTGATATGTAACGAGAAGTAAAGTAAATTTTTCAAAATGTTAAAAAAAAAAATGTATGATTGTCTAACCTGGGCCCTATTGCACCAACCCACTTATCACTTATTACTTATCAACTTATCAAAAAATTCTATAAGTTTGTGTTGCATTTATTTTTGATAAGTTGATAAGTAATAAGTGATAAGTGGTTGGTGCAATAGGGCCCTGGTCTAACACAGCAGACAGACAGCAGCTAATCAATGATAATTCGTTAACGAATGATCATTCATTTGCCGTCTGTCACACCAAATTAAATTAACATTATAATAACTTATATCTTCATTCTAACTTCATTTGAATACAATTTAAAGTAATATTTATGTATGCACTACCAAATAGGCTTCATAAGTTACTGAGAAATTATTTGCTTTTGAGTTTTCTGTTATAATTTTTACTCTCAGTAATAAAATTAATTGTTTTAACAGCACAACAGTGTTAAGTAAGACGTATACTGTCGTGCTGTCGTTAGGCAGAAAGTCGTATCTGACATTTAGGTAATTTTGAGTTATTGAGGTTTTTATATTTTGTTTTATGCCACAAAGGAGGATCAATTTAGAGAAATAAGAAAATCATTATTTGTAAGGGTATATAATCGGGAATCTTTGTCCAAAAAATTAATTTCATGTTTTATTTAGAAATGTGTGATTTGTATGATTTGACACATACAATCTTTTATCATATCTGTAAAAGTCAAACATCTGTTATTTAGAGCATGTATTATCAAGACAGAAAGTCGTAATTACAATTTCAGATACGACCTTTTACCTTAGGATAAGCCAGATTTAGTCAGATACGACTTTTTAACTTGAAAAATGTAAGATTTTCTATCAGATAAGATATTTTAAGTGGCGAAAAAAGTGCCTTAATGTTCGTTTACAACTTTCTAACTTAGAGAATAGATGCATTATTGGTCTAAGATAAAGATTTTACATTTAAATCATTTTTCGAAATTTTGTAGATACGACTTTCTGCCTAACGACGGCAGTATATATGTATATATCAAATCCTTCAATAGGATACGTTTGGAACAGAAAAGTAATCTTTACTAACAGTTATGCGATTTCTTATGAATAAAAAATCATCATATTGATCCCAATATTTCAGTTACAAAATTATTTATTGGTGTTGCAATTTCAAATCATAAATTTGAAAAATGCTAATTTGACGATGTTGACAACACTAAATTAACAACAACACTATTTAAATATTGCACTTGCTTAATTTGAACATCATATACTTATGTCTATTAGTTTCAAAAGGGCATGTTTTCCATGTTAACACGTTTTGAGAAAAATACGAAAAACGTTTTATTTGTTATTAGTAGCATCTGTAATAATGAAAATTGGTTTTTTAATTAATTAGCATTGTGAAAGTAAAATGCTGTTGCAATTTTAATTGAAAAATGCATATATATCACGAGAAAATTAGTTTGAAATTTGGAAAAGAATACCTTTTAAAAACAACTTCTAAGAAAAGGTATATTTTAGAAACTAATTTTATTTAAACAAAATTGTGATTTTTTTATCTATTTTTTCTTTTCTTTTTCTTTATGGATCAATATGACATTCAAATTTATTCGATAAAAATATAATTAGTAGAGAAAAAATAAAAATCTAGAAAAACTTAAAAAAAGTGGGTTAGAAAACGGATTTGATTGTTTTTTGAAAATAACTTTTTGTATCAATATATCAATTGCATTGGAATAAAGACTTTTTGATAAATATACGAGTACGAAAAGATACCTTTTTGGAACTAAACTTTTTTGGAAAAGATGCCTTTTTGAAACTAGTGGTGCTTTTCAAATCAATTTTTTAACAGTTATATGAGACTTTTCCGAAATGTATTAGATAAAATTAGATGCGGTTTTGAAAAATTTATAAAATGTGATATATATCTCAGTTTTCTTAAAAAACGAAAAACATGCCCTTTTGAAACTAATAGACATATATGTATGTATCTTTTTTGAAGTTCAATAATTCATTTTAAAGCTTATCCTATAAAGAAACTGAATCATTGTCAATCTAACAAATTTCCACTTAATAAATTCATTCTATACTCATTGTCATATTGAAATACTTAGAACACCCTGTATATAATATACATATAAAATTCAAACATTTATAATTCAACATTTCATTATGTAATAAATGATAAATTAATTAATTATATCAAAATTAGTTTTTAATTAAAAAATTATATTTTCTTCAATATGAAATCATTTTGTTATCGCATTGATCGTTTTGTTTACATTAATTACTAAACAGTTGTAAAAAAGTTATGCTATGCTATTGACTCCACAAAAATGTTAATAACTTTTGAAAGTCTAAAAGTATTGACATTATTCTTTTTTTATTTGAAAGATATTTTAAGGCGCATTATTAAAAAAGTTTTGAAGGAGGGATTTCGAGACGAAAAAATGCCTTATCGTAAACGCTGATCAGAACACTTCAATTCGAATTGATTGATATATATGTACACTCTGCTTCACTTGATTACGGCCATTGATTATTTTAACTTTTGTCCTCAATAACTGCAAATATTTCCAAATAAGTATTAATTTTATTGCTTCTTTTTGTGAACACGTATGTTATGAAAATAATCACAACCAAAAAATTCAGAAAAATAGTACCGTTTTTTGTACTTTACCGGATAACTGCTATCCTCACAAAAAACATACATTTTAAATGCGTCACTTGATTACGGCCACTAATGAATTGTCTGCGCACTGCGCTTTTGTTATAATTATCAAATAATTATTTTACTGTAGGAATTTTTCGTTGATTTAATAAATAAATAACTAATTTGGTTGATAAATATAAATAAATTTTTCTGAAAATGGGTGAAGGAAAGACATTTTAAGAAGATGAGAAAGCGAAAATCGATATTTTGAATCAAAAAGGGTATTCTAATCGCCAAATCGCGGGGAGAAATGATAGGAGAAGAACATAAGTTGGTTCTTATCTTAGAAATGTTGAAAACTACAAGAAAAATAGAAAAAGGCGGTTTGCAGAATCTACTACGCCTCAAGATAAGAGAGCGATTCCCCGCGAAGCCTCCAATTCTAAGCTATCTGCATCCAAAATTAATGCAAATTTTGGAGTTTATCAACTGTACGTCGCATAATTAACAGTACACCACATCTACAATTACAAAAAAATACAAAAAAAAGCCTTCCCTGAACTCATCAAGCAAAGAAAATTGACTAAATTTAGCAATAAATCACATGTCGTGAAAGCAAGAGTGGAACCGGGTTATATTTTCAGACAAAAAATAAATTTAATTTAAATTGCTCTGATGGATTTCAGTTTTACTTTTGTGGTTTAAGAAAGGAGCAACAATATTTATGCAAAAACCATAGCAGACAGGTTTGTAGTACGGTTCGAGAGGCGAGTTCAGATTTTCCTAAGTTTGCAGATCTTTTTGGTCCTCTAGCTTGGACTTACCAACAAGATAATGCATCTATCCACACTGCAAGAGTAGTTACATAGTGGATGAAGATCCAAAATGTTGCAGTGCTGCCGTGGCCACCGTATTCACCGGATTTAAATAATGGAAAACGTGTGGGGCTGGCTTTCTAGAGAAATATATGGGGGCGGAAGACAATTTGATGATAAAGATTCACTAATGGAAGTCATAAAATTTGCTTGGCAAAAAATATCTTTGAATTACTTGAAAGCGCTTTACAGTTCTATGTAATCAATAATTCTTGAAACTATTTGAGAAAAAGGAGGAAGTATTCATTATTAAAAATAAAAATAAATACTCTAAAATTATCTAGATAAATAAAAATGTTAATAAATATTTGAAAAATTTTGTTGCTGGGTCAAAATTCAGAATTTTTATTGATAACTTCATTGTGGCCGTAATCAAGTGACGCATTTAAAATGTATGTTTTTTTGTGAGGATAGCAGTTATCCGGTAAAGTGCAAAAAACGGTACTATTTTTCTGAATTTTTTGGTTGTGATTATTTTCATAACATACGTGTTCACAAAAAGAAGCAATAAAATTAATACTTAGTTGGAAATGTTTGCAGTTATTGAGGACAAAAGTTAAAATAATCAGTGGCCGTAATCAAGTGAAGCAGAGTGTATGTTGTAACACTTTATTACAAATCACCCCGTATAATTCTAGTTATTATTAAAAAGGGGTCGGTGATTCAATGATAGAGGAATTGGCCAGTGATTTTTAAGTTTAAGATTTTTAAAATAATTTTTCAATTTTTCATTGCTTATTTCCAATTTTCATTAACCCCTCAAAGTTCACTTAGCTTTGAATAAGTATCAGATCAGCTTTCTGGAAGAAAAAAAAGTTAGAAATGCTGATTAGATTAGAGTCCACTTTGGTCCACTTACTATACTGGACGATAAGTAACTAAAAGTATTATTACGCATCATTCTAAAAAATATAACAGCCAAAGAAGCCCTATAATGTAAAAAAAATTCATTTGTTTCTCTATCAGCAACTCAATGGTTCGCAATTGACATTAAGCTATAAGTCAAAAAAATCACTTTAAATGATGGTTTAGGTTCGATTTGGGTTATACTTAATGCAGATCATCGAAGAAGAATAATCTGTATAATGTTCATTGCATTGAAAATTGAATATGTATTGAAAAAAGTATTAAAAACTTTTAGTTTTTTTTTTTTTTTTTAAATATATCCACTGTAATTATTTATATAATAAATTGTAGTATAATTGTACTGTTTACTGCTTGAAATTAATGTTTTTTTTTTTTCGTTTTATATTACAGGTAAATTTTTTAATATGCCAAATATTGGCATTATTATTGGCTTCCGTATTCCGTTCTGTTCTGCATCCATCAAAAGTACCTTCTATTATACGACATGCATTTGGTTTAATATTAGGATTATTTTTTGGATATTTTTGTTTTGGACAACAAGCAATACATATTGCAGGACTTCCAGCTATCTGTTATATCGTTATTAGGACACAAAATCCAGAAATAGTTCAAAGGTTAGTATATAAGAGTGTTTGTTTTTTGTTTTTTTTTTATTTTTATTTTATTTTATTTTATTTTATTTTTTTTTTTGCTTTTATACATTCATAAGTAATGCGCTGATATTTGACAATATAGAAAAAATATAGAAAGTTTTTATGAAAACGGTAAATAATGAAAAAAAAAATAATTTATATAATTATGTAATTAGAATTTATATTATATTTTAGAAGAATTCAGTAGCTTTGAGTTAATAATAATAATAATAATAATAATAATAATAATAATACATAATTGAATTGTTGTCAGCAAGTTGATTTGAATCAGCATTTTTTTTTTTTTTGTCAAACATGCTAGTTTGGTACAATATTAATTTAAAACTGAGAAAAACTGTCAGGCAGGAATATTGTTAATGACAAATATTTTTTCAATTAAATCTTAGAACAATCAAAGAGTAATTTAATAAGTTTTTACGTATAGAAAAGAGTTTCAGAATTTTTTTTTTTTTTACATTTCTAAACATACTTTAGTTTTTCGTTTATAAAATACTCTTATAAATATATATATATATGTATATATTTTATTTTTGTAGTTTAAAGGCCTGAATATAGTTAGCCATCGTCACCTTCACCGTCATTTTTCAAATGCAACAAAATTAATGTTCACTAATATCATACGCCGTCGCCATTTTTATGACGGTGACGGTGATGATGTAAATAGCTCAACTTTCTACTTTTGACGGTGATGGCGAGTACATATTTATTTATTTATGTGTTTATTATCTTTAATTTATTCTACAGTGTTGTTTCATTGTAACGAAAAAAATACAAAAAAAAATTATAAAATTCAAAAACGATTTTTTAAAAAAAGTTAATTTCTTTGTTTCCAAGACGGTTTAGTGACTTCGGTTTGACGATGATTTCGACGTTTTATCGTATTTAATTGTTTGCTGTCAATTTGACGGTTAAACATATTCAGACCTTAAGTCATGCGTTGAATACTTATATGTATGTAATAAAATTAAAAATTTTTATTTATTATCTAAATTATTACAATTTACAAATATGTAATTAATGCTTGAATTAACAAGACATTTACCATGTATATACCCTCACTTAAATCGACATAAAAGATAAATCGATTTATAACTGGTTTTATTCTGAATTCATCCCAATATGTTTATACACTTTGTTATTAAGCGGTTCAAATTAAATCGATTTAAAAATGACATTTCATTTTCATTTGCAAACAGTTATACTCTTTTAAAAATCAAATTTTTTTAAAAATATTTTTACTTACTGCGAAATTTTCTAAAGAATTTAATTAAATAGTTTTGTTTTACACAAAAACACTTTCTTCTTCTACGTCAGCTAATTTTGATTTATGTGTAAACCGATATTAGCTGACAGCCGTTTATACCCTCTTAAGAATCGACTGAACCGGTTAGTTATATCGATTTATTTTAAATCGATTTAAACGTTAATTCGATATAAACAAGCGTTTATACCATGGGTCTATTTTGTATCGACACATTTTATGTCGATTTAAGTGAGGGTATATATATAGTACATACATAGTAATTATAAGAGTAGAACTTATAAAACATTATGTATAAGTAGAGTAGAAAAACTAAATTACAGAAAAAAAAAAAATTGACTAAAACGAAAAAGAAAATTTCTTTTTTTAATGAAAACGATAATTTTTTTTTTTGATTTATTTATTTTATATTTAAAGATGAATATGCTATTTTTATATATAGTTTTCATATTTTTGATTTTATTTTGTAGGAGTGTTATGATTGTGGCATTATTCTATTTATTATGTATTCATTTGCATCGTCAAATTTATGATTATGGATCATATTCGCTTGATATAACAGGACCACTTATGATTATAACACAAAAAGTAACGAGCTTAGCATATAGTATCCATGACGGTATTATTAGAGAACAAAAAGTATATTAAAAAATTTCTTTAAATAATTTATTTATATATACATACATATATATATACTTTTTTTTTTTAATTTTTTTGTTTTATTATTTTAATTAATTCATTTATCATATTTTTAAAAATATATTTATATAATTATTATTATTTTTATCTTTTATAATTACATTTATATACAATTTAAATTAGGACTTAACGAAAGCTCAACAATATCATGCTGTACATAGACTTCCGTCAGCTTTAGAATATTTTTCATATGTATTACATTTTCAAGGACTTATGGCAGGTCCAATGGTGTTCTATAAGGATTATATTAATTTTATTGAGGGTTATAATATATTAAAAAATCATGGAAATGGTGTAAGTACATAATACGCATATATACTCGTATATGTAAATATAATATAAAAGTAAAATATTATTTATTAATAATATGTGTCCGGAAAGTAATATTGTTTATGTTCACAACGATATTATTTGTTTGTCAATAAAAGCAAATCTGTGTCAGATAATCGAGAATATCCTATCAAAACATCCAAGAATATTATTATCAGCAGATTGATAATGTAAAGTAAGTAAAGCAGATAATATATTGAGTCTCGCATAGTTTGTTCGAAGCTAATCTATCCATCATAAATATGTAAATTATTGCTTTATAGCCGCACAATACAGAAACGTTTTTTTGATAATTGAATGATTGGAAATGAAAAATGAATCTTCTATGATAATCCAGAAAGCAAAAAGCAATCTATCCGAATGAATCTTCATGAAGTACAACTAATTCAGATTTAAAGTTGATTTTGTTTCTTAGATGATGTCAAAAATGCCGTTGATGATATCCAAAATCAATTGATTTTTATCGATCCGATATTGAAAATTTACATAATAGATGACAAAATATTGTTGATAACTATACATACTAGGGTGATTACATAATAAAAATTCATCAGTTTGAATTTAATTTAAATTAAAAAAATAAATAAATAAATAAACGATATTACTTTCTGGTCCCTCTAATATATCGGATGTCTATTTTCTAAGTGCCATTAGGTATATCACGATATTCTTCAAAATATTGTATGAAAAAAAAAATTGCACCTATTGGCACTTAAGAAAACTGACATCCTATATTATTTATAAACACAATATTCATATATAATGTTGTTGATTTTATTTAAAAAAAAAAAAAAAAGAAATTACAAATAAAAAATATTTGTTATGTTTTAAACATTTTAAACAGAAAAACATTTATTTTATTTTATTTTATTTTATTTTATTTAGTCTAATTTAGATAAAAATACAAAAGAGATTATATTGGAACCTTCACCAAAAAAGGCAGTCGTTAAAAAAATACTCAGTAGTTCAATATGTGCATTCATATTCATGAAATATATAACAGTTTATCCGATACGAACATTAAAAGATGATCATTTTATACAAAATACATCAATATTTTATAAATTTTGGTATATTATGATGGCAACAACAATTGTACGTTTTAAATATTATCATGCATGGTTATGGGCGGATGCAGTTTGTAATAATGCTGGATTAGGTTTTAATGGTTATGATGCTAGTGGCAATCCAAAATGGGATTTATTATCAAATATAAATGTGTTTTCATTTGAGGTAAATTATTAATTAATTATTTACTAAATTATATCTAATACATTTAGCATATGTACTCGATTAAAATATCTTCTTCTTTTTTATGGCGATACAGCCCTTATCAGGACCTTTCACTCTAACATACAATTCTGTCACTTCTGTCGGTTCATAGATTTTGATATCCAATTCTGATTTTGGAACTTATTTATGTCGGTAGGTAATTACTGCGTCCTACCATTTGCTTTTCGGTCAATCTCTTGTTCTGTTGCCCTGAAGATTTTCCATGAATAAATTCTTGCACGGATCAGTGCTTTGTATTCTGTTTACGAGACCCAGCATTTCATTTATTTTTCTTGCATCCAACATTCTTCTCAACACTTTCGTTTCAGTTCTTCGCAGCAAGTCTGCTATGTGATGATTGACTTTAGAAGCGATTTGTATATTTTACACTTGACGCTTTTGTCACTTTTTTTTTTTGCATTTAATAGCAAACAGATTTTTCTGCATTAAGATATTCAGCACTTAAAGCAAATTCTATAAAAAATATATGTCTCTATGGCGTATTCTGTTCGATTGACAAACAAACAAAAAAAAAAAAAAAAATTGAGAAAAAATTTTTTTTTTCTGAAATAACCACTTATTTTCAAAAAGAATTTACTTAATGACAATCGAACTCTTTGAACGCTCACTGCTCACCATCAGCTCACTACTTATCGCTTCTGAATTTTTTTTTTTTTTGTTTTTTCAATATTATTCTACTACTTTGGAGGCTAAGATACTCATAATCTTTTTAATTGCAAATAGCATATTTTTAGGAGTAATAATTATTCTACAAACTCATATATGTATTTATATGTATAAAATAAAGAGAAAAAAAATGTTCAATCTTAAGCAAGAAACAGATAAGATTGTCACCGTCGGAATGTAGTGGTGAATAATTTTTACAACATAAGATGTAATTATGAAGAAATATATGCATCAACTCAACGGTGCACCGATATTGTGTTTTTTTTTTATCCAAGTATAATTTTCAACGTATAAAACTATCTTTAGATACAAAAATTTATTAAAATATTAATTTTACTATTAAAAATTTATTGAAGATAAAAATAATTTAAAAAAAAAAATGAACATTTCACTATAAAATTTAAAATGCCATCTTAAGTGCAGAACAGAAAACAAAAATTTTCGAAATTATAATTTGCTATAATCAGGTTTGAAATCTAACTTCGAAATCATTTTGTGTGGTGAAAATCTATGCTGGGCTGAGCTGGACTTAATCGAAATAAGAATAGCGTTATTAGAATATCTTGTGTGAAAATGAAGGATATGTGATCAATTTATTCTGTGGCACAAAATCAATTATTGTTCTTAATTTTTATAAATTTAGGCTAGGCTTAATTCGTTGTGATAGATAACAGACAAGTAATTACAGGATCATTCAGACAAGTCAGCCGTCAATTAGGTCATTTTCGGTAATTCATATCTGAATTAGATATTAAATATTCAGCGTGTTCGGTAAAGAAGTTCTTTTAATGGTAAGACGATTCGAAAAGTCAGATATGAATTTTAAGTGTGTTCGGTAAAGTAGATCTGAAAGATAAGTTTGTTTAAAACATCAGATAAATATGCTATCACTAAATTATATAAGTTAGATTTTTATTGAACAGCTGAGTTTGATGTTATTTAAGTGTATGAATAAACAGAACTTTTTCAACTAAATTCACATATGCTTTTTAATCAGTGTTAGTCCAGATATGATTTTAAACCAAGTCAAATTTGACTGAAAAGTCAGAAATGATCTGAATTATCGAAAATGGCCTTAATAATCTATCCTGTACATATATGTCAGTACTCATAGATATTTGACTTTTTGAACTATCTCATCTTTCAGATATGCTTTACTGAATTTACTGACAATTCGTATTTGACTTTCCAAACTGCCTTTTCAATTAGATCTTTTTAATCAAATGGACTAAATTTTTAGATTTTGGCAAAATCTTAATTACCGAAAACTGCCTATATGTATGTATGTGTATGTATGTATTTATTGTATAATACCTGTGATAATACATATTTGTATAATCAAACAAATTTTACCAAACAAATATTTTAAATTATTAATTTTGAATATTTTATATTTTTAATTTTTAATAGTTTTCTACAAATATAAGAGATGGAATAAATAGTTGGAATATTGGTACAAATAGATGGTTAAGATTTGTTGTTTATGAACGTGTCTCAAAAAAATATGGTACAGTTTTAACATTTGCATTAAGCGCATTATGGCATGGATTCTATCCAGGATATTATTTAACATTTGCGACTGGTGCATTATTTGTTGAAGCTGCACGTTGTGTAAGATTTTCATTATTTATTTTTTTTTTGTTTCTATTAATTTTAATTTGTTTTATTTTTTTTTTTTTTTAATTTTACATACCAATATATTTTTTGTATATTTTTATAGGCTAGAAAAATGTTTAGACATCGATTTCAAAGAACACATATCACACGTACTTTTTATGATATAATTACGTGTTTTATAACACGTTTTTCGATGGGATATATAACATTTCCATTTGTACTTTTAGAATTTTCGGTAAAAAAAAAAAAAAAAAAAAAAAAAAAAAAAAAAAAAAAAAATATTTTTTTTTTTCTCTAAAATTTTTAATTTATTACAATATTATTTTATTTTATTTTTCTTTAGGCAAGCATTAAAATGTACCTGAAATTGTACATGTGCCTTCATATTGTTGCGTTTATCACTAGTTTTATTTTAATAAAATTTATAAAATGCTCACATAATAATGATCAAATACAAAATTCAAAAATCAAATCAATATCATCAAATAATAATATTGGATACGAAAAAGAACAAAATAATGATAATAAAATGAAATTAATTAATAGAAAATTAATGAAAATATTGGAAACAGAAATTAATGATAAAAAAATTACAGGAATAAATAATGATAATAATATTAAAAATTTATCATCAAAATCAATTTTAACAGCTGAATTTTGTGTAAAACATGATGATAATGAAATTGATCGTATATCAAATAAATTAAAAGAACAAATTGAAATTGAAACAAAAAGTATTGAAGAATTTATTGATAAAACGGTAACAGGAATTGTTGAATTAAAAGATGATTTAATGCGTATCAGTAATGATAATGATATATTTATTAAAAAATCAAATAAAATACAAAATTCAATATTATTATCATCATCATCATCATCATCATCATCTACATTATCTACATTATCTACATCTATATCTGGCGGTATATCATCATCAATTAAATCAAATGATAATAATGATGTAGAAGGATTTTTAAAAAAAGAAATTGAAGCAATCAATGTGGCTGTACAACAAGCTAGTGTATTGCCAGCTGTTCTAAGTAATAGTCATGCTGAATAAAAATTAAATTTATGTATGCTATAGCTTTGAAAATATTATTCTTTTTGAAAATTACAATATATTATATTTACTGACCTGACATTCATATAATATTATAATATTCTACTACTGCTACTACTAAAACTAAAACTACTACATAGATATTGTGTAATGATGATGATTATGAATTTAATAATATAGAAAAAAAAAAAAAATGTATATTTCGAGATCTTTTTCATTTTATCCACCAATTAAAAATTACCAAAATAAAAAAAAAAAATAATAAAAATGTGCAATATTAATTTTTTATTTTTTAAAAACTATGTATTCGAAATGTAGCAGGTAATTAAAGTAATTGGGTGTTAGTTAAGTTGAAAAATATAAATAATTGAAATCAATAAATATAAAAATAATATACGTATGTACTCTCTATCTCAAAAAAAAAAAAAAAAAAAAAAAAAAATAAACAAATAAAAACGATAAACTCCTCATACAGTACATCTCATGATATAGCGTTCTACATTATGGATCTCAACACCAATGTACATACTAATATCGCCTCGATACATTTTATAATAATTTTAGCTATTATGCGATTACATTTTTTTTTTTTTTTTTTTTTTTTTTTTTGTTATTCACTCTAAATGCCATGCTTAATAAATTGTGTAAATTGTATAGTTTTTAATCGATCGATAACATTATGTTGTACATTATATTATGTTACTTCAGTTTTTTTAAAAATTACATTTTTAATTTTAATGAAACTGCAATGAAAATGAATTAATGGCTAAGTTCGAAAATATGTACATCGATTTATAAATTTAGTTTTAACAAAATCGAATCTGCTTCGATATAATTATATTTTGCAATTCAATACAAGAAAATTGTTTGTACTTAGCTTTACACTATAAAAAGGTCATTCATAAAATTATTATTTTCTAGCTCTTTAATAAAAGTAAAAAAAAAAAAAAAAAAAAAAAACAAATAAAATAAAATAAAATAAATAAATATGTATTTGAAAGACATTTAACCCCTTGTGCATTAATTACGAGTCTTAGTGTACTGTCACATGAGACTGATTCTGAATCTGAAAAATTCCGAAAATTTCAGAATCACAATCAAATACATTGTAGTATATGTGACCTGTTACATGGCTCTGAAAAATTCATCTGCTGAATAAATTCCGGTTTGTGTTTCCGTTTTGTAATCTGATTATTTTCAGAATAGAAAATGAAACATGCTGACAATAAATGTAACATGTCACATGTACCTGAAATCTGAATCTGAATTCATAGCTAAACCACTCAATAAATTGACATACTTGTTTATATACAACTTGAAGATCGTAAGATAGAAGACAGAAGATTAACTTTATTTCACCCTCCATTGAAAAGTGCGTCTTACCAACGTACTCGCCACTCATAGTAGTTATCGTTCGATGGTTTAATGTTCACTCGATAAGTAAAGTGTTTTATAACAATAACAAATTTAAAGAAAAATATTGAAAAGGAGTTTTCAGAATCAGAATGAACAAAAAGTGAATTCTGAATCTGAAATTTTACGTTTCAGATTCAGAATCAGTCTCATGTGACAGTAGACTTACTCGTTTAAACTTATTTTTACTTTGAGAAACAATCACGAGTCCAACTAAATAATATACTACATATTAAAATTATCAATTTTGCTTTTATGAAATTTTCTTTTAAATAATCATTTCAAATTCAAAATTTATTTAAACAATTAAAACTACCAAGGGGTTAATGCATAAATTTTAATGTTCTTAAAATATTAATGAACCATAATCAATTAAAAATACTTTGAATGAAAAATTTCTTTTAGTTTCCGAAATTTCCGAAAAAATTATGAATTAAGATATATTTTATATTTTTGTGCTGTTTATTTTCAAAAATTTTCAAAAAATTTAAATTATACATATATACATATATACAAAAATATTTAATATTATAACTTTTCCAAAATTGTTTACATATTTTTCTTGTTAATTAGAGTCATACATATATGTATTTGTCTTCCATATAGATTAAATTTTCAAAATAAATCTCCGTATATGTAGTAAATCTATCTTAATTTTAATTTTGAGATTATAGAATTATATGTGTTATAATAATGGTACGGGGTGGGGTACTAAGAATATATTTTTTTTTTTAAATAAAAGTTCTTCCAATTCAATGTAATTTTTTTTTTTGTTAATAATTATGTTAAAAAATAAATTTCTATTTACCTAATTTATGTAATTAATAAAATTAAAAATGTATAAAATATTATTTGATAAGGTTATATTATGAGATAGACATGAGTTGATTTATTGATTTGATAAAAGCAAACAAAAAAAAAAAAGGACATTTGTTTATGCATTGATTATTTACATTTTAACTACATTTTGAACATTTTTGAAAAACAAAAAATTGCATTATTTTTGATTGGTGGAATAAAACAAAAAAAAAGATTTTTTATATTTAAAAAAAAAATATAGTATATATAAAAAAATTAAAAGGTGTAAAACTAAATTAAATTAGAATTAAAGTAAAAATGGTGGCTCAAATTATGTAACTAATGTAACTCAAATTTTGTGTGTAATTTATAACTTTATATGTAGGTATAGATTGTTTTTTTAAATTTAAAAATATATTATTATATATTGTGCTTGATTTGTAATAAAATTTAAATTGATATACATAATAATAACTTATGATTTATTTAATATTTTTTCAGTACATATTTTACTGCATTATTATTAGGACAAAAAAAAAAATTATTTCAAACTATAATCAAAAATTTCTAATAAGTTAGTATTTATTAGTGATCCTTTTACGTCATCATAGGTACGGAAAAATGTAACTTCTCCTTAAAAGTAAATTTAACTTCTCTGGATATCTTTACAAATCTCTTGTATTCTATCAAATTCGTCAATATTTATGTAAATCTAATTTTTCTAATCTAAGATGATCTTTCATAAATTAAAAATTGATAAAAGAAAATTTAAATTTCACAATTGATTGAATACTCTATACTGTTGTAAATTGATAAATTTAATGTTTTACGCAAAACGCACTTTTCATAATAGTTTTTTGCACACACAAAAATCCCAGAAGTTCTACGAAAGATGAAATTATGATTTTTTAATTTATGTACCATATGCAAATGATAAATGTCATTTATCAAATCAAACCAAATAAAATTGTTTCAAAACATAAAAGAATTTATTTTATTGTTACCTATTCATTAAAGTCTCAATACTATTTTCCCAACACATTTAAGATTTCTTTTTGTTTAGAATCAAATTCTTAATCACATAATTATATTGTAGTAAATAATATTAAAAGAAAGATAATTTTGTTTCCTATCATCAGCTAGAACATAAAATGATGTTACGTATACATAATTTTGTATTAGGAGATCTTGTACAAAACTAAAAATTTCATTAAAATTTTTTACTTTTTTTTTTTTTTTTTTTTTTTTACATGAAATAATCGAAATAATCTAAAGGTGACACTTGAAAAACAAACACTCTGTATATACACAAAATCCTTTCGTTTTTAATTAAAAAAAAATCAACTCGTTCTAATTTTCATTTTTAAATTAATAAATTTTATTTGTACTTAAATTCATAATTCTTTTATATCTAACCATTTTATTTTTGGTTTAAATAGAAATTCTTCTTGACCTATCGAATCAAGTAATTGAACTTGCTTTCTAACATATTTTACTAATTTCTCTAGTAAAATATAATTATTACATTCTTGTTCAAAAAATCTTCTCCATAATGCTCCAGCTAATACTCTATCATCTGACATAATACCTTCATCATATGCAATTAATGCTGCTTGAAATTGTTCTGACAGAATTCCAATTTGAGCTCTTGTTTCTGATGGATTGTTTGCCTTTAAAAAAAAATTAAAAAAAAAATAAAAAAAAAAGTTTTAAATAAGAAATATTTGAAATGTAAAATTATTTAGGTACTCCAAGTTTTTTAGCTCTTGTATTAACGTCAGCCCACATTGCTTCAACAACATTATTTCGTAATGATCTGCCATTATCACCAATTTCTGAACCTTCTGCCATTGCTCGTAATAATATCATCCATACATGTAATTCAGTTATTAAAAACCATGAATTAAATGTATTAGGGAATTCAAATTCATTAAAGAATTCCAAATAATTTATTTTATCAGCAACACTTTCATAAAGTATATAACTGGATACTTTTAATTTCTATTTACAAACAATATAAAATAATATAAAAATTAAATATTAAAATTGATAATAATTATACTACGTAACATGTATTTTAAAATATAATATCTACCGTTTTAACATTTCGAGTGAAACCAATTTTATTTAAAACTTTTTTTAATATTCCAACGTTATCATCTGATGGATGCACAGTTCTTGTTGAGAAATTTTGAAAAAGTTTTAAATTTGAAAATATTTGATTCTGACCTCTCACTAATGATGTTGATGTCGTATACCTTGAAATAATGTAAACTGATTGCAATGATTGAGATGGCTGAAAAAAAATAAATAAATAAATTTATATAATTATCATAAAGTAAACATAATAAATATAAAAGTAAAACAAAAATAACAATACATATTTACATAATAAAAAAATTGATCCAAAGGATATTATAATTTTTAAACAAATTTTAGTGTCATTCCTAAACTGTAATAAATAATGTAGAATATGATAAAATGCATACTCACAACAGAAAATATATTTCGACAAGAATTTACAGCATTCGAAATTCGTAACATTGTTATTTTTTATTTTTCTATAATAAATACCATTAAACCATTAAACTATTCAAATTTCTTAGCAGTTAGCTAGCACTATAAATAAATAGGTACAGGTAGTACACATGATATTTTTTGTATCATCAATCATCATGTATTGTAGTCATATTGTAGTATTATGGTATTATTGTCGTATTGACGTATTGTATTATACGATTGTACATGACATTATACGTATGGTATATTGCATATGAATTTGTAAATTTTGACATTTATTAGGCTAACCCATGTGCAGTGCTGTGACCCCAGCAACTCACAATAGTAGTAGAATCAAGATCAAATAGTAGTAGATATAGTCAAATGGTAGTAGAAATTGAAAGCATGTACATATTCTTTGAAAATGCATTTTTACTTCATCCGTTATTTCATATATGTATAATGTATATAAAGAAAAGTTAATTCATAGAAAACAAAAATAAAACAAACTCTTCAGTGTAAATATATTCATTCTTACAAAAAATAAAACGACTGGCATATTTCAGCAATTCTATGGATGGCTTGAAAATATCTCCACCAATTTTGCTGACACTAACATATTTTTAATGGTGTTAATTTTCAATGAGTTTCTTTTGCAGTCTTTTATGATTTACATAAGAATTCAAAAAACCAAGAAATTGAAACAAGTGGTGTGTGACTGTTGACTGGTGGTAGGGTATTTGTATTGGCAGATTAGGTAGGTAGGTATTAAGTAACGCAAACCAAAATAAGGAAAAACTAGAAACGAAATGGAATTAAAAATTAACAGAAGGTTCGATTGTTGCTAATTTTGAACGAATTACATTTATCGAAAAAACTTACAAATAGAAATGGTAGTAGATTTCAGTGTCAAAGAAGTAGGTACTTTTTATTGTTAAATAGTAGCAGATCTACTACAATTGTAGTAGGGATCACAGCACTGCCCGTGTGTTGTGTTAGGCCTATTAGAATGAAAGCAATCAGTAGAGTAGCAGAGACAAATTATTGTCTGATAATAATAGTTCACAGAAAAATTATAAGAGCCCAATAATTTAATATAAAACATTTTTGTTTTGTATCCGGTAACCGGTTATTCAGTAGTAGATAGTCGGTAGTTGGGTCGATCGGTAGCTGCTTTTTATATAAATCGTACTAGAAATCAAAATATCAAATTTATCGATATTTTCAACTTAATTATTATGATATTTTACATTATGATTAATAATAATGGATATTCTTGAATAAAAAATGTCATTAGAGCAAAAAATAAATATTGCAATGTGAATATTTATATATTTAAATTAAAATTTTAATCAGAATAAAAGAGCATACTAGGCAGAACACTCAAAATTCACCCACATATTGAAATTTTTTGGTTGATTTGATATATTGAAATTACAAAAATAATCCACAGGCAAGAATAATAAAACTAATATATAATAATAATATATAATAATAATGAAATTAATATATAATAATATAATAATAAACATAATTTTCATCAAAATTGAATTTATATTGCTTCTAGGTAACGACACAATTAAATTACGTATTTACTGAACTGAAATATTCTTCGATACTTTAAAAAAAAAACGTATAAGTTGATAATTATATTGAATTGATTCTTATATAAATTTGACACATAAAATATAATGTTGGCTGGCAGTGCTATCTACTATGAGGCATATGCATGCATGCCAGCATGAATATGTGTTTATGTTTGTGTTTTGTGTGTATTTATTCGTATTCGTATATCGTATATCAAGGCATATAGATAAAGAAGGTACACTCGATAGAATTTTGACGTTTCATTGTGGCGTCACACTTATCAGTGATTTTGTAAACAAAGTAATTGCTAGTGTAAATTCTTTTATTTTGAGAAATTTATTTAATATTAAAAAATAACTTATAAATTTAATTTAATTTGGTTAGCTTTTTTTACAGTTTTAATTATTTAATTTGATTATTCAATTTAATTATATAATTTAATAATAATGGTGAAATGTGCTGTTTCCGAGTGTAAAAACTGTTCCGATAAAGATGATAAGAAAATAAAATATTTTTCTTTCCCAACATCGGGTGAAATAAAAAAACTTTGGATAAGTGCTTGTAATAGAAAGAATAAGTTTAATAACAAAAATAATAACAAAATTGTACCATAATTATAATCTTAAAAATACAAAAATTAAAAAAAAAAAAAAACAATAAATTGAATATCTTTTTTATTATTGTAGGCATTAAAATGATATAATTAAGAAACAATAACCTTTATTTATAAAGTATCATACGGTATCATTTATGTACTTGCTTTTTGTAATTGCTAAAACAAAACAAGATCAGTTAAAATGTACTATTTTTAGATTTGAATAGTAATTGTTTTTCGAATTTTTGTAAAAAAGGTTGATATGATATTTTCGTACTTGATTTTAAGACGAACAATAGGTAGTTTATAATATAGAAAGACGTGCCCTGAAAAAAGAAAAGTTTTTTTATTTAATTTCACTGTCAAGACAACTACATTATTATAATATTGGTCCACTATTTTTATCATTTAAAAGTACATAAAATGAAAATAAACCAAACAAATATTTTTTGTTTACAAAATCACTGATAATTTTTACGTCACAATTAGAGAAAATGGCGGAGACAATTGTCTAGTGCGCATACCTTTTTTATCTATATACCTCGATCGTATATCATATAATTTTCAATACTTTTATGAAAGAAAGAATCGGTGCAATAACTACAAAATTGTAAGTTGAAAAAAAGTAGTTTTTAAGTTAATTTATTAAAATCCTTTAATTAAAAATAAAAGAAGAGAATAATATTTTTATTAAAATCTTTGTTTATCATAGTTATATTATTTAAAATTTATTTATTATGCAATTATAAAAGCCACATGACTCATATTGTTTTATATGTATATCATTCAGTAATTGAAAGGAACATATAAACTAAGCGAGAGAAAATAAAATAGAAGATAAAAATATACATTAAATAATAAATAAATAAATAAATATGGAAGATTTCAAAGATACCATTTCTAATCAAGAGAAAGTACGAATTGTTTCGGATTTCATATTACATGCACCGCCTGGAGAATTTAATGAAGTATTTAATGATGTACGTGAACTATTAAAAAATGATGCATTATTGAAAGAGGGTGCAAGTGCTGCGTTTGCACAATATAATAAAGATCAGTTAACTCCTGTACGAATTGAAGGTAGCGAGCATGAAGTGTTAATTACAGAATTTAATGATTTGGGTCAGTTTATTTTTTATCATAAAATTTATTGTTTTGTTTAAATTTTTGTATTTTAAATCAATTTTATTTACAGGTGGCGGAAGATTTTATGATCCACGCAGTAAAAAATCATTTAAATATGATCATTTAAGAAAAGAAGCAAGTGATTATCAAAATGCTGATATTGATGGTAATGCAGAACCATGGCGTTCTATTTTAGATTTAGAAACATTAGCATATACTGCCAATCATTATCGTCATGGGGTAAATATACACATATACATAATTATTTATAATCAAATTTAGGTAAAAAAAAAAAAAAAAATTATTTATACATTCATTTACATACGATATTATTATATAATAATTCATAACACAAATTCTTTATCAGTATTTAAAAAAAACTTACATGTAGCCAAAAATCATTTCATATCTAATTACATATATATGTATTGCTATTTCAAAGATTTTGTTTTGTATATTAACATTAACTAACTGATATGTGAATAACTTATTGCAGATCTAATAATTTTTTTAAATCATACCCATAAATAACAAAAATATGCATATATGTATATATATTATTTTGAAACACCTATAACTTACATATAATATAACATTACACATGAGGAGCTACTTTTCAAAAGGATACATGTCCATTTCCATTTCGGTCCATTTTAAGTTACAGAATTATGTTAAGAGAGACCATCGGTGCGATTCTGGATAAGAGATCTCTTATTTCTCTAAAGTTTTGGTGAAATATATATTTTTTAAGAGGAATCGGTATTCTGGATAAGAGATTCACCACATAAAATGACATAAGATTTACCATAGGTTTTAAACTCACCTTATTCAATTTACTACTTGCTATATACAAAGATAATGTAATTACACTGTATTATCATCTTTGTTATATAGTAATTATTACAATTTTTATTATTTATAATTATTATTATTAATACAATTCTATTATTATTATTATCACTTTACTTACAATATGCACGAAGCACGACACGAATACAATACTTTGAATATCAATCAAGATAAATAGAATACTCATAAGGTATGATCGAAAAAATTTTTTAAGAGAGTGTGACGTCATACGAAGTCAAATTGAGTAAAATAATTTTTTGTACACAGCAATGTTATGGGAATATGCATTAAAAAAATGCTGTTTTTGATAGTTGAATTTTAATTTTTATTCACTTTTCTAAGGTAACATATTTTAATAACATGTGTGTTACATAAAGTATGTAAGTTTTAAGAATTTTTATTTTTTATTTATTTTTTTTTTTTAAATGTAAGTTTTACATTATTATAAGTAATTGAACTTTAATTTATTGTATTTTTTTAGTTTTTTATTTGGTTTAAATCCTAATGAAAATTTTTTAATACGAATTTCATTATTTTTAGCTGGCGATGACGTCAGTCAAGAGAATAAAAACTCTTTCATACAAATAAAGATCATACCTTGTAAGTATTCTATTTATCTTGAATTGCTTTGAAGTATGAAAAACTGCACTTGCAGCTTGGTTGCTAGCGCTACTTGCAACCTTAAAAACTGCGATGTGTGAACAGCTGTTTAACAAGTTGCAACCGCTGCAAAAAAATATATTTTCAGCTGAAACTTTTTTGGTGGTAGCACCTGCAACTGTCATTGTTCAGTTGGTGTTATAGCTTTTCTCATTCATGTATTTTGTTTTTTTATGCGTGGAGTAACCAAACGTAGAAGTTCATCAAAGTCTTGATGAGATACTCTTAGAAAATTTTTGTACACACTTTCATCACCTAATCGTAATTCACGTACCAAATTATTTATAGCTCCACTATGCTCTCTATTTTTAATCCATGGCTTCACCCAACATTTTCTTCGTTTTTTTTGTGCTTTTTGTTTAATAAAACAACTAAACAACTTGCTGCTAGAAACATCGTCAAAATAAATTTTTTTAAAATTATAATTTTGACATTTTAAGAAGTTGCGCAGCAAAAACAACGCAGCATGAAAGTTGATATGTGTGAACAGCTTTGCAACTTTTTCCTTAAAAGTTGCAGCTGTAAGGTTGCATGCAACCAAAATAGCAGGTTGCAACTACTATGTGTGAGTGAAAACACTATTTTTGCAGCTGCAACCTTAAAAGTAGCGCAGCAAAAGTAGCGATGTGTGATCGTACCTTAGTCTAAATTAATTTAACTCCTAAAAGTATGTAATTTGCACTAAAAATGATAAGACGAATAAGAGAAATAAGAGATCTCTTATCCAGAATCGCACCGTAAATTACTTGTATTTTTCAACTTATATTTACTCAGTTGGATCAAAAGGGTACATGTAACTGAAGATAATTGCTTCAAATAGAAACAAGTCCATTGTTCGCACCAAAAAGGAACAAAATCCATATAAAATTGCAATGCACATCAAAATGAAACAAGTTTTCTATGCACATTATTATTGATTTCATTTATAATTAGAAGCAGACACATCATTTATATAAACTCAAAATTATAATTATTTTAAATACAGCTAAAAAATAAAAATGGTTTTATTAAAAATTTCCTTGTTTGTATTAAAACATTGTATTGTATTTGCTGCAAAAAGAAACATGTCCACTATTCCGTAGCAAAAGTTTACAAGTTCCGAAGAAAATCAGGTATATATTTTTTAATCTTTACACAGGATCAGAGGCTGAATGGATTTTCATTCACCTCCCGATTCGCTAACTGGTCCAGTAAAAAATTTCTACATTTTCCGTTTCAGTAAGAACAAGCAGTTTTTTGGCATTTTATCTAAAACTTGTGTAAAAAAATGTGACATGTCTCCTTTTGAAAAGTAGCTCTTCATATATGAAAAATATTTAGCTTGATGGGATTATAATTTTTATTAATTGAAAATATCATTTTTTTATTTTTAATTGAATAAATACTCGTATTACATATAAAGAAAAAACAAAAAATAGAAATATAATTTTTTATTTTTTATATAATTTAATAGGTATGTTCTGTTTTTGGTAAATCACAAGGTAATTCGATTACACTTACAATTTGTATTGAAGATCATCAATTTCAACCTAATAATTATTGGAATGGTAGATGGAGATCACAATGGCATGTTACCTTCCAACCAAGGAATGAAAATATTAATACTGAATTAAAAGGTGTTCTCAAAGTCCAGGTAAACATTTTTTTTTTTTTTTTTTTTTTTTTTTTTTTTTTTTTTTTCAAATCAAATATCAACTAATAATAATAAATTAAATTACAATTAGGAGTTGAAAATATTTTAAAAACGAATATATTATGTACTACAAATATATATTTTTTTTACTTAGGTTTTTTGTACCATAATTGTATTTATAAAAATTGTCTCCTTATATGATTTTGATAAAGAAATAGATTATCATAAAAATATGAAGAACAAAGTATATTTGTGATTCAATCGAATTTCTTTTGTACTTGTATGAAAAAAAAAAAAAAAAATAAAACAGATAATATTATGATGGAAATATTATGAGTCAATAATGAGATTTTTATGCCCATGATACAAATATGATGCCCATGTGACGAAATGACGATAGATGAAGTTTTTAGCTCAAAACTAGTTTTATTTTTATATTTTTTTAAAATTTTTTCAGACTTTGAATTGTTTTTTTTTTTTACAGGATAAGTTAATGAATAAAAATTATTTCTATTAAGATATTATTGTATTCAACTTTAACATCACTGGCAATAACATGATTGATTAATTATATCTTTGTGTTATGATAAAACAAATTGCAAATATTGAATGATTCAAGAAATTGAAATTTTTAGGCTTTAATTTTAAACTCGACCATATAAAAACTTATATATTCATTCTTAACTAGATCATAATATCAATGGTTTGGTTATATAATTTGATCAATTTTCAGACATAAAATGTACTATTCTACATACATGTGGATTGTGAAAAATCTAAGATAAACTGTTTGTGAATAAGCGAGCATTTATATAATCCTTATTGAAATGATTTTTGATAATATTTATTTCAATAAATTCAATTATGTTCATTATATAATATCGTCGTTGTTCTGTGAAAAATCACTAAGTCCAAAATTTCGGTTTTGAGATAATGGACATTTTAAGTTTCAAATTAAATTCAAATTCAAAATCAGAAGTTCTCTGATTTCATAAATAGATTAATCTCAATGACAATAATTATGTTGACTAGTAGACATTTTATTAAGAGAATAGGAGTTTGTCAATTTTGTAATGGGTTTTTAATCCGTTTTTGCACTTAGTGATTTCTCACATTCAAAAGTCTAACTGAACATAATTTACTGAAAATGAACGTAGGTATTTTGACACTCTCAGTAAATCCTAAGCCTTACACAGGAGGACTTAAAGCCTTTTCGCAGATATAAATATGAAGTTTGGAGATTCTTTTCGCATATATAATTCATTTTCAGCAAAAATGGAATTAGTGATTTTTCACAGAACGACGACGATATGTATATTTCCAATTATTGCGATTAAAATATCATCAAAATAACTACTATAAACTATCGATGAAAATGAATGGTGTAAAGATTCTCATTATAGATTTTTTTTTTTTTTTCAAAAATATTTGATGCATTTTAAAGTCCAAATTGATATTCTTAAAGACTTAAAACAAAAATAAATTATAAATTCGACTAAAAAATTGAGTTCCTAAAAAAATAGTGCACTACAAATATTTTTTTTTTATTTTTTTTTAAATTAGATAGGCATGAATGCTCCTCTTTTCCATTATCGAATAATTATTAAGGATCAAAGATGTACACAAATTATCAAAAATGTACCTAATCTGAAACTTGCACTTGTACAGTAAATAATATTACTGATTATAAGATTCTATTTAAATTAACAGTACATATACAAATTTTTTGTGTGTTGCATATTTATTTTTATTTAATAATTTATCATCTATTTTTTTTTTTTTTTTTTTTTTTTTTTTTTGAATATAAATATAATATTACAGGTGCATTATTATGAAGATGGTAATGTTCAATTAGTATCTTCAAAAGAATGCCGTGAACCGATAATTGTTACAAACGAACAATTAACAGCTAAAGAAATAATTCGAATTATTGAAGATACTGAAAACGATTATCAAACAGCAATATCTGAAAATTATCAAACGATGTCAGATACAACATTTAAGGCGTTACGTAGGCAATTGCCAGTTACAAGAACCAAAATTGATTGGACTAAAATTGTTTCATATAGTATTGGTAAAGAATTAAAAACGCAGTAAAATATTTTGTTAATAATAATAATAGTTTTTACTATTATTATCATATACATATATTGGCCCGTACTAATAACAGTATACTAAAGTCTTTATTAAAAAAAAAAGTTGAAAAGTGTACCAATAACAATTTTAGCAAAGACTTTTTAATTAGTGCAGACTTTAGTGTTAACTTCTAAAAAGCCAAGTTTAAAGTCTTTGTTATAAATTTATTGTCAATTTTAAAGCGCATACTATAATTGAAATACATCAAACTATATTTTAAAATAATGTTCAAATTAATAGTGTTATTAGTACAGAAATTCAAAGCTAACTCTAAATTTAGTTAACTTCATGATCATGTTAGTAGACACTAATATAAAGCTGACTTTAGTAGAATGTTATTGGTACGGGCCATTGAGTTTACTTTCTATATATAATTAAATATACCTAATAGAAAATTTTTTTTTTTTTTTATAAAATATTACAATTAATTATTTTTGCCTAATTTGTTTTTTACAAAAATAGAGTAATTTAAATAATATATGTATACGTTTACTCACGTATTATGGGTTAAAAAGTAATCAATTAATAAATTTTTATTTCTTATAATATAAGATGAAAATTAGAAAGAAAAATACGAGGATAAAGTGAAAAGTTCTTGATCTAACATATTATAAAATGAGTGTTATATAATTTATTATTATGTGATAATTATTGATCTGCGCATTTACACTGAGTATAAGGAGACTTTATAATACGATAAGTTTCCATAAGTTTTGAAAAACCTTGAAATTGGATTCTAGAGAAAAATTGGAAATTTGAAATTCTATAAATGATCAGAAAATCAAAAATAAATCTTAAAAGAATTGTTAAGAAAGTTATATAAAATTTTTCTAATGGCACCATTGATAGAGTAAGAAAGGATACATGTACAAAAACGTTTTGGTAAAAATATTGACTATTTTCTATGTACATATACATATTTCAAACACGTCTCAAAAGGTTGGTTTGGTTGGTTGATTGCAGTGGCAGTCCTTTTCAGTTCCCAGAAACATACTCAATTAGCACTTTGTGTGCCGTTTTGTTATCATAAACTCGTAGGTGTTGGTTGTTTCGTTCTAGACTATAGCCATTTCGTTCTGTTTAGGTAGTAAATCAGATTATCCATCCATAGATTGGCTACCTCTGCGAGGTCGTCGAGAAAAGGCTTATCAAAAGCCCTTAGTCTGGTTTTAGTTAGTGCTGGACACCTGCAAAGATAATGTAAGAGAGTTTCTTCCTCTGAATTGTCCTTGCAGCTTCTACAGTGCGTGTTATACGGTAGACCCAGCCTGGTTGCGTGCTCTCCCACAGGCCAGTGACCTGTTAGGATCGCCATGATTCTAGTGATCTCTCGTCGGTCTCTACCGATAAGTGATAAGACTCCTTATTTCCTGTTCTCAAAAGGTTAAAAAAAAATTATTTTATTTGTATAAAGACTACATTACTCCAATGTCGATTTATATTTCTTTGATCCAATTGCAACATTTTTTTCTATTATGTGATAAACCATGGTTTTTTTTTTTTTTTTTTTTTTTTTGTACATCATCAAGAGACATTCCATTTACAGATAATGCTGTTTCCTTAAAAAAAAAGATCACATTATATCTTAAAAAAAATGAACAAAATCATCAATCAGTCTTTTTTTCGTCAAATATTTTGTGATTGTTTTTTTTTAGTTAAGCAAGACCCTAAATAGACGTGAAACGATAAAATGTACGACCACTACGGCACTATCCGTTTCGTCTCGTTTCGTCTATTTGACATTTAAAGTTATCGAAATTGAATGAACGTAAGAATGCGTCCATTTAGTATAGTTCTACGCAAGGTAATTAATTGAAACACTCTGAGGTAGTATAAAGAATGAATGAGAAATGAAACGTGACTTAATAAAAACTCATATAAAGATTTATAATGTATTTTTGTAAGCAATTTTAAAGGAAAAATTAGGAATTGTTTAAAAAAAAACATGAATTTTATTTTATTGTTTTTATTATTTTTCTTTTCTATTTTTCAAATTACAATTACAATTACAATCACAATTACTCAATTCAAATTACTTTAAATTTCTTTGTTTAAATGTCTAATTTTAAAGTAATAATAATAATCTACATTTAAAATAGAGATTTTTAACATTAGTTGGTAAATTAATTTGTTTTGAATTGAATAAATGCTTTTCTAAAAATTTTGTCTCACAATACAAATTACTTTCATTAATTTTTAAAAATATTTCTTCAAGTTTTTTAATATTTTTTAAAAACTCCAGCTTTGGTTTTTCAAACCGTCTTCAGATTTAAAATCAATTCATGTGTGTGTAAATTGGATTGGTGCCCAAAAACTCCATCAAATTTAGTTTTTTTATGATAAATCTAGAAAGATATTCAACGACTTATCACTTATCTTCAATTTTTGATTGACGAAAATTAGCAACATAGTCATCAAATTCTCTCAATTCCTCTTCGTTACATGATGCCTTCCACTCTAATAAAAGAAGCAGTTGGAAACTCATCTGTTTCAGTAGTTATTTCTATACATTGCTGTAGTCACTCACTTTTAAATTTAAATTTAATTTTTAAAATTAAATTAGTCTTTAAATTTTTTATTTTCATAATTCTCACAATTTTTTACAGCACATTTCACCATTTTTTAATAATATAAATTTATATAAAATTTCAAATAAATATACTACTATATTATTAATTGCAAATCTTTTTAATCATATAAACAAATGTTTATTTTGATTCATTTTCCAGATCGTTCATATGATTTTGTATGGTCATACGATCTAATATTCGTAATTTCACATTTAAATGACGCTCGTCAGTTTCAATTGATATTATCTATAGATTGTTCCAATTACATTGGTTCTACGTATCACAGTACTATCGTATGTATCGTTTCGTTTCGTTCCATTTCGTTTCGTCCATTTAGGTTATAGCTTTAGACAGGCCAGGCCGAGAACTTTTCACTCTATCCTCGTTAATATGAAATATATATACAGCGTGTCCCAAAAAACGTGGAGAATATTTAAACGGGTGAAAGTAGAGGCGATTTGCCGTCGAAAATTTTATATGTCATTTTTTTCGTTTGCGCTTTATTTTCGACGGTAGAGGGCGTTATAAATTTTGACGAAAAAAATGACATATGTATAAAATTTTCGACTGCAAATCGCCTCTACTTTCACCCCTTTAAATATTCTTCACGTTTTTTGGGACATAATATATATATTTTTTCTTGTTACGGAGCTATAATAAATTAAAAAAATAATAATAAAAAAAAAAATAATTAAATAAAAAATATAAACACAATTTTTGTTATATAAATAAGATGCCCCAAAAAATACGCGAGCATTTTTACTGTATTATGTAAAATATAAAATAATAAAATTATATATATATAATAAAAACACATTATGTATTCACAAAATTGCTTTTTTCAAAAAAAAAAAAAAAAAAAAATATATATATATATATATACTTATATATATATATATAAATTCTACTTGTACATTAAAATATAAAAATAAATTAAAATATTAAGAATAAAATTAAATGTTTAGTGAAATGAAAAAAATCACATCCTTATATAGTCCTTATTTACAGAAAAAATTAAAATCTTTTTAAAAAATTTTTATTCGGTCTCTTATTTCAGTAATCTACTTTAGATTGGAACTGCAACTTTCATTTTAAAAATTTTTCATAAAAATTACTAAAAGAATAATTTAACCAAATTTAACTCAAAATTGAAAAATTCATATTAGCATTTTATAATATTGGAAAATTTCAATCTCATATGTAGATAAAAAGACAAATAGTGCTGACAGACTAAAAGTTCCTTTTGGATTTAGACATTGGCTATAGTGCTGACAGACCTAAAACTGTTTTACTTGTCATTTTGTTGTATGTTCAAAAAAATAGCTCTTATCGAGTTAAAATACTTGCATAATGCATTAAAGTGGTGCAGGGTAGGTGTGCAAGACATAAATAAAAAAAGAAAATTTTTTGGAAAATTTCATCACCTTTATAAATGAACTACGACAGCATAGCATCCAATAGAATTTAACGAATATACATACTGATACTAGAATGGAGGTATAGAAACATTTGACCATATTCTAAAAGAGGTAAAAAAGGTATAATAAAATAACCTTAATTTATTTTCAACAATTTCACTTATTAATAATTG
Organism: Villa cingulata; assembly: GCA_951394055.1. Lineage (NCBI taxonomy): Eukaryota > Metazoa > Arthropoda > Insecta > Diptera > Bombyliidae > Villa > Villa cingulata. The sequence continues at coordinate 10,792,345 of OX596017.1, forward strand.
ATTGATAAGAAAAATTGTTGACAGGAAAGAACCTGACGACAGTAAAATACCACTAAGAGACCGTCCAAGTAGAGAAAGATGGGAAGATCAAGTAGACGAGGACGCCAAGGAAATATTAGCATGTCATAACTGGAGGCTTGAAGCAGAAGATAGAGAAAATTTGAGGTCACGTTTAAGGTTGGGCCCGAGTCCGAATTGGACTGTAGCGCCAAAAGAAAAAGAATCCTTTATTTTTTGAATTTTACAAATTAATCACACTTTTCTATACGAGTATAATTTCTTAATTCTAAAACTTCTTGTTAGGAATATTTTTTTTCTCATGCTTGACAGTAAGTTGTAATTTGATTTGTACTCTTTAATTTAAAATGAATAAATAACCTGGAATCCGTAACGTTTAGTTGATTTTAAATAAATTATTATCAGTACTATCATGGATCAAGAAAACAATGAACATAATGAGTAAAATTTCAATTTTTTAAGTTTGGTTTATTTATTTAATTTATTTTTGATTTTTTGCGAATTTTTATCGATTTGTCAAAATTTTGAAAAATAACAAAACTTCAAAACTGTCGTATAATAAATCAACAGCATCAAAGCATCTCAACATAAATAATCAATGTTGCGCAACACTTCTGCAACACTATGATGAAAAACCATGATTAATTTATGAACCCAGCCTTATTTTTAATCCTTAATGCACTCAGAAGCAAAATATTTGTTGTTTGTTGATAAATTAAAATAAAAATTTTATTTTATGAAAATATTAATATATTCATTGTCAACAATATAAAAGGCTTTTTCGTAAATTCAGTTCTATGTTAGATCTTATTTGCAAGTTCGTTTGAAAACTAACAGCAACAATTTTATAAATTCAATTTAAAATCTATAAAATTAAAATGTTTCTAAACTATAGTGAATGAAATGTCAATTTATTACTTATGGTTATGGAACTATAATTAATAAAAATAATTTGAATTTAATTTATGTCTTGAAATTTCGAATTTTTATCAAAATGTCAATTTGGTTTAATTTCTTCGAGTATGTCGCCAACGGACTTTATTTTTTTTATATCTTTTTTGATTAAAAGACTTTTGACCAAAGACTTTTCATAATTATTATTATTCACAAGAACTTCTACTCTGAAATCGTCAAAAAAGTTTGAATAATTAAAGGTATACTATTGAGTTCAACTCGTTCTTTAACTTCAAATTGTATGTTACCAATTTTAGAATTAGCCGTATGTATATTCTGATCATAATATTGTTTTCAGAACACTGTAAAACACCCACACATTTTTCATATCACTGTTATGCGTTTATCTAAATATTATATGTACGTAGGCCACTCCCAAAGTTTTGCAATGCCAGGTAACAGAAAACGATATAACAGAAACTAGTTTTTAGAACCAGTCACTAGTCTTTTAGTAGTCAGTAGTCAAAAATATTTTGAACTGTGTGTTGTGGAAAAAAAATTATTAAAACAGAAAGGTTCTGAAGTTATTGTTGAAATGGAATTAACAAGAGAAAATTTCCGGGCAATGATTTATTATGATTTTCGGTATGGGTTATCTAATCATGAATGCTACGACCGACTTATTTCTGCATTTGGGGATGAAGCTCCGTCCTTTTCAACTGTATTTCGCTGGTACAAAGAGTTCCAGGCTAACCGCAAATACCTGAAGGACGAACCCCGGGAAGGTCGTCCTGCAACTGCGGTAACGGAAGAAAATATTGAAAAGTCGCGGAAGCTCTTAACGGAAGATCGGCGAATTACGTATGCATCGATTGCTGCAACTCTCGATATTGGTATGAAAGCAGTGCATCAAATCCTGCATGATCACTTACGGGTCAGAAAGCTTTGTTGTCGGTGGATACCTCATCGGTTGACCTCCGAACAAAAGAAGATGCGTGTGAATTGGTGCAAAGATATGATTGAAAAATTTCGCAGAGGGGAGTCAACTGCTGTCTACAATATTGCCACAGGTGACGAATCTTGGATATATTGCTATGAACCGGAAACCAAGCAGCAATCTGCTCAATGGATCTTTGAAGATGAAGAGAAACCAACCAAAGTCAAACAAAGCAAGAGTGCTGGTAAGCAAATGATCGTCACTTTTTTTGGCAAAACGGGGCATATCTTTACATTGGCAGTTGAAGATCGTAAGACAGTAAATGCGGAGTGGTATACCAATACTTGCTTGCCAAAGGTGATCAATGAGTTAAGAAAAACAAACTCCCAAAGGCGCATAATCCTTCACCACGATAATGCACCACCCCATGCAGCTCAACAAACAAAGGAATTTTTAAAGGCTGTAAACGTTGAACAAATGACTCATCCGCCCTACAGTCCAGACCTCGCACCTTGTGATTTCTTTTTGTTTCCTTTTATGAAGGACAAAATGCGTGGTTTGCGTTTCGATAACGCCGAAAGTGCAGTAAATGCATATCAACAGCTGCTTTCTGAGGTACCTGAAGAAAAATGGCGATCGTGTTTTAATGATTGGTTTCGCCGAATGGAAAAATGTATCAAATATCACGGAGACTACTTCGAAAAACAATAAACTATTAGGAAATGCAGAACACTTCGTCATTTAGCCATATTGCAAAACTTTGGGAGTGACCTACGTATGGTATGTATTTCAGAAAAATGTTTATATGGCTATAATAGTACTTACTATGTACTGAATTATGTTTTATATGTTTGAATATAAATTTGTATATGAAATGGACG